>JAAONU010000115.1:0-121475 GCA_012932295.1 Cyclina sinensis
GGGGCATTCTTCAGGGTGATTGTGATACAGTCTTTTTCTCTGTCATGCTTACACTGTGAATGAAATATACCAGAAACATTACATGTACATTCTATAACACAATTAATATATTCTCCTTTTCAGGATGGATAATATAATCTTGATCTATACCTGAACCAGCTGGTAGAAGTAAAACAATACAAGTTCAACAAAATTTAGTCAGCACAAACTCCTTATGAGCAAATAGTAAATACAGTACAAGCTACAGGCATACTTAATAAATTAACTGGTAAATGATCTACGGCAAAAAATACCTGGACCTAAATGTAGATATATGACGGGCCTTACTATTTTGTATGGAAGTATTCATTTAAATACTTAAGAAATGAATTTCAATGTATTCAAATATCTTATTTTAAGTGAACCCTGACAACAGACAAAGCCAAATACACTGTTTTTTTTTTTAGATTACCTCACAGTTTATACTCTGAGCAACATCAGCTTCAAATATAAGAAGGCCATCCACCCGAAGCTCAATACGCAAATCACTGCCATCTCCATTCCCTACACCTGCAGTAGTATACATACTATATAAGACATATGTTGCCTTGATTGAGCAAGGTGCTCAACTTATCCAGCAAGAGTAAACTAAATCTTCATATGGCTATCCCTGAACTGAGGAATATGGCTAGTCTGATGTATTCTGTAGGTATGTCTATCTATACCAGTTATTCAATCTTTCTATGAGTACATGGATGTCTCCCTTTTGGGATTTCATGGCCTTTATTTCCTAAACATTTAGGTATTCTTATTCATTTAATCATACAGATATGAAAATAAACTGCAATAAAATGTTCTAATATGTTACTGTTTTCTGTACCTTACCTGCAATACTCTCTATTTTGAAGGAGGTTATCTTAAGTTCCTTTCTTGGTGGCAGTTCTCCATTATACAGTTTCTTTACCTTCTCGAAGTATCCAACAAAACGACTCTAGAGAAAAGAATGTTATCAAACTCCCTTTTCTTCAATCATAAAAAGAAATATCTCTTTTATCACACTCTTTCATTTTAGAGGAAATCATTGGTACAAGTTGCTACTCTGTTTTCTCAGCATAAGTTTTTGGAATATGTACGGTAATATACAGGCATTAAGAATCAATAACAATACAATTTTTAAATTGAACATCATCATTATCAAACCAATGTTGTTTTTTTTCGACACAGACAAGCATAAATTATTCCTTTGTAGAAGCTTGATCAAAATTAAAAATACACCCATGTCTCATATCAAATACAATGCTGGAAAATATGAAGTTTTGCACATATCTATTATAGCATTTCATCTAAAATCTCTGAAGACAAAAACAAACATTGTTTAAGAAATGCTCTATGAAAAATCATTGAATTTCTAAAGAAACACATAATGTACAAATGGAAATTAAGAATTTGATAGAATAAATGACATCTATTATAGATCAATGATCTTACTTGGCTTGGTGTTTCAACACCCTGGAACTTGCTCCCAACAGACAAATCAGTTCGTCTGTCTCCAAAGTAGTCAAGAGAACCCTGAAAAGTATTATGGGGATCCACTTCAATGAATAAAATCGTCGTTTACTGTCAAATTTTTCAATATAACATGAATCAATTTTTGCTGAGGGAAAGACTATAATATCTGACTATGTCTTTTTAAATTCTTCTTGTCATTGGGATCATTAGAAAGAAAGAAGTTATTATAAGCTGCCACACCTTGTGTCTTTAAACGTTAAAAACTATATACAATATACAAGAGAAATTAAAAAGAACATTAATTTGAACCATATATTCAATGAACAAGCTGATCTGTGTATAAAATAAAGAAAAAAACAAATTCATAAGGAGGAAAGCTAATGATGAATTACCTTGGCATCTTCGAATATACCACATTCAACAAGCCATACACAGATAATAGTACCAGTGCGACCCTTTCCTCCCTTACAGTGAATGGCTATCACATTACGTTTATCTTCTGCCATGAACTCTCGTGCATTTTTACAGAACCAAATTATGTCCCTGAAATAATCTGTACTTTGAACCAGCACCAATGTACTAAACATTAACACAGTTATACAGTATTTTTTGAGTACTATTGAACACACTTTCTATGTCTATGTGCCAAAAATGAGACAAATTTTAAAGTATTTTCTTTCTTAGAAAAGCATATATTTATCATTTTAAAAAATCATTTATCTCTTAAATATAACATCACTATACTTTTGGCATGTTTACTGGAAAGTACCTCTTACCTTAACACAAAATTCTTTATGAGGTGGAAAAACTGAACATATTTACAATAAATCAAAATGGACGGAATGCCACAGTAAGGATTCAAGTACTCCTAGAATCAGTAGAATAGTGGTTTTGTCAAATAAATAATAAATTAAGCCTTTCTTCTAGAACTTACTTCACTGTCGGTACATTATGGTCATCAATAAATATTCTCTCTACTCGGTTATGGAACAATGTTTCATCATAATCTCTCTCACCTGAAAATAATCAGATTTTTTTCATTCCACCAATCATTTTCTAAAACATGTTAGATGCTTAACATGAATTTCAAAACCACTCAAAATGTTATGTTCATATGACGTTTCAATCAGCCAATCAGGGCCTTACTTGAAAGACATCACAGATTCAGAACCTGTAGAAAATTTTCAAAAAAGAAATATGAACAAGTGTAACCAATCTGACAAATTTTGTCAACAAGAAAGATCAAATCTTCAAAAAGGTGTCTTGCTGTTGTTAACCTAGTTTGGAGGTTTTTCCAGAAATAAATTACTCATCCTTTATTTCAAAAGGGAGGGCAAATATCTATTGAAACTACCATTTTAATCTGTCAAGTCAGTATTGTAGACGACATATAGAACCGGAACTTACTACACAGATTGTATATCCTATAGTGATCTTTGTGCTTCGTGTTGAAGAATCGTGCAACTTCCTACAAGACAGTTATTTTAAACTAGTATAATGATTGTTAATAAGCAGTTCAATCAAGCTACATTTTCACTCTATTCACTGCATATAATTTGCTTAAGAAAATAATTTCTGAACATGATGAATTACCCAAATTTTATATGTGGCTCAATCTTTTTTGCTATTACCTGTAGTACTGGGCTGATATTTGGTCTTGGGATAATGTTGGGACTGATATGAAAATTGTTATACAATAATCTTTAATACGTCAATCTGTAATGTATGAAATAACACTCACATGAACAGGGTTTCTGTAGACAGCCATAAATCCTTTAGATGGAAATGACATAGCTATAACCCTCTCTGAAATATACACAAAATTCACATATTAACTCGTATGTCTTTACCATACTTCTAGTTGTCTAATATATAGCTGATGCAATATGCCCAATGACAGATATCTGTCGACACCGGAAAAATGGGACTTGGACATAATTTTTGTTTTGGAAATTTAGTCCTTTCCACTTACTTTGATAAAATGATATTCCAGAATTAATGACTAAAAGTTTCAGTTTCCTGCATAGAATAGATAGGATATACTGTCAGGCTGAAGAGTAATGAGACACACAAAATTCATATTCCTTAAAACAACATTATAAAATCTACCCTAATTTGACATCAGATTCTATCTAAGTTCAAGTAAACAGTAACAATTGGTAATGTACAAAACCTGTAATATAGCAGAGATCAAGGTCAAACCCATCTCTCTGATACCTCCTCTTATTCTGCGAAACCACACGTCTTGTTGCTGTGGAAACATGACGCCTTTCTTTATACATGAAGTAAACAATCCTAATTATTCGAATGATTCGGAAAACACGACCAATCACCATCAGTCTGCAAAAAACATCAACACAAAAATAAAGAAACCATAAGTTTAAAATGAAACAGAATGATACATAAAGCACAGCTGTATTATAATGTTGTTAATCAAATGACTTCATATTGGCCTAATCATTTGTCTGAGGTTAGCAGTTAATTGGCCAATTCTGGTATCATTTATGCCTCAAGAATGCAATTATTTAATAATTTCGTTTTCAATATCAAGGCAAGTTTGTCAACCAATCAGATTTGTAAATTTTAAGATCTTGTAATGGGTGAGCTGGCTGTCTAATCACAGTACAAATTATTACAGTATGATTATTTGTGTACATGTTTTAGAGGAACAAGTTTTCTTATCAGCCTCATAAATGTACTCTTTTTGATATCAAAAATAATATAAAAACAGCATACTAGTAATTTTTACAAGTAAATGCAATTTAAATTCATTGGAGGGTGTTGGCCTGACAGTGTGTAGTATACACTTGGATGCAGTAGAGCAGTTCTTGCCCCAAAATGGACCTTGTACACATGCTGAGACCCCCTACAGTTCATAACAAACATGTTTTGCCCATGTGTTATAATAGCCATATAGTGAAAAATGGGCATTTTTCTGAAGTGCCGTTTGATGGGCAAAACATGTTTGCTATGAACTGTAGGGGGGTCTCAGCATGTGTACAAGATACATTTTGGGGCAAGAACTGCTCTACTGCATCCAAGTGTCTGTGGTATAATATACAAAAAAGCCTTGCTGTTATTTTTTAGAACCATAGAACATAATGTAAAGCTGCAGTGATGTAACTTTAGCTGGCATAAAGGGCTGAAAGCATATTGAATGCATTAACAAATAAATTATGCAATAAGAAGTGAAGCAGGATCCACCTATGCTGTGTATCTAAAATTCACACAATCAAAGAACAAAGACATTGCCCTTCACTATGGTGTAATAAGCAAAAAACTCTTGTTCAAAATTTGGCACAAAGTACCATACAGTCAGAAAAAATATTCCAGAAGAGAAAGAAAACATGTTGTAACTACCGGTACATGTAAGATGCCATAACTTATAGTTTTTAATGACAATCTGGCATGTTTAGATTTCAAACTGAGAAATTCAGTCTGCTATCTGAGTGAGACATTATCACTTTAAGATAAATGTATGCCAAAGGATATGTAGGTGACTGAATAAGGATATGTAGGTGACTGAATAAGGATATGTAGGTGACTGAATAAGGATATGCAGGTGACTGAATAAGGATATGCAGGTGACTGAATAAGGATATGTAGGTGACTGAATAAGGATATGTAGGTGACTGAATAAGGATATGTAGATGACTGAATAAGGATATGCAGGTGACTGAATAAGGCTATGTAGGTGACTGAATAAGGATATGTAGGTGACTGAATAAGGGTATGTAGGTGACTGAATAAGGAGACAGACAGACAACAGCAAATTTATGGGCACTCCCTTAATCTCCCTCCATCAAGTAAAGGAAAACTTCTGTATAACTGTATATTCATATAATATACTATATTGTTTTAACAATTTTACACCATCAAATATATGACATACTTTGCATAGTCTGATCCCTCTGCAGCGGCACACTGGCTGCTGTTGGAGACAAAAATGAACACCATATCCAGTAAGAATGACGCAAGGACTACAACCATATCAACAACATCTATCCAGCTGTAGAAAAACCTACGTCTGAAAAAAATGATTTAAGATTTTTTATTGCATATTAATTCCATCAAGTACAAATTCATTTTTTTTAATATAAAGGGACATATGCTAAAATTAAACAATGATATAATGCAAAGGTATCTTATTAACTTCATTCTGAGTACATAGAAAAATAATTGCTGATGTTAAATTTGTTAAAACTGTTTAAGTTTACTATGCCTCTTTACTGTAAGAAATTATAAAGTTGTATTTTCAATATTTCCCATCTTGCCATGTATGTAAAATTGGTCACATGTTTTATCTGGGTAATGCTGATGGATCTTGTTTGATTTATAATAAAGCTTCTTCATGTAAAAGAAGAACATACAATTAAAAGATATTTTTCTAAGGGCTTACAGATTCTGAGAAATCATTTGTAATAAATTATCCTATGAAAAATTGTACAACAACTGTCTATTTATAGAACCGAAAGTGATTAGCCTTTGCCACCAGTATAGAGCCAGGCCAGCCTGCACATCCGTGCAGTCTGTCCAGGCTCTATACTGTTGGTAGCTCCATTTTTATATTGTATTTTGATATTGAAATCCCTTAAACTTTGAATGGACTGTTCCAAATTCAAAGCTGGGCAAATCCATTACAAAAATTTCAGCATGTTCAGGGTTAATGCATTCTGAGTTCACTAGTTGTACTTAGAATTTTGGACTGACATGTTGCTATTTGGTAATATCATGTTCAGTATCATACACATTTACTTGAAAAGCATTGATTCTCTTGAATTTAGGGAATTATAGCATTTCTAGCCTCTTTCTGTTGGAGTTCCTTTCAAACAGAAAATGTGTTAGGTTGAAAAATAAAACCTTGCATATTATATTTTACCACTCAATGAATAACTGAATGAATTTGTATGGAATACTTATATGTTAAAAAATCTAGGTTTGGTATCTCTCTACCGGTATCTATCAGAGTTAATCAATCATCAGTACAGTTACCCATATGACCGACACCCCAAGCAGAGTTTGGTTAAGGGGGGAAAAGCAAGATATAGAAAGTATCCAATTCCAGAGGTATACATCATGGTTCATGTACAGCACAATACATGGGACCTCCATTTAATGTCTCATTTGAAAGACAATTTCATAAATGTAGTTGTGTTACAGGAGGAGTAGGGGATTGAAATTGCAACCCCTGGATAACCAGTCCAGTGAGTAACCATGCACTGATATGCCCCATTCCCAATCTTCTTGCTAACAAAGTATGTCTCTGCTCACAAAACATGTTTCAGTTTCATAAAAGCATACCATCTTTCGCTTCCTATTAAGATTTATTCATGCAAGGGCACAAATCTCATTCCCCTGATAAGGATCTAGCCCTAATTTGACTTTTGTAAATAGTAAAGTAACCTCAAGAAGCCATTTTTCTGATGTACCTGAAAGAAAGCTCTCTTAACAGAGATAGGTTTTGCTGATTAAATGCTCTTATTTCAAATTTGGCTCAAAATTTAAGCAGCTAAAAACATCTTGAGCAAATTGAGCAGCACATCTAGACCAAGTCACCTTTAATTAAAAAAAAAAAAAATAGCGGTAATAATTCTATAATGTACTCACTGCATATAAAAAATTCTGAGGAATATCTCCAGAACAAAGTAGGAAATGATAATATGAGAAACAATCTCTAATATGCTGTTGGCATCACAAGCTAAGTTGGCAAGGTCTATTGTGACCAACGTGAAATCCAACAAAATCAGTAACACTGTCAGAATCCTGAATGCCATATGCTCCACCAGCACCTGTACTAAATACTGCAGGTACCTGAAACATTGTAAAAGTTTGAAATGTAATAAAAGAGACCATAAAACAGTCATGACAGAGAATTTGACAAATGGAAGGAGAGACAGTCAGGGAATATGCTTACAACTTAACTCTGGCAACCACAGATTGAGAGACTAATACCTTACTCTATTATAATTAATATTATGTGGCAGCGATATATCATGTATAAATTATATCTTTCACATAGTTACTTCCAATTTAATCTAGCATAAAAAAGCTGTTAAATGCCCACTCTCTACTTTGTAAGTGTACTGTCTTAGACAAAATCTGTGGCTTGAAAGGCAATAACAAGCCTGTATATATATGTATCTGTATGACTGTGTCTGAGGTTCAGAACATTAGTCAATAATTTCGATGGACCTGAGTGGGGTTGCTTTACCTACTACACAAAAGGCTTTCCTGCAGTTTTCAAAGATTTTTTTCTTTCCTTTGAAGTTTGAAGCCAAAAAATTTATTCAGACAATACCCTTTGAAAACATGTGACTAACAGTGGCAGCTCTTGTTATAAAACTTTGTAAGTACTTGTTATATTCCCCTATTTCATAGGCTATTTTACATTCACATGATACATATTCTTTCAATGACAACTCACTCCATGCCTGTTTTAGGCAGTTCTTTGCTTCCTGGATCTTCAATATATTTCAAGTCAGAATTATTTTCTGTATCATAGATCTTAAGACTGGAAGCTCCAGGCTTTTCATCCACTTGTATCTGAACATCATCAATGCTGCCCTTAGCTGAAGTGGATACAACCTCTGACAGAGCTAGCTCTGCGGAATTCTGTCTCTGCAAATTATCCTCCTCATCCTTGCCATCAAACTGCTGGTAATCCATGTTTTCTTTACTGGTCTGAAATACATAATAAAATATTTTAAATTCTGTCTTAAAACCTGTAAAGTTATTAAAAAATATAAGTTTGAGACAATCTTTAAAGGATCTTTGTGCAAAATTTTATAGAGATAAGTTTGGAAAAAGAATCTTTGCTCAGCTAAAGTAGAAGCACAAGAGCTTGAAATTGTATTTTAGTCAGTCAAGAGTCTAAGATGTACACCCTGTTTCTTTTTCTGTATATTAAAACATTTTTATACATAGAAAAAGAAACTGGGTATACAGTTCGACTCTTGATTTACTGAAAGATACAAGTTCAAGCTCCTGTGGTAGAAGACAGTAGATAATACAAATGCATAAAAGATAACTTTTATTTGAGATATCCACTTTTGTTTTCCCCATAAAGATGAAAAAATGCTTACAAAAATGTTAAAGAAACTGCGAAGTGTCAATGTCTTTACACCTTTTTCTTTTCATTTTTTTTTTTAATTAGGAACATGTTGAAAAATCTCCTCTTGAACTTGCTTAAAAGTATACTTGTAAATTAAACCACGACTCCTCCAATGTGTATTGTAACGTCTCTGTCACGATTCCCTCGATCTATCAATCAAAAATGCCCTTGTCACAACCGGTTTTCATAAAATGCCACCTTCTTTTGACCCCATGGAAATATTGAGAAACGTCAAATGGGCGTCAATTGCCTCTAAGGTGGGTGTGTCTCACCAAAAATAAATCATTTTATGACAAATTCAGAAAATTTCATCAATGCATCACATACTAATTATGTACCCAATGCTTACTTATTATTCTTCTGTTGCAACTCTTTAATGTCATTCCTGTTATAAGTCAAGAATTATAGAAAAGTCCTGACATCTCTTGCAGCAAACTGTCTGCACCATCTCAAACATGTGTCCACAAAGAGAGTTATGCTGATTGGCCAATTATAGGGAAAATTGTCCAATAAAAATTGCTCTTACACATTGATATAAATAAATTACAAAGTGTTTTTCTCACAATGCACCACGTAACCAGTTTTCGCGGAATTTGAAAATTTTGCGTTTTTCAATCAAAATTCGGAATCTTCCATGTAAACCATGAAAAGTGAGAAGGAAAATTGTCACTTGTAGGAATGGAAAATATTTTAAAGGAAGTGAAGACGCTTGACACACAGGCTTTACGTGAAAAGCTTTTGGAGAATGGGGTTAAAGTCGGTCCAATTGCACCGAGCACCATTTCCTTGTTTCAGAAACGACTTGCTAATGAACTATTTCGGAGACAAGGAGGTGTAATAGAAGAGCAGACAACCAAAGAAAACAAGCTTGTGAAAGAAACTGAACATATTGCCTCTGACAAAAGAGGTTTGTCTAACGTATCTGGTGTCTACTATGCTGTGTGTCTACCAGAAGACACAGAACACGAACCATGCAGTGGTAATTAGCAGATTTTTTTTATTTCAAAGTTTATGAAAAAAGTGAGCTTAAAGAATTGGCAACAGCTTGCCATATTGAACAGACTTCTGAGTTTCCATTCACTTAAAATTTTATGTGAATCTTTAAATAAAGATGCACGTAAAAAATAGGCAGTGGCTATGGTTACGGAACCGTAATCCTAGCCTCCGAGTCTAGGATTACAGAAGTTCAGTTATCTTAGACAAACCATCTGGAATAGGCTATGGTTTTGGAAGTATTTTTAAAGAAGGTTTAGTACACACCCAAAATCAAGTGATAAACCGTTAATTGTCTCAAATACAGTACAGCTCCCGCGATATGTACACATTTTATGCTTCCTCCACGATCGTGGTCAGCGCGAATTCTGAAAATCGCGGAGTTTCTCCTTGAAAAAAAAACGCTCAGAATCTCTGTGATTAAAGTTCACACACAATCTCCGCGATTCTCCGAGTGTTAGAGCCTTTCCGCGGAGATTCTTCGCGAATATTCTTGTGTTTCATCACCCGAGTTTTAAGAAACTATTTCCCATTTAAAGGTGAAAAAAAATAATTATAAAATTTATACACTTGAAATCCTTTCATCAAAAACAGACAGCAATGTGTGATGAAATTACCAAAATGTAACTGTACATTTTACACCTGTCAATTATGTGATTATGGTATAATTCAGTCAAATACATTTATTTATGTGATTTTTTAAACGCTTGTTATTATTTAGTAAATCGATTAATACCTTTTTTGCTAAGCGCCGAGACGGTACAGATGCAGTTTAACACGTGTTGTTCGGAAATCGGTCAACTCATTTTCTGAAAATAAGATCAGCTGTTTCTGACGCAACTGCTTTGAATTGTCATTCTTTTCGTAAACAAATAGGAACGTTCGTACACAAATGCATCAGAATAAGAGTGCATTTGTTTGTATTTTCACTTTTTAAATTAGATATATTTATTTTCGCAGTTTGATTATCATTAGTAATTTATTTGCGCGGCACCGATTAAAGATTTAAAAAAAAATAAATTGCAGCAATTAAAGTTGACATGATGTCAGGTAGGTGTGAAAATCTATTCATTATTGGCTGTCTTTCTTTTCTATCCTCGTTTCACGCATTCGGTATTAATGTTCGATTCTAACGAAACTAAACTTTCTGTTCAGTCAACAAAGCCATCATTGCCTAAATCTTAAAATATCCACATATCTGTTAAAGATATTAATTTTCTTAATAAGAAAATGTTATCACGGGAAAAATATGCTACATGACTGTAATTCCCGCTTTAAAGAGCATGTGGTGTCTGAAGCTTTTACAGTGAGGTGAATATCATTTTCGGGAAATAACTGTCGCTCAATGTTAAAGGTCAAAAGTTATATTTAGGAACCAATTAGCGGTTGAGACGCAATGTATCATGTGTGTACAGATCATAAGCCATGAGACCAACACATGGTCTTGTGTCTGTCAATAAATTAATGTGTCAAAACATTTGACGAAACGAAATATTACTATTAGGCATACTAAAACATGAAGATAAAAAGAGTAAGTTAATATAAAATTTCACTTGTCATATATACACTTCAGTCAACTGACTGCATAAACAACTCGCGGAGATCCACGGAGGATTGATAATCTGCAATTTCACAGCAAATACCGTCACTAACCAGACAAAATTCATCTCCGCGACACCTCCGCGATTTAGGGCATTTCTCAGAGAATATCCGCAATTTTCCTCCCAAGGTCCGCGGAGTTTAAGAGAAAAATGTACATATCGCGGGAGCTGTACTGTATTACATTTTCTCCAAAATGAGTCAACACTAATGTTATGATACGCCATCTTAGTTGTTGTATTGACTAACGTTAAATGGTTAAATGTCATTGTCGTCATCTACAGACACTTCAAAGACAATGTGAATAATTGCCCAGTAATGTGTATTGTCATTAGTGTTATCTTGTTCGCATTATTATGATGCAAAAATGAATGACTGTCTATTAAATTCCAAGTTTTCATTGAATTATAATGTTGGGAAGCAAATACTGCAGGTCGATCTTGTCAATTTCTAATTGTTTGGGGAAGGTTGGGGAAAAAACAATGGTGTCCTGGGAATAAGTACTTGTTCATTTTGTGGAACAATAACTTTGACCACAGGTTTTTTATTTTTGTATAAGATGCCTTTATTAAAAGAAAGCAATTAATGAAATAATTTATCAAGTAATGCTTCTAATTTTGTGAATTTGTAATGACAAAGACTGTTTACAACCTGTAGTCAGATTTAAAAAAAAAAAAGAGGGGGGATAGGGCATGATCCAAATGAAAATGGATGGCACTTAAAAGAAAAACGACAACAAAACATAACACATTTCATGAAGAACTAACACATAATGCTACATGTATGTGCAAATTAAAATGCAAAAGTCTTTTAACAACAATAATTATGCCCCCTCTTCAAAGAAGTGGGGGTATATTGCTTTGCATTTGTCTGTCTGTCGGTCGGTCCGTCGGTCCGTAGACCAAATGGTTTCCGACCAATAACTAAAGAATGCTTAGGCCTAGGAACTTCAAACTTGTTAGGATGATTGTCCATCACCAGTACATGTAGATGACCCCTATTGATTTTGGGATCAAGGGGTCAAAGGTCAAGGTCACATTGACCATGTAGGTAGAAACGGTTTCTGACCAATAACTAAAGAACGCTTAGGCCTAGGAACTTCAAACTTGGTAGGATGATTGTCCATCACCAGTAGATGACCCCTATTGATTTTTGGGTCAAGGGGTCAAAGTTCAAGGTCACATTGACCTTGTAGGTAGAAACGGTTTCCGACCAATAACTAGAGAACGCTTTGACCTAGGTTCACCAAACTTGGTGTGCTGGTTGGTCATCACCAGTAGATGACCCCTATTGATTTTGAGGTCATTAGGTCAAAGTTCAAGCTCACAGGGACCTTCATCCTAAAAACGGTTTCCGATCAATACCTAGAAAACGCTTTGACCTAGGTTCACCAAACTTGGTATGCTGGTTGGTCATCACCAGTAGATAACCCCTAACGACTTTGAGGTCATTAGGTCAAAGGCCAAGCTCACAGGGACCTTCATCCTAAAAACGGTTTCCGATCAATAACTAGAGAATGCTTTGACCTAGGTTCACCAAACTTGGTATGCTGGTTGGTCATCACCAGTAGATGACCCCCTATTGATTTTGAGGTCATTAGGTCAAAGGTCAAGCTCACAGAGACTTTGACTCTAAAAACGGTTTCCGATCAATAACTAGAGAACGCTTTGACCTAGGTTCACCAAACTTGGTATGCTGGTTGGTCATCACCAGTAGATGACCCCCTATTGATTTTGAGGTCATTAGGTCAAAGGTCAAGCTCACAGAGACTTTGACTCTAAAAACGGTTTCCAATCAACAACTAGAGAATGCTTTGACCTAGGTTCACCAAACTTGGTATGCTGGTTGGTCATGACCAGTAAATGACCCCTTTTTGATTTTAAGGTCATTAGGTCAAAGGTCAAGGCCACAGGGACCTTGATCCTAGAAATGGTTTCTGATCAATAACTAGAGAACGCTTTGGCCCAACCACAAGCAATTAGGTGCTGCCGGGGGGCATTTATGTTTTACAAACATTTCTTGTTTTATTCTTAAAAATGTTTATTCAAAATCATTATTAAATTCACAAAATAATGACAAACAGAAAGGAAAAGAACAAACAAAAAGTAAAAAAATGAAATAACATGTCTGCTGGAAAAAATACTTGTAAAATTACAAATTTTGGCGGGCCATGGTTTGAGCACCTCCTTGTGGTGTGGCCTGGATGTACATGTAGAAGGACAAGTAAAAGTGATTTACATGATTTTACATTACAACATTTTATTTTGTAAAAAAATTGTTGTTACTAATTTACTTGTCCAACTACAAATGAGCACTCAAGTGAAAGTGTAAAGATGACAACGATATTTAACGTTAGTTTGTTGTTGAAACAACAATCAAAATGGCATACAAAATGACAGTTTGATAATGCAAATTTGGTAAAATGGTTTGGCATGCTATTTGATTTTTAACACTTGAAAATACGTTTCTTTAAAAAAATCCATAACAGCAGCCGTGGGTTTGTCTAGGATTACGAAACTTCCATAACCGTAGCCACTGCCTAAAAAATAAGTACCTATGCAAAAAAATGACAATGTTTTTTTATAGATAAACTCTGGTTTCTGATATCAGCTTTTTCGTAGTATTATTTAATGGTGTTCAGCAGAATACAAAACTGTTACCCAGTTCATACTGTTTTTACAACAACAACATGTCCTCACATTTAAAGCTGTCTGCTTCCTTTAAATGAAAAAAAAAGAGCTGCTGAAACAAGCAATAATGATAGGCATTCCTTTATTTTGGTGTACCTGCAGAATTTGCTGTGTACCCCAAAATTTATCAGACCTGGGTACATCTATCCCAGCCAGTGGGAACCCTGGACTTGTGTATAAATGAGACTGGTTGCATTTCAGTTGGCAAAACATAACATCATTGAAAAGAGACAAAGAACTTGATTTGAATCCAGTAATGACTATGAGAAAACATGATTTTGATTTGATAATTTCAAAATGCACTAGACTGTATCTCTGTGGGAAACTGTCCTTAGTTGAATTATGCAAAGAGTTCAACTGAAGCTAGATTTTTAAGTGGAAATCAGCTAAAGTTACTGGGATGAGAGGGTTTGTTGTTGTAAACCCAGACTAGATTGTTCTTGATCTTGAGTAACATGCATGCCTATTTAGGTTGTAATGTCACTAAATGCTTATTTCCGTGTCAATAATTCATGCTATTTTTCACATAAATAATTATTTTCTAACCTCCTTTTCAGCTGATGAATTGGTTTTCGCAGACAAGGACTTAGCTTTAAAGACTGCAAAGAGATATGCAGGATCACGGTTTAAGGTGTTCAAGTCAGAGCAGGATGCCAAAGTTTTTTCCAGACTAAAAGCAGAGTCAGCCTTTCAGTCACCACGCAGACCATCCAAGGAGGTTAGTTGAAATATTCAAATATACACACATTTTTTATATATTTTCAGATTAAAGCAACCAGTTACCAATGAAATTTACAAAGATAAAAATATTTTTAATGGCCATGTAAGGTGAAGCAAGCTTTAGAATTTTTACTACCTGATTAAGTTTGAATCACAAATTAATGATTTTTTTTCTTCTATTTTTTGTTACTTCACTGGGAGTTTTACATGATTTGAAAGGTAAATGGATTTTCTTTTGATCATCAAGTTTTATCTTAAAGTTTTAAAGTTTCACCACATTAACATAGCAACAAAATCTTATTCCTACAGCCCTCCATTATATTTGACTTTAAAATGTTTGATACAAGTGGAGTTATTGCCCACTCAAAATAAGCTTTATGTTTCTTAAGATAGGGTCAGATTAGTATGATAACCAAGCAGGTTGTAACAAGTTACTCAGTTCAAGTTTCGACCCAGTTTATTCATGTGTATTGGTATATATATAGTATATATACAAGCTAAGATCCCTCAGGCTCGTCGTGTCTAGACTATTTATGACATCTAATTATCATTATGTCACATCCGTCCCTTCCATATATATATTTTTTCCCAAAGATTTTGACATGAGGCCTGAGAGAATTGAGTACAAGGTTACATATCAAGACAATACAATACGTAATACATAGAACAAAAAAAAATAGGACAAGTAAAGACAGAGTGTTATCCAGTAATGCAGAGTTATGACAAAGCGTGAATACTTAAACAATGCAAAGGCCTAGTAAAGGCTTAACAGTAGTCGTTAAGTACCATAGTAACGGCGTAACAATAGTGAATAAGTACAATAAATATAGATACAACAAAAATGAAGCGTGATCACTTAAAGAACAAAGGCATAGTAACAGCGTAATAATATTGAATAAGTGCAATATAAATACAACAAAAATAAAAGCGTGAACACTTAAAACAAAGGCATAGCAATGACGTAACAATAGTGAATAAGTGCAATTAATATAAATACAACAAAAATAAAAGCGAGAAAGAAAACATCTTTTTTTTTTTTTTTATATATATATACATTTATATTAAAATGTTATCCTGATTTGTTAGCATCTTCTCCAGAACATTACTGATTGTGGGGTATAAATACCACAGTAACAAGTCTTAGTAGGTTAGGTAATTGGTTGTAATTTAGAGTAATTAAAGTAATTGCAAAATCGCTACAGGTGTCATAGATTTAGATGTAGATGAGCAGTTATAATTAGTGTCAGGATGTCCCATCAGAGATGGTGTTAATCGTTTGTATAGAGTGCCGGACATGTCACTGATAATTACTTATAATTACTAATTATCTGATTTTTTTTATTATAAAACCTCATGTAGTAACAGGGAAGTATCAAACTCTTCAGGAAGAACAAGGAACGAAATATCTCAAGTAAGAACCGACGTACGATTAATATTGTTTAAATAAACCCTGTAACCAATTCATGGACTTGAGGTAAATTATTACTATGTTGGATTCACAACATTTAAGCGTTTTTTTTTTTTGTTGTTGTTGACATTATGAATAGATTAAAAGAGCACTACATAAATGTGGTATACAAAATAATAATATCAATATGGATTGCGTGCGGTCATATTATTTCTTTTCTTTTTTCTTCGGCTTCAGTTGATCGAAATAACTTCTTGTTGTTACCGGTCAGCATGTTGCTGGGATTAAAGATGTTTAAATTTCCTGTGCGTTGGCATCTGGACTGGATTTATCAAATCGAATCGTTGTTCCGGCGTCTGGCTGATCCTGATTGTGTGTTGTTAAGTTACGAGTAGAGTTGAGAAAATCAGGTTATGGTATTGTGATCTTCTAAAAAATTTAATTTGAAATGTTGACGGCCTCTTGTCCATTATGTTATAATTGTCATTTTAATTGAAATAGTTGTATTATTAAAGATATAGGTTGACATCGGATTGAGTAGATCACGTTGCTGCGTAAATCACGTTGTTGCATAGTTATCTTTCTAAAGAATTTAATTTGAAATGTCGGCCAGCATCTGTACATCACATCAGGACATCATGTTGTTGATTTGAGGAATCCTACTCGGGTATCCTCTCCCACAGGGAGCCCTTAACCGAGTTGCTAGGATTATTAGGTAATATATTGTATTTTAAGCATTCTAAACCTTACCCACGGTACCTCCCACCATAAAGGCGGGCCCTTCCGTGGGTTGCTAAGGTTCTTATTTGAACTGATGAAACAGAGACGGTCGCCAAGGTGCGGAAGGTTCGCAGCTCTCTGTAGTTGTAAGTGGGCTTGGTAGTATTGCCTTCAGGGGTACTGTTTCTGCCTTCATGGGTACGCCTTCATGGATGACGTCATCCGCGTTGTGTTTGGTGTCTGTTACATATTTCATTTTGATGGCATTAATAGATTTGGTTTGTTTCTTAAATTTAAATCGCCAAATGAAAAATAAACCTGTAACTAAAACAAGTATGGATAAAGCGATCGCTATCATGTATGGCCATAAGGGGGTGTGACCGTGATCGTCATACTATGTAATCATTAAGCAGTTGTCTCCTTTTACATACATTATAAAAAATCAAATTGATAACTCAACTATCAAGGTTCACTAGTCCTATCTAAGGAAAGCAAGGGTCGATAAATGGACTCTCCCAAACAGACAAGAAATTAGAAATACAAGGAAAGCTCGGTATGTGGAATCTCCAATACATAGTGATAACACTTCCGCAACAAATTCTGACAGCACAGGGAATGATACTGATTGTTCTGTAAAATCACACACTAGTCCCACTGCAAACAAATTCAAAACTCTTAAAAGACGGAAACTGAGAAGTAGGACAAGACGTCATTCGTCAAGCTCTTCTGACAGCGAAACTTCTAATACGGACAGTGAGGATGTCCCCTTAGCAGTTATAAGGACTCGTCTCCAGGACCAACATCAATCCACTGTTCAGAAGGAACCAATATTAAGCAGCCCTAGCGACGATCAAAGCACCAACACAGCCCATATCAGAAATGCACATGTTGTCTCCGAAAACACAATTACGAACGAGGCAGTCAGAGGTTCTTGTACAGCTGAAACAAAACAACATTCATCAAAGTCCGTAGCTGATCTTGGTCCAGAATGCATGGGTGAGTCCAAAGGACTCAATAATAAATCGACCAAAGTTAGGAATTTACTGCAGGCCTTGGTCGACCTTATGGATTGACACTAACAGGCCGATTACAGAGGCCTGTTGACTGAGGAAATCTTCAGTTTATTATTTTATCCCCTATTAGTAGAGACTGAGGGTGATTACAGCGGCCTAAAACATAGTGTAGTTAAACTGCAAAGAACACAAAAAAAAACTTTACTTCATGTGATGGAAAACAGTATATCAGTCTTAAATATGACTAGACACGAAGTGTCGACCAATCGTCTGGCCATAAATAAACTGATAACATTGCAAGACCAACTCGCGTCAAACCTGCAAAGATTTGCTGATTATTTTAAAAAGCAGCTTCAGGCCATTCGTAGTTATGCTATCCTCTACAACAGAATTCTGTTGGTAGTAAATCAAATAAAAGATGTTATCTCAGTTACACAACGCCAATTAGATTTATTTAAAACAAGGCTAAGCATGCTAAGTGTTGGTCATCTTTCCCCAGAAATTATATCTCCGATACATTTTAAATCAGTCTTAAAAGAACTTAGGGCAGTCATGCCTAAACATTTCGAATTCCCAGCAGATATCAACACAGAGTTGTGGTCATTCTATCGCATGTTGTCCTGCAAGACCTTGCTGCTAAATAATTCTCTTACGGTAATTGCAGATATTCCCATTTTGTTGGTATCTGACAAAATGAACTTATACACCGTACACAATTTAGATATCCCGTATATGACAAATTCCTCTGTCGGCCTAGGAACTCAGTTGACAGCTAAATACAACATTTATTACCCAGCGATTCTAGTCAATGACGCTAAGACAAAATTTTCCCCCTTGTCAATCATAGAAACTCAGCAATGCCAAAGGTCTTATACTAACTACTGTATCATTCAAAGCCATCTTTATCACACGAGTCTTATTAATGATTGTGCGGTTGTTAATTTTTGTTGGATCCTACAAAAATCAAATCAGCGTGTACTGTGCATTCGTTCGTTTATCCCATTACTCTGGGGCCTATAGAAACTAGTTTTTATATGTTTGATGTTCAGCGTGTCCATGACGTCTGTGAAACTCTTTGCAATAAAACAACTACCATTATCTGTGACCACAGTTCTAGGACAACCGTATCTACTTTATATGTGTTCCAAAAAGCAATGAATTATTGTATCAGCTGTTATATCTGGAGTTGCGAAAACCTCCGGCCATCTGCTGTACATATCCATAAAACAGACGAGGTACTTATTCCCTTTTAACGTCGTTTCATAAGGTCCACAGCAGTCGATGCTAACCGAATGCCAGGGGTAAGGGCTTATGTGACTTTCTTGAACCGGTGTATTAGTAGCTTTCAAGTTATGGCTTGCACATGTGACACACTGAGTGATGTATTCATAGACAAGTTGGTACATCCGCGGGAAATAGAATTTTTCGCGAAGTGTTATGTACAAACGTTGAGTTGCAGGATGAGAATTGCCATCATGGTATGCTTTTATAATAGTTGACTGAAGTTGTTCAGGAATATGTAACCTTAAAGTAGGATTCTCATTTATTTCGGAAATATTATGAACAAGATTGTCTATAATGACATATTTGTCCTGGTCTGCCCTTGAAAGCTCATTTCGGGTTATTTTCTGCTTGAGATTTACTATCTTTTGATCCTTATTTTGTTCTAGGACCATATCAGATTCTGCTAATATATCCATCGATGTCGTCATGTCACCGTCTTTTAACAAATCGTATTGCACTGGAAATTTGTTTTCTGAAATGTCCTCAGGCTGTAAACGGTTTGTATTAATGACACAAACTTCACCTTGTGTGTCCGCTTGAGCAGACTGATCTTTATTTTGGCGTGTAACATTTAACCTGTCATCGTTTGGCTGACCTATTTGTTCACCCGCCATATCAGATGTGTTCAAACATGGTGAAGTACTTTTACTAGTCGTCGGTGCAGTGTACGCGTTGTCATTAATATCAGATAAGCAATGTGTATCTTGAGTTTCATTTGATTGCGTTATTCTCGATAACCAATCGGCTGCGAAATAGAATCGCCCCGGGAAATATTCTATTTTGCACTGATAGCTTGAAAGATTTATTGCCCACATTTGTATTTTTGGATTGTTAATTTTGCTAGAAAATAAATGTTCGAGAGGGCGGTGATCCGTCCTCACTGTGAAAGAAGCATTTTGCAGGTAATTTGCAAGCCTGGAAACACTATAATGAATAGCATAGCATTCGTGCTCTATGGTGCTCCAGCGTTGTTGAGTGTCAGAGAGTTTGTGACTGATGAAGTAAATTGGTCTTTCATCTGGGAATTCCGGTGATGCGTCCGGTTCATCTGTCTTTTGTACCAAGCAAGCTGATATAACTGACTGTGAGGCATCGGTGTACAGTATGTAAGGCTTATTCAAATCAGGGAATCCTAAGTAAGGCAGACGCGTTAATTCGGACTTAAGGGCTTCGAAAGCTCTTGTACATTCGTCAGTCCAGATGAACTTTGCATTTTTCCTAGTAAGTTTGATCAACGGTTCAGCCAAGCTGGTGTAGTTCTGATAAAAGCGGCAGAGAATGAAGTTGTACCAATAAATGCTCTTACTTCGCGAACCGATTTTGGAGTAGCTATTGATCTAATGTCTTTCACCTTGTTTGCATCAGGTTTTATGCCCTTTGGGCTTATTGTAAAACCAAGATAATCAACTTCTTGCTTTGCGAAAACCGATTTGCTTAACTTGAGCGTAAGATTGTTTTCTCTTAATCTATCTAGAACCGACCTAACGTGTTGAAGGTGTTCTTCCAAGGTTGAACTATAAATGATAACGTCATCGAGATAAGCCATTGCAAAGGCTAAACAACCCTCTAAGACCCTAGTAATGACCTTCTGAAAAAATTATGGTGGCTGGGAGAGACTATAGCAGCACCGGTTGAATTCGTATAACCCAGTGTGAGTGATAAAAGCAGTACGCGGTTTACTGGTTTCTTCGAGTTCTATTTGCCAGTAAGCTTGACGGCAATCAATTTTGGTAAAGTACCTTGCCCCCCCTAAGACCGAAAGCATGTCGTCTGCATTCGGCATTGGGAAATTAATTGGTTTTGTAACAGCATTAAGTTTTCTCAGGTCAACAATGAAACGGAAGGTGTTATCTGATTTCTTAGCCAATATACCTGGAAATGCGTATTGACTGTTCGATTTCCTAATAATCCCCGCCTTTAACATTTCCTGAATCGTATCCTCAATAATTTTCCTATGATTAAGTGGACAACGATATGGTTTGAGAGTAATGGGGGGTGTGTCGCCAACATCGATTACCATTTTTTCGCCTTTGGCACAACCAAGTTCGGCGTTCGACATTGTAAAAACATCTGAATATTTGTTTACTAATTTTGAAACTTGAGGTAATAACTTCTCATCCACATTAATTTGATCATTTGATATAGGAGTTTCCCTAGCCTGGAGATTTTGTTTGTTGTCATCAGGTGGTCTGTTTATTGGAGATTGATGAGCTGATAACGGTAAATAAGTCAGGTCGTGAGTGTCTAAAGCCTGAGGCACTTGCGTAACATTATTGACCGTTAAGTTAGAACCTTCCTGGACTGACGAGACATAAGCTATTATGCAACCTCTTTTTATTTTGACAGAGCGGCCTGTGTTATTGTTAATGACAACTGGACATTTATTAATTGGCAAGGTTATTGCCGCTGGCGTGACGGTTATACCTGGATCAGACGTAATAAACCCGAAATCAACTTCGTTAATCTCGTAATTGGGAACGTCGCGTGAAGGGAAGTGACTCTTTACTTTACCAGTACATAACGTAATGGAATGTGGTTTCAAAACAGTATCGTGTGACATTCGCACCAGAGAAGAGATTTTTATGTCATTTTCTAATTTGACGTATTCCATGTGAACTCGTAATAACCCTAAATCATAGTAAACCCTAACTTTATTCTGAACCAGAAAATCTCTCCCTAAAATAAAATTTCTAGAAATGCCATCAACTACAAAAAATACTTGCTCAATCTCGGTATTCCCGAGTCTAAACCGAAGTTTTATTGAGCCCTCTACTGTAAGGTTCCCCCCATTTACTGATTTCAATGATACTGATTTTGGAATTAATTTTGGTTTCGAGGTCAGGGCAAGGTAGGCCCTCTTGTTTATTTAACACACATCGCTACCTGAATCAAGTAAACTGTGCCATCTGGTTTTGCCAATTTGTAAAATACATGAACTTGGGTTTCCTGTCAAATTTATTTGGTAATTTACTATAGGCAAGTGGTTTCTCTCACGTTCTGCTCTTAAATCGTGAGAAGGTGTTAGTTTAAATGATGACTGCGTGGAGTTGACGAATAGCCTGTGCGAGGCCTTTCATGAAATCTAGTGTTTTGATTTCGGAAATCGTTTCGTCGGATAGTTTGTCCAGAATGAGAATAATTCGATTCATTCTACGATAATTCATTCTATAGTTCTCGTCGTGTTTCCTACCGTGCGATCTTTGAATTTCTTTATTATCACCACCATAGTATTTGTTATTTGTGTACGAGCGAGACTGAATTTGACGGCTATCTGACTTCCCGCAAGAAATTGTTACCTTGAGCCTGGCCACGCGATAAAGAACCACGATTAAGATGTTGACTAAATTCCCGTTGCTGGCAAAAATCTCAGGCATTATCTTGATATAACGAGCGAGGAAGAAATCCCCTACCGTGAGGTCTAGCTGATTGTTGATTGACATGTCGGCTGCTAGTCATATCGCATTCCATTGGTTCGTGGTATTGATTTTCACATTCAGACCTTAATTCAAACCGGACCTTAAGTTTTTGTTCAGAAACAGCTTTTTTTGATTGTGTCTTCTAAATTTTGTGTTCCTGCCCTTAGGCACGCTAATTTAATTGACCTGTCAAGTAGTCCTTCAATAAATATGTGAACAATTTGTTGTTCAATTAACCCGATATTAGCTGGGGAAAGTTGCTCTTTGTATGCTTCCTGTACTAAAGAAAGAAGTCGTTCCCCATAGACCTGGACAGTTTCCCCATGTAATTGTTTAACCTTTCTTAAATTTGCAAAAGCTACCCCTGCATCATATACTTCCCCAAATTTCTCCTCTAGTGTTTGTTTGAATGCATTAAATGTTGTGTTTGCATTGTTTGGATCCTCTAAAAATCTACCTATGAAGTCGGATACGCTGCCTGAGGTCATTTGATATGCAGTTAAAATTTTCCTTTTATCTTCGCGAATTTGTGTTATCTGACAAAATTTCTCGAGACATTTTATCCATTCCCGAAACTGAGAGGGGATCCCGCTAAAATTAGGGACCAATTGTCCTGCACTCTGGGTGCTTACGAGAGATGACATGTTTGCCAGTTCCTCCGTCAATCTATCTACTCTGTCGTCAGTCATTTTCTTATTGGAAGGTTTATCAAATCTAAACAGCGATACGATTAAAAATCATTTGTACTTGATCGGCTTTATCCTTACTCTTGTAAATTATGAGAAACAATTTTGACTGCCATCAAAAGAAAATAAAATAAATCAGACACTTACCCCATTTTCGTATGCTGGTCACGGCGCCAGTGTAACAACAAGTTACTCAGTTCAAGTTTTGACCCAGTTTATTCATGTGTATTGGTATATATACAAGCTAAGATCCCTCAGGCTCGTCGTGTCTAGACTAGTTATGACATCTAATTATCATTATGTCACAAGGTACTGGTATATAATGTCTTCTGTGTTCTGTGCTCATAAAACCAAACATTCGTTTTTAGGCTCCCAAAGTAGGCTATAGTACAATAATACAGTACAATACTATATTGTCTTATTTGCAGCTGCTCACAAAAATACAACAGTGTTTGTTATGTCTGTCCATGTTCAGTATTTGTCTGCTCTGTAACACTGCAGTTTTAATCAGATTTTGTCACAAATGTTAATTAATCACATTGGTACAAGTTGTTGAGAACTTGAGGCAGCTTTTCAAGGTCAAGGTCAGAAATCATTTGCATTCTGCCATCTCTGTTACTTATTCATACAGCCCAAGATATTGAAATAACTTGGTACAATTAATAAATATTCCTCAGATTGAGTCAGTGTATTGAAGACTATCAGACTGTAATATATTAGTCTCTCCATTTGTCTGAACTGCCAAATCACATAGATAATTGCCTACTTACGTGTTCCTGTCAACTCAAAAACTCATGGATACATTAAAGGTTGTTTTTCTCAAACCACATGTCAGTCTGTCCATTCTTCTGTACCACCAAAACTTGTAAATGCAAATATACAAATTTTAACCATTTGATTTCCCATGCATATACGGGTACATGTACAAGGACTTATTAATTGTTATAATTAGGATGCTCAAGGAAAAGAGACTGAAGTTTCATCTGAAAGTTCCCCATATAAGGCACCAAAGCCGCAGGACCTGGCTAAGCTAAGGAAGGCTATAGAGAGTGGTGATGCTGAAGCATTCAAAGAACAGGTGTGGAATAATCCACGATACTTAGTCAGTAGTGGAGATACCCCCGCAATGTATCAGGTATGTCTGAGGGTTTTATAGAATATGTATGATTAAATCTTTGTTACCAGTGCTATTAATAAAAACACAGAAATAGAACTTCTTAAGTTGACTATAGTAAAGATGTCTCTGCATGTGCAAATTAATTTTCCCTTTTATTTCATTTCATCTCAAGGAGTCAATATTTTTCAATATACCAGATGTGTACGCAATAGTGTATCCAGTGTGTATACCAATGTGGGCTGCATTAATGTGGCAAGCTGAAGTCATAACCTTTATCCATAAAATTAACTGGATTTCTTAACAATAATGGCTTGTGATTATGAGAATTATGCTACTGATGATTAATTACAAAGAAAACACTGAAATTCACACTATGATTGTTTTCAAACATTATTCATTTTCATAAACAATAAAAGTTATTTGCTTCGCCTTGAGATTTACTTATACATGTACAATATATGTACTGCATGACTTGTAGTTCTTAATGCAGAATGATAAAATATTGCCCTGCTGGATTTGGGCAGTATTCAATTAATCCATTGGCAGAACTAGTGCATATGACTCGGTACA
Organism: Cyclina sinensis; assembly: GCA_012932295.1. Classification (NCBI taxonomy): domain Eukaryota; kingdom Metazoa; phylum Mollusca; class Bivalvia; order Venerida; family Veneridae; genus Cyclina; species Cyclina sinensis. The sequence continues at coordinate 24,816 of JAAONU010000115.1, forward strand.
AAGCAAATAACCTACATGTATAAATATTGAATACACTTACGACAACATTTCTTTAAAAAACCTGCAGAAACTTAATAATTTTATTTAGAATTGTTAGCATCAGTGACATAGGACTTTTTGGTTGCATCCTATCAGTTTATCAGTATTTAGATTTCCAAAAGCTGCAAATTTTAAACAGGTATTATAGGCACAGTTTTTAGAAAATTAGAATTGAATGAGAGAAACTTAGCTTTGAAAAAAAACTAATTTTGTAGATTTATAAAAACTTCTTAAAAGGCTTCTGTATTCACAGGAGGGACCTCGTTACACAGCAATGCATGTTGCTGCAACAAAGAACAAGCCAGAAATCTGCCAAGCTATAATCAATATTTTAGAGAATCCAGAGTTTGTTAATAAACTGTATAGCCAGAGTAAACAAACAGAGGAAACCCAGAACAGTCGTATCAACTTCCTAGTTGATCTGTACTTGAATATGCCCGATAAAGGGGTAAGTTCTGGTTTTATATTTTAGTTATAAATGTCCATTAACGATCAAACTTTGTTTAGGAGTTTAAAAGTACGCAAATGAAAATGTTTAAATAAAAATTGATATTGAGGGGGATTTACTGTTAAATTTTTGCAACAGAATGTTTTATAACTTGTATTAAAACTTCCCACTCAGTGGAAAGAAAAGGCTTAAGTACCAAAATTTGCTCAGGTGAAAAAGGATTTAGGTGAGAAGGATTTAATTTGATCGATTCATCGACTGTAGAACATACTGGTAAATATTCATTCTAAGGATAAAAGCCCAGTGCACAGGTGATGGAAAGGTTCAAACCTCAAATACAACTTGAGGAGGAACATTGTCAAGGGGTAGAATGCTGGACTTCTAGTCTGTACGACGCTTGTTAGCTCACCTGAGCCTTTAGCTCATGGTGGGCTATTGTAACCGGTGTTTGTCCGTCCGACACAGTAAACAATTTCATTCAAACGACATCTCCTCTGAATCCTCTTGGCCAAATTTGATGAAACTTGCCTGGGATGTTCCTTGCATGAAGCTCTACCAAAGTTGTTCAAAGAATTCAATTCCATCAAGAACTCTGGTTGCTATGGCAACTTAAAGGAAAAACTTTGAAAATCTTCTTATCTGAAGCCACAAGGCCCTGAGCCTTAAGATTTGGTAAGTAGCATTGTCTAGTGGACCTCTATCAAATTTATTCAAATTATGCCCCTGGGGTCAAATTTGGCCCCACGCTTGGGGTCAATGGATTTTACATAGGCTTATATAGAAAAACTTTAAAAATCTTCTTGTCTGAAACCACAAGGCCCCGAGATCTAAGATTTGGTATGTAGCATTGTCTTGTGGACCTCAACCAAGTTTGTACAAATTATGCCACTTGGGTCAAATTTGGCCCTGCCCTGGGGGTCAACTTATTTTACATAGGAAAACTTTGAAAATCTTCTTGTCTGAAACCACGAGGACCTGAGCCTTAAGATTTGGTATGTAGCATTGTCTTGTGGACCTCTACCAAGTTTGTTCAAATTATACACCTGGGGTCAAATTTGGCCCCTACCCTGGGGTCAATGGATTTTACATAGGCTTATAATTATAGTGAAACTTTAAAAATCTTCTTGTCTGAAACCACAAGGCCCTGAGCCTTAAGATTTGGTATGTAGCATTGTCGTGTGGTCCTCTACCAAGTTTCTTCAAATTATGCCTCTGTGGTTAAATTTGGCCCCTACCCAGGGGTCATTTGATTTTACATAGGCTTATATAGGAAAACTTTAAAAATCTTCTTGTCTGAAACCACTAGGCCCTGAGATCAAAGATTTGGTATGAAACAAGCTTTATCAAGCCTTTTCGAATTATTAGATTAGGTTAAAGGTCACCGAGGCTAAAAATAGTTTTATATACTGTACCTCATTGTACCTCATAGAGCCTTCATTTAAAGACCAATATCTTTGATATTCGGTATATAGGATCCTTGCATGGACCTCTACCCATGGGTAGGGTTTTAGGTCACTGGGTCAAGGTCTAGGTCACCATAGCTTATGATAGATATTTCTACTTTCTGTCATATAGCCTTTATTTATTGACTGATATCTTACATATTAAAATTTTACATATTTGTATTTACATTACTTACATATTTTCAATTAAAACATGAAATACTGCTTAACTGCAAACCTACAGCCAAAATAGTCAGGTGAGCGATCTAGGGCCATCATGGCCCTCTTCGCATTCCACAAGTAATATGAGTTGCAAGAACTTGTTTCATAGTCAGGGTAAAACAATAAACTTTAACAAAGTTATGCTGAATAAAGTGCTTTTTGTGTCGCCTGCTAAAAAGTAGTGCGACATATAGAGATCACTTCTCCATCATCCGTCTGTCTGTCCCTCCGTCACAAAACTTGTCCTGACTACTTCTCAAAAACTACTGGTGCAATTTTATCCAAACTTTACCATGTTTACAGGTATGATCAGTACCAAGTCTAGTTGTGGCACTGTTGTGCATATTGTTGGCATTTTCCAGTTCTATTATTTTTGTCAGAGTTATGGCCCTTTAATGATTTTATTTTGTAAAGTTTGTCCTGACTACTTCTCTTATACTACTAATGCAATTTGAAATGTTACAGGATTGATCAGTACCTCAAGTACTTGCACATATGTAACAGGTTTTTCAGTTGAATGATTTTACAACTGCTTAATTGGCTATCAGCAGGTGACACATGTGATCACTGATCGCTCTTGTGTTAAATAACGAAAGGTAATTTAACCTAAATTGTCTTGTTATCTAACACCACAGACTTGTGAGTCACCACTACATATGGCCTGTAAATATGGTTATGAGAAAGTGGTAGAAATTCTCGCTGCTCATCCAAAGACAGATAAACAGCTGAAGAACAAGTGGGGATACACACCAAAAGATGTAAGTTGTCTAAATGTAGAAGTGTCCTCTGTTTTTAAGACCTGCATGTCATTAAAATGTCTGTAGTCTTGAGTTGATATTCAAGATGCAAAAGTTTCATTTCATGTGTAGAAGTATATAGCTGCTATTTTGGAAAGTATTTGTGAGAGAATGCAACTTTGCAACAGTTGAGAAGTAAAATGTGTACATAAATAGTGGTATCATAGAAGCACCGATGATTTGGCTTTCAATATGTACAACACTTATATAAATGAGCACCGTATTTTACTTACAGATAATCTGCTCCAGATGTCCCAATCCCTCTCAGTCATTGAAGAAGAAAATTGAAGATCTTCTGCAAGGTTTGTATCTCTGCAATATTTGAATTACACAAAAAAATAAAACAAAAGAGTATTAATAATACAGAAGTTCTAATTGCTTTTATTGCCAGCTGGCTTTTCTGGCAATGTGGTCAAGTGGTTTTTCTTTTAGAACTACAGGTTTAGAGTTTGAGCCAGGTAACAGAACCATCCATGTGGGTCTCAGATTGACAGATAAGAAAATTGTACTAAAGAATTTTTTTTAAAATCTGATAGCAATTGTGAATTAAAAGGCAAGTACTGGGATATGGAATAAAGGGGCTCACAGTATTGTTACTTCCCTGTATACACCTTCAAAACTTGAAACATGTGACACATTTAAACATTTCATTCAGTTATGTAAGTGTCATAACACATTAAGCATGTTGGTAGAAGTTGGAATAATAACAAGAAAGTGCAGATAAAAATGTAAATATACATATACATCCTCTGGTATAGATTACTGTGAGATTCAGTCACTTTCATTTGTTTTTCAGGACAGTGTTATGTACCATTAATGCGATCAGAAGACAACACATTACCACCTGTGATTGGACAACCTTGGTCACCTGACATCACTAAATCAACAGAACTGCCAAGAATCTCACACAGTCCTCGAGACCCTTCAATGTCAGTGAGGGCATGTGCTGGGCCAATGTCTCCCACTGATGTAAGCTTATTTTGTTTTCTTCACTAAAAGGGATCTTAAGGAAAACTTCTGTATATGAATATCAAATGGATATCAAATTAAACTTTTTTTGGGCAACTCCCTGAAATGCCAGTGAAGTAATGAAAGAGGTAGCAAATTAATATCATTGGTTGATCAAGTATAATGAGAAACCGTTGAATTATGGCTGAGTGCATGTACAGACTCATTACAGGAAGTTAACATAATTGTTTTTCATCTGACAACTATTAAAAATGCCATAACTTTGAACTGTATGACCCATGTTCTAATCTGTTTTGAAGGAAACATAAATTTCTCTTCAAAATAGAAAACCCGTTTAAAGTTTTGTTGGAATGGAATGTACATGTATATAAAATTAGTTGAAAAAAAAGTATTTTACTTACTTGCTGTTGATCTATCTCTTGTCTAGGCAGGGCTTTTTCATAAAAGATGGACAACTCCACCTTCCGTGGCACAGAGTCCAGACCAGGCAAAGGCTTATTTCAACATAAAACGTAGTGATAGTGAAAAAGGCATGGAAAGAATTGGGAGGTTTGTTGTACTGTTTAAATAAATCTGATGTTATTTACATTAGGCCTAAAAATGTGTCTTGTTCTGTACACATGCTGAATGAAAATATATCGATATCAGGCAAATGTTTAGAGACATTAACCTACTAATAAACTGTTTTCACTGCTCAGTTAGAAGGATTTTTAATTTCTGTATTTTCTGCTAAATAGATGCCATTTTTGGTAACAGTCTTTACAATGGGAAAAGTTTTGGTATGTTAAAAAGAAAACCCTGTATTTAAAGGAACATGCCCAACCAATAACTTTTGATATACCATGTATCTATTTTATTGCCTTATTTGTCATAATATTAAAAATAATTAATGATTCCACTGAAGAACATATCTTCAGTATTTTTCTCTTAGGCATATAGGCACTTAGAAAGTCTTCATTTGGAATAAATTGGTATCCACCAAAAATGTTAATCAGTATATAAAGACAATATATTAATGCATTAAGTTTACCAGTTGTGCTATGAATGTTTGACAGACTCCTTGACATTGGCTGATATTTCATTTAATAATTCACCTTTACATGACCTTAAAGGAAATAGAATACTCTCTAATAATAGGGTATGACTCAAAGAAGATAAAACAGAAACTTATATTAAGTTTTTTTAAAGTCAGAACTTGAACATGAAAGAAGTGTATTTTTCATTACAGACAGTTGGCACATGAGCTTCATGTTCAGTGGAGTGAGTACTGGGAATTTCTAGATCAGTTTATCGACTTGTCAACTACTGCTGGACTAGATATGATTGAGAAGTATCTGAAGAAAAGAGTTTGGTTAACATTTGTAAAAGAATTTAAAGAGAAATTTGGAATCACAGAGGAAACTGCAGATTTTTCTGGTTTGTCCACACCTATGACTAGTCGTATTGGACGGAGGTTAGGAGAAGATGTTGATAAATCTTTTGATAGCGTATTTACAAGTGGCTTGGTAGATAACAAAAAAGGAAGTTCTGAATGTGATGCTAGAGAATCTGAAAATATAACCAAAGATGATAATGATAAAGGTGAAGTTAATGAAAGCAAAAATACCGTGGAAAAATGTGCTAATAATGTACTGAGTCCAATGTCTGAATTGTCCAATCATTTTGCCAGTCTTAAAATGGATGATTCCTGGTCAGAAAGAGCGACTTTGGATAGTTCAGAAAAATCTTCAGTAAAAGATGCAAATACTGATGAAGTGGATGGTAGTCTTTCTAAAGATAATTGCAATAATGATGGCCCAATTAGTAAAGAAGACTTGAGAATTAGTAGTGAAACAGACTGTGCCAGAAAAGAAGCAATTGAAAGCAGTGATGGAAAATTACAAGAGCAAAAGAAAACTGATGAAAAAGGAGTTTATGGGAAAGAGAATGAAAGTGTTGAGGTAAAAGCTGTTATAGATTTAAGTGTACAAAGGGTGCTTTCAGTAGAGTCGGGTTCAACTGCTTCCTACGAGACAGCTGCGGAAGATGTCTCTGATGGTGAAGGTACATTTTGTAGTCAGTTGTCAGAGCCAGAAAACACTCCAGTTGTCATTCGACTAAAGGATAGTGCAATAATTTCTGAACTAAGTGACTATGTGATTACCAACAATTTACATTCGGTTGTGAATTTTGTTGTTCAGTTGAAGGATAATAGAATAAACAGTGGAATGAAGGTTACTATTGTTTCTGTACCAGAAATTGAGATTGTTCACAAGTTGTTGTTGTTAGAGAATATAGAAGTTATGGGCTGCGATGGTGACCTCACTACTGTACAGGAAGGAGATGTCATTGAACTTGGAACCAGCTCGAGTGAACAAGATGGAAACCACTCAGTTATGGCCTATCTAACAAGGGCAGTGACTCTGCCTAAACCTAAATACATCTACGGGTATGTCATACATGCTGTAAAGAAATATTACAGAAATAAAAAGATTGAAGTAAATATTTATTACTAGAGTATTTACTTTTTATTTCTAGGTTGTGACAAGATTCATAACTTATTTGCCGAATTTTTCACTTAGGAAAATGTTTATGTCAGTTAAAAAAAAAATTCAGAAATTGTGAAAGTAGATGTCTTTTGCTTCAACTGTTCAGAAATGACTTTTTTGGCCACTTTACACGCTTTTAGCTTTTTCAGGTGATTTTCCTGTTAATCAGTAAGCAACTCAAGTGATTTCTCTTACCTCTAAGATAACCAAGTCCAAGTCACATCAAGTTTGCATCATTATGTACATTCTTCTCTTTTTTTCTCTCAGACCTCAGCCAACCAGAGAAGACTTAAATGTTTCACGAGCTCTTACTGATGTAACAATAAGTCCAGAATTACACCCACTTGTGTTCCACTGGAAAATAAATCTTAGCAGGTTTCTTAGAGATACCAATTATAGGTATGTATAGGTTATAGTTTAAACTTATTTACTTTACATTCATTGTAAAGCAGGTTCTTGAAACTTATATTAATATTGCTTTTCTTTTTGTCTTTAGTTGTAAGTCTTTGTTATTTGAGACCATGCCATGGTAATGTGTATGGTTTTCTTTTCCCAAAAACTGCTGTGTCCCTACTTCTTCACATTGAGGAGGCACCGTGGTCCAGGGGTAGAGCGCAGGGCTCCAGATCCAAAGGTCGCGGGTTCGTATCCCGTCAGAGGCCAGATTCTCTCACGATCTTTACATTCCTCCATGCTGCGCGATTACTGGTATGGAACCCAGGAAGCAGTCATTGAGCGTGATGAATCTAAGTTGTAAGAACTTATCGCAATTGATGTAAAATAAATGAGTCTAAATTAAATTGAACGGTCACAGATCAGCACCTTCAGCAGAAGCAGACTACTGCCTTCTTGATCACAAAGTATTTTTCTGCTAGAGAAGTTGTCAGAATTCAAGGAATAAGTTATCAGTAGTTGTTAGTTGTAAACACTTAGTTCACCATATATACAAATAAATATTGTATTACTAAGCTCACTTCAAATCTGTATGAATCCCCTTCTTTGACACTTTTATTTTCCATTTTTGCTTCAGGTGGCAGAGCCCAGCTAAACTACAGTCCAGACTTAGGCAGGGGTCACCTCAACCTTCACCTTTGGGTAAAACTGGCCAGGTTAATCCAAATGGAAGCCCACTGAGTGTTAGAGGTCACCCAACAAACGTCGTAACTTCAGACATCCGTACAAAGCTGTTTCCATCTATTACAGAGTAACATTCAGTAGCCACTGGGAACATATTCATCTAAATAAATTTTGTTAAAATTTAAGAGTGTTAAATGATAATTCACATGATGATTCAAAAATGTAAACTTTTTTTCCATAACAAAATCTTTAAGGTATATTTTCTAGGAAAATATGGCAAGGAAAAACACCATAATATAGTGCACACCAAAATTTCTGATGTAATGTCATTTTACATGTGATTGGTCCTTACTTGTATTTTTGCCATATGCTGTTGTATTTATATATATTTAAGCAAATATTTACTTTGGTTTATGTCTAGTTTTATTCTCAGAATATCACAAATAACTGAATAATGTAAGGTGCTGTGTGATTCATTTGTTTCAGCTAAATAATGTGAGGTTGAATAAAATGTCAGGGAAAAAAACGGCTTTCACAATTCTGCTTTTTTAGATAAATTAACAAGGAAATGCACTGCTCACATTAAAATTTTGATAGTTCGGAATATTGGAGTTAAAAATCATGTTTTCGAAAGTTCAAGACCTCGTTTTTTTTTCAGTATTTTCATATTTTCTAAAAAAAAGACAAAACAAAAAAACGATCTGTTGTTGTGAACCTATTTATACCCCCAAATGTGACCTTGACCTCTGAGCTAAACACCTAATTCTTGCACGCAACACATCTTCATCATGTCCAACACATTTATGCCAAGTCATTTAAAAAACATCCAGGAATGAGAGAATTGTTGAAGGGACATGACCATCAATGCACTTCTTTGAAAATTTCTTTTCAAGTCCAAGTGTGATTTGACCTTTGACCTACAAACCTGGGTCTTGCAAGTGACACCTTGTCTGAGAGTGCCACATGCAAAATTATTTCAGAATCTATCCATGACAGACAAAGTTATGGACTGGCCAAAAAGCGGACAGACTGACGGACAATTTAAAAAACCATATGCCTCCCTTTGGGGGCATAAAAATTAAAAGTGGCTATTTTCAAATAATTCAGTTATCATGACACCAGTTGTCAAGGGTACTCCACTTAATTCATTTTGCTTGGAACTGGTGATGCATTGCAGTAAAAATGAGTGATTAAAATTGAAGTAAAAGATTCCTGCATCTACAGATTGGTATTTTATGTTTGATTAAATAACTTAAGAATGCTTCTAGAAAAAGGCTTTTGTAAATACTAGCCTTTTAATAAATTTTACCCCTAGGCTTTCATTTTGTATTGGTTGTCCACACATCAAACTCCTTGAAAAAATTCAGCAATTTTAGGCTTTGACAGATGGTGAAAGATACAGAACACACATTTTCTAGCCACAGCCCAGGTTCTTCTGATATGGAATCTGAAAACTGATGTGCAAAACCTTGGTGGAATGCCTCATCTAGACAAGGTGCATATTACCCAAAATAGTCTTTGTTGAGCTTACAAGCTACCTGCCTGTATTGTCTTCATGTAATGCTAAATTGAGCACAACTTTTTGTCTGCAGGTATGACATATCGGTCTGTTTAAACCTCTGATATGGTTTGCAACATCTTTTTATGGCAAACATTGCAACATCTTTTTATTGCAAACATTTTGTTCAAAGATATGTATCACAACTTTAATGGCACTTTCAGCTGAACTTGAACTTTGAGCCACAGACCCGACTGTCTTGTCAGAGTACAAATATGTACAATACAATGTTGTTTTGAAGTCAATGTTAAGTATACCATTATTTTGAACATTATACGTTGTAGCAATATGCTTGACCATGTCCTTATTCTTATGGTTGATAAACTGTTTTCCCAAGATACAAGTTTGTTTAAAGATAATATTGAAATCACTCTATACATGACAGAGATATACATGTAGCTTAGACCAGTGAAACTGACCTTATTTTTTGCTGTTAAAATCTGTGTACCCATGTAAGCGAAAATCTTTTTCAATATGTAAATCTTCTTGCCAAGATACATGTTTGTGTAAAATCATTTTAAAATCACTATGAATGACAAGAATTATAGCCCAGACAAGATAAATATTTATTTTAAACTTCTGACGAAAGTTTGACCGTTGAGCAACATACCTGGTGTTTACTGGCAACTCTTCATCCTGCCAAGGTTCTTAGTTATGGAAAATTGTTATAAATTTCCTCCAAGCACAAAAAATCTGTGGTCTAGACAGACCAGATTTAAGCATGAACCCGACACGAGCCGTTAAATCTTCTTCTTGCCTAAATCCCTCTAAGCATGACAAATTTATGATTAGGACAAGAACTGATATATTTTCCATAATCACAGAATTAACATGGCTTTTGCACCTAGTAAGAAAGGCCTATTCGTAAGCTTGTAGTTGTTTCTTGGTAACAGTGTTGTAACTTCATGTAGGTATTGATAATGAACATTACTATATCCTCTCTACAGTGATTGGTTCTGTAATTAGTGATGTCTTCTGACAAACTAAAATTAAGATTGGAGAGTTTATAATACAACTGTCTGAACATAAACAAATACAAATAAAAAGAAAAAAACAGTTTTCTTTCAATATTTTAACTGTGACTGAAAAAATATCAATAAATACATACTATTTACACTAGAACTAGTACAAATATTCTTTTCTATCTAGAATACAATCATAATCATGTTTAAATCAAGTATATTGTACAATAAATATTGCACATAAGTCTTACATCAGCTTTAACAGGGGGAAGGTGGGTGGGGTGTGTAAAATAACTATAATCACTTACTTCAGCACAATAATAATGAAAATGAAGAAAAGTAAACAATCTTTTACATTTGTTTTCTCTGTTTTGTTTGACTTTGAGATCCCATTTGGAGATCCCATTCAAGCTGGTGAGACTGATTAACCTTGACCTTTGCCTTATTGTTGGCAACTGTTTGCATACAGGCCATGATTAACCTTGACCTTTGCCTTATTGTTGGCAACTGTTTGCATACAGGCCATGATTAACCTTGGTACCCATGCAGTCCGATCATGGACAGCACTGTTTCCGATGCAGTTAAAATGATTTGAATCAATCAAATACCCCTGAAACTTCTAAATGGGCATTTCCAGTTTGAATAATGGTCAAGTACACTGTAGATTTTCAGTAGGATCAGGGTTAATATGAAGCAAAAAGTCTGGAACAGTACACTGAACATGCTGAAAATAGATATTGCACAATGATATTATAGTCATTGCATCAACTTCAATGAATTTAATCTATAAATATCTATCTCTTAATACTGCCAACCCTTCTTGCGAGTGTTACAGGCAGGACATATAAATAAACATAGTAATATCAAACTTAATACATAAGAACAGAAAACCAATACAACATGAAAGTACATCTGTCATTTCTTAATGAAAAATTTTTGTCAATTCTTCCTTAGCTGTAAGTTGTTGCATTCTTGATGGCGTAACTGAACAGTGGTTACTGTTACATTTACTGATATATTCATTACTGAAGAAACAACACATTAAGATGTGGTTCACTTAAATGAAGTGTAAATATTACTAAGTCATTAGAGATATATTCCATGTGTCATTAGCTTTCATACAACATTAACCAGTTGAAATGATAGTAAAATTGACGTCACAAGAATTAATTTACTGTTTATAATTGGAAGATTCACGATTGCTTCCCAAAGGCACAATACAAATCAAAAGACTGTAACATCACCAACTCCTGGGTAACCAAATACAGTAAACGTTATTCAGAACAAAAGTAACTAGTGGTTTTTTGCAAATGTTTGGTGTTACAGTTGCTCAAAACAAGTGCAACTAACTACTCAAAGTATCCTGCTCAAACTTAGCAGGCAGAAAGTTAGTTCTGTATCACTTTGCTCCTGATAACAATAATTCGAACATAACATTTCAATTATCCTGCACTCACAGAACAAGAGGGCCATGATAGCCCTAAAGTGCTCACCTAAGTATATGCAAATATATAACTTCAGCATATCAGCCCAGGTGAGCTAAAACTTTTCTTACAGAATGTGTATATGGAGTCCTCATGAAATTAATAGATCTGGTACATCATAGTCACCTTTTAGCAAGCACTAAAACCAAAGCTGTTCATAGCTCAATACAGTCATGTTGAGTGGAGATAAAAATTTAGTTTGTCAGTTTAAAGCAAATGACATAGTGGTTGAATAGTTATTCAAGTAAACCAGTTAACTCCTCCACGAATTTATTACCATGTTTTACTTAACAGTAGGTCAATTGTCAGAACTTCTGCTTGAAATAAGCAAACCTTTTCTTCTGTGATGTACAGAACTTCCTGCCATAAAAGATTTACACTATCTGTTTCTTCTGCTGGCAACAGAGAGAAATATTTCACTTGACATCACAAAAATACTACACATTGACAGGAGAAGACATTCTTGGTGGGGAATTCTGTAAAATCCCTCTAGTGTTTTTTATCTCCAGTTCTTTCTGTAATTCTTCCACCTTTTGCTGTAGTTGGGCCCTCAGTACCAAAAGTTCACGATTTCTCAAATGAATTGGTTCCTGATGATAAAGTAATAAAAGAAGCCAGTGAAATAAATGAATAGATTAAAAGTTTATGAAATTATCGTCAAATACTTTACACCTTCAGCAAGAATCTTTCATATGAAAGATGTGAGAAACTATCATGAACAAAATTTTGGACAAAATTTCCCATGATGAAACAATGCTGACTTGAAACACCTAACCTCTCAATGACTGAACATCATTGGTCCAAGCCCTGCTACCAACCACAATAATAAGTGATAATGAATTCTAGAACTACATGTTCCATTCCCTATAACTGTGTACATAAACAAATTCAAAATAATTTTTTCAAAAAAAAAATAAGGTGACTTAATGATCATATTCATGATAATTTTGCATCACCAAGTAGTAGTAGCCTTAAATCAAATTCCCAAGTATATAAAAAAAAAACCCATCTGAATTTCAGAAGTGTGTTTAAGTACAGAAAACTTCTGTTCTATGTAAACAATTTTTACAATTTTTCCTTACTTTGAAAAACCTGTACATGAATGAGTAAAATACGGCCATTACCTGTGGTCTCATTCTTGGGTTCCATCTACAGTAGTACCCTGTCCAGATCTCAATACGCCGTAAACTAGCGACTGGGAACAGAACATGTTTATGTATATAATCAGCATACAGGGGATTCATGTACTCGTCTATCTGACAGTTTACAAATGACCAAAGAGACTGTGTGCTCTCCTTCACTTTCTGAAATCGATGATGAAAAACCAACTGTTAACAATACAGCGCAAGATACATAAACCTCCATTTTGCTGTAGTGGCAACAGTTTTTGCCACTGTAACCATGGCAGACCACTTTCACCACATCAAAGAAGTCTGATCATGGTCTGTACAGTCTGGTATTCACTGATCATGTTTTCAGTCAATTTCTATAAAAATGATACCACTGTAAATGTATGTTAGAAAGACAGACAAGGGTTTAAAAAACAACAAAGACATCTTAGTCTTAAACCTAGAAAATTGACAAATAATGAATAAATAGGTGAATAAATTTTAACAGCACTTACTGTATCTCAGATTTCCTTTTTCAGTAAGTATTTTCTGTTACATTACTAAAAACTGAAATGGTATTATATAACTTCCATCTCTAATTCTTTTCACAGCAGGTCTTGGAAACTACTTAAGCTACATATATCAGCTACACTGAACATGCTGAAAATAAAGGGTAAAATTTCTTTCTAAATCTACATGTATACCATGGCTTTTTGTACTTACCAGTTCTTTAACTCTCTGTGCCTCTGAGTTGCAAAGGAATGTACCAAACAAACAACTGTACAGATGGTCCAAGATTGTGATGAGAAAATGTTCGTTGAACTCAAATGCATTTGGAAACTGAAAAAAAAAAAATTACAAAGTGTAACACATTTTTTGAGATGTTTTCCTATAGGTTATATCTACATTTGTCCCTGCTGTATTACAACTTATTTCAGTGAACTGTGATACCTGTCTTACCAATTCAATCTCTCAAGATGGTGTATACTTTTAAAGAGGCCAGATTTAAAATGTAAGATTTTATTGCTTAATATTGTGCCAGTCAGGGATCTGCAAAGTCCAGACAATACAATCTATTATCAAATGAAAATGCTTCTGTCCAAGTCAAAAGGAGAAGTGACTGACATAGATGAAGACTGACTTGATTTACACACTAGAAACTTTTAATTTTGAAATGTATATTTACAATACCTGTTTGGTCATTTGCCACACACAATCTATAAACTGTAAGAAAACTGGAGATCTGTCAGCGTCAGAGTGCTTGTCTTCACCATGCCCTACTCTCTGTGAACAACAAGAACATATCAGATGTCATACCTGATGTCACTTCTATGAATAGCTCTTTTTAACATTCTAATTCAAACTCCATGTAAGCCTAAAAATGACTTTTCGGTCATCTGAACATACATAAATAAAATAAACTACATAAATGGTAATTATGCATTTATGCATTAAAAAAGGCACAAATTAATAATCAAACCTGTGCAAATTTATGACCAAAACTCAACCATTCCTTCTCTAGGAGAACTTCAAACCCTTTAATGGTCCTGTAGTAGGGGTCCAACATGATCATGGACAGGGCTGTCAACTGGGCTGTGCGGTCCCATCCATCACTACAATGAACTAGCACGGATGTTTTGTTGTTTTCAACCTTGTCTGCTACCTTGACAGCTCCAGCTAAAATTTGCTGCAAGCAAAAAACAAACAAGAAAACCCAAAATAATATACATAAAAAAGATGGCTAAAATTTAACAGAATTACAGGATTTACAGTTAAAAACAGAACTTTAAAGGTAAGAAATGAACAGATTATACTATGCAATGTCTTTGACTGGAGTAGTCAGATTAGTGATCAATTCTCTGTGACATATTATGCCAAAAGTTTGCTGTAACACTCAACAACATATACAACGAAATGGTTAAATTTGTACAAGGGCCATAATAAGAGCACTTGTTAAGATCTGACTGGTTTTCTTGAAACATACCTTAATATGGTCTAACCAGTGTGTGGATTCAATGTTACTAAGCCATTTTGCATCATCTATTGTGGGAAACACTACATCTTTCAACTTTCTTAAACTGAAAAAAAGTTTGTTTTTTTAAATACGCCTCTTTAAATCAAAATGTTTTGCTTAAACTATATTGCATTATACTGGTGAATCTATTTTGTAAATATTATTACAACTTGTGACCCAACTTCAATGAACAAATTGTAAAATTCATTAGATCTAAGTTTGATGACAGCTAAAAATTACTCTGGTATATCTACTAACAGTCTCTCATACATAAACAGGAAAGAAAAACTCTGCATATCAAGGGAGAGAACTATGTTACCTTTCTCTCATGACATGTATATTATGGATATCAAGGAAGACAACCTCAGCACCATTGTAAGCATCTTCACTCTCAAATCCACCACCTCTTGCCTGAAATTACATGAAAGAAATGTAAAATAAAGACCTTTGTTTTGAAAAAAAAATTAACTAAGTATAAATGAAATTTGTTGGCAAAAGATTTCATAAAACCACCACAATCCCCTTAACTTCAGTTTAGCTTAATTTTAGCTTTACTATTTCAAATCCAATGTATTGACAATTTTTTGTAAGTTGTATTAGCTACTCTTGATGTCTGCTGTCTGGAGTTATTGATTACCAATAACTGAGCCAAAGTAGGACTGCCAAAAGTCAAATTATGGGATTTGAACCCATGACCATTTAACTGGATATGATACCTCAAACAAAAGTTTTTCAATTTACCCTTGATCCATGAGAGGCAAAATGATGTGTGTAATCTTACTTTATTTGCCACAGCATTCATGCTTTGTGAAATCGAACTTATTTTGCCACAGAGTTTATGGTAAGTGAAATTTAACCTTAGTGCCACAGTGTCCATGCTAAGTGACTTAATTTGCTTGTTGAAATCTTACCTTATCTGCCACATTGTTCATGCAGGAAAAACTAAACTTATGTGCCACAGCATTAATGCAGGGCAAAATCTTACATGATTTGTTACAGTGTCCGTGCTAGATGAAATCTGATCTTTATTTGTCATAGAGTTTTTTTCTGGGTGAAATCTTAACTTGTCAGCCACAGCATTCATGCATGCTGATTTTACCTTATTTGCCACAGGGTTCATGCTTGGTCTTACCTTATTTGCCACAGGGTTCATGCTAGGTCTTACCTTATTTGCCACAGGGTTCTTGCTAGGTCTTACCTTATTTGCCACAGGGTTCATGCTAAGTCTTACCTTATTTGCCACAGGGTTCATGCTAGGTCTTACCTTATTTGCCACAGGGTTCATGCTAGGTCTTACCTTATTTGCCATAGGGTTCATGCTAGGTCTTACCTTATTTGCCACAGGGTTCATGCTAGGTCTTACCTTATTTGCCACAGGGTTCATGCTAGGTCTTACCTTATTTGCCACAGGGTTCATGCTAGGTCTTACCTTATTTGCCACAGGGTTCATGCTTGGTCTTACCTTATTTGTCAAAAGGTTCATGCAAGGTACCTTGTCACAGTGTTCCTGCTGGGTGAAATCTGACCTAGTTTGCCTAAGAGTTAATGCTAGGGAAATCTGACCTTGTTTGCCACATAGTTCATGCTAGGTAAAATATTATGGTGTTTCCCACAGGGATCATGCTACATGTAGGTTATTACTTATTTGCCACAGGGTTCATGCTAGGTCTTACCTTATTTGCCACAGGGTTCATGCTAGGTCTAACCTTATCTGCCACATTGTTCATGCCAGGAAAAACTAACCTTATGTGCCACAGCATTAATGCAGGGCAAAATCTTACATGATTTGTTACAGTGTCCATGCTAGATGAAATCTGATCTTTATTTGTCATAGATTTTTTTTATGGGTGAAATCTTAACTTGTCAGCCACAGCATTCATGCATGCTGATCTTACCTTATTTGCCACAGGGTTCATGCTAGGTCTTACCTTATTTGCCACAGGGTTCATGCTTGGTCTTACCTTATTTGCCAAAGGGTTTATGCAAGGTACCTTGTCACAGTGTTCATGCTGGGTCAAATCTGACCTAGTTTGCCTAAGAGTTAATGCTATGTTTGCCACATAGTTCATGCTAGGTAAAATATTATGGTGTTTCCCACAGGGATCATGCTACATGTAGGTTATTACCTTATTTGCCACAGCATTCATGCTAGGCCTTGCATCCATGATATACAGTTTGTTTGAGTGTGCGTTGGCATCCATGATCATCTGCACATAATTCTCATCATCTTTGTTTCTTTTACCTGCTACACCAATCAGTGGCTGGCTTGACCGTGTTATTGTTGCTTGACTCTTTGGATGAATCCAGGATAGTACCTAAAATATGTCATTTCATACAAAAATGTCATCATTTTTGAAGAGTGTAGAAGTAGATTCCTATGCAAAGAATCCATTAATATTACACTCTTACTGTGGGGAAAGCTTAAAATGTATGAATTTTGTGAAAAAAACTAAAAACATTACACTGACTGTGAAGAAAACTTACCATACACTTTATGTCACTTAAAATGAAAAGTTGCATTTCATACAAAAACAATAATCCAATAAAATCCATGCAAGAATTTACTCAACCTGACTGGATAATATTATACTGATCAAAGGCAAAACTGTTCTGTTTGCAATTGAGAAACTTATCAGTTACTTACAGGTAGCCTTCCTCTGGATCTGAAAACTGCCACCTGCTTCAAGAACTCATCTGTAGCTTGTTTTGGCACTGCAAACTAAAGACATACAAGAGTTAACTATAATGATGAAGGCCTGCTTTAGAAAGCAATGCAGTGTTAAATGCAAAATTTCATATGGCAATGTGGAATTACATGACTGTATAATTAGTTATTAGAGATAGGTAAATGCAAAGTTTCATATGGCAATGTGGAATTACATGACTGTATAATTAGTTATTAGAGATAGGTAAATGCAAAGTTTCATATGGCAATGTGGATTTACATGACTGTATAATCAGTTATCAGAGATAGGTAAATGCAAAGTTTCATATGGCAATGTGCAATTAAATGTATAATTGTGGAATTAAATGTATAATCATAGTTATCAAATGTAGACAAATTAATGTTGTTCATTAAAGGAAAAAATAGAAAAATGTACCAAAACCCTTTATGCTAAAAGTTTAGAATTCATATTCAAAAACAAATCACAAATTTATGAGAAAGATACTATATATTTTTTTCAAACACTTACTGTGAAATATAATTCAAAATGAAAACATCTATAATTCAATACAACTGATAAGTAACATCTGAAGTCTTTAGTGACCTGAAAATATTTTGTAAAATTTTAAGTCAACTTGAGATTCCCATTGAAATTATCAAAATACAATTACATTGTATATCTCTTTTCTGTAACGTTAAACATATTACTGGATACATATTTACCAAGCTGGGATATGTGTCTATTACGTCATATTTTTCATTCATCTTGCTGACTCTCCAGTTGTCATTTGGAACACCCTGTAAGACATTATGTTACCATCAATGGCTATGTAAAGTGTTAAACAGTTCCATCAAAAATACAGAGCCAAACACACATAATCTGTCAAAGTGCAAACTAAACAGAAAGGCATTTTAAATGGATACCAAGCCTCCAACATAAAACAGTTGCTAGTTCCATTGACTACAGTTTGGACTGTGAATGACAATAAGGCAAC
This sequence comes from Cyclina sinensis, assembly GCA_012932295.1. NCBI lineage: Eukaryota > Metazoa > Mollusca > Bivalvia > Venerida > Veneridae > Cyclina > Cyclina sinensis. Next base: position 43,125 of record JAAONU010000115.1, read on the forward strand.
TAAAGCAAGAACAGTTGGGAAAAAAGATACAGACCTGTCTCTTAAGCTCATTTTCAGCATCATACACAGTCCAGCCATTGACCCCAAAGTCTTCTTTGAAATCAAAGGCAAAAAGTTGCTGAAAACAAAATAAACCAGAGTCTTGTACACAATGTGCGAATGAAGCCAGATCAATAATTTATACTGTTTCTTTTGTGTTTGTCTTCTGTTTTAACAAATAATTTTAAAGCCAGTCACTACATTTGGATCTTTTACTACATATAATGTAAATGTTTAAGAAAATTCAAAATGAAGCCAATAATTTCTACTGAAACAACATTAGCTATTGACAAGAAAGATAGTCTCGGCACTGAGATCTCAAAATTATAAAGAGCATTTCTCATCCCCTGAAAATTAATTCCTAATTTCTTATAATCTCCAGCCAACAACTTACTTGTTTAAAAATCAGCTTTTCATTTTCTACCGATCCTGACTAATCTAAGATCAAGAATGATTAAAAGTATGATTTTGAAAAGAGTCTGATTTAGTTCCATATAGTTTTAGTTATCCATTATTTTGTGAGTACTGACTTTGCACACTTGACCAATGTTTGTTATCCTCATAATCCTCTGGGAACTTTTTTGTTGGTGTATATTCATTCTTGAGATATTTTGCAGATTTACATGACAAAACAAATTTACCTGTTTGTTGGAGATAGGGAAAGCAAAGTTATGTATCTTCTCATAGACCTGGCGTCTTGAATGGTTCTCCTGTCTATGGGCAAACCTCAAATTCCTCATATCCTGTAGTAATATCAATATATGTCTTTATATTAAATCATTTGATACATTGTACCTGATGACAAAATTAAAGGTTTATCATATGCATGTTTTAAAAGCTTGTCACAAATAAGAATTGTGAAACACAAAACAGACTGAATATTCCTTATTTTGCAAACATTTTCATGTACACTGCAACAGGAAGGATTACGGCTACAAGAAAAATAAAATCAAAATTCGGATTTGATGTTATATTTCAATTCCTTTCAGAAAATTTACAGTTTATTATGCTATCAAATCAACCAAGCATTTTTTTTAAACTTGTCTAAAAAAAATCATTTCTACTAAGCAATATCAAATTATTGAAAAATTGTCAACATAGCAGTTTTGTGGTTTGCCAATAATTTTTTTTTTTGCCAAAACTAGACTTTGTGCATGGAGAAACATGATGATCAATGAAAACATATATCCAAGGCATATCAATCAGCTAATATCAGCTCAAAACCTAAGACATGTTTTATAGCCTTATACCAACCTTGCATGTCAAATCTATACAATATGAGTTCTCTCCTCTGCTAGAAACCCCACCAATCTTTTCAACACGGCTTACCACACCAAGTGGTACATCTAATGTAAATGGTTGCTCCTGATAACAGCAAACATAAAAGAAAACAAATACTTTTTAATACATAATACATTGTTCTCAATAGATCATGTCAAAGTTCCTGGTAAACACTTAACCAATATAAGCTTCTGAAACATTAAAGAAAAGGACATTGTTGATTCAAAGTCAAATTTGAAAAGAATGTGAACTGAATTTGAAAGAAAACAATCTTTGAGAAAATCTTTCAAAATAACACTTGTTAAAACTTTAAATTCAATGATGCCTGTGTAAATGCTTAATATAATGAGACTCTTACCCTGTCTGTGCTTTTGAAGTACAGTTTGTAGTTTGTAATGATTAAGTTTCCCTTTATGAAGTCACTATATGGGCATAGATAGGTTACATCTCTCCCTGAATGTAAAATATACATTCAAAGATCAGACATCAGTTATATTTACAGAATGATTTTTCAAGTGCATGGGATTTGTATGTGCACTTGAACCAGCTGAGAAATGCAGTGACATCATAAAACTAATGTAATGGTCAGGAAACAAACCCTGCAGTTACTGAACAGCTGGATGAGTCTACATGTATATCTGAAATATACACAACTAAAGGGAAAAGAAACAGATATGATTTACCAGTAATCTAACACATTGTGTAATATTTTTAAAACTTGATCAAGTGTGCAAATCAACTGACTTTTACTACCATTCTGCATTTTGTTGCAAAAACACATAGTATGTTTCTTTTAAGATTTACTTTAAAAACACCTACCAAATAATAAGGACATTTTTTAGGGGCTGGGCTAACAAAAAAGAATGTTACAAGTCCTCCCTATTGTAGGAAAAGATTACAACAATTATTAACACTTACAGGTAGACTCCTGCTGTCTTTCACCATCCAGCAAGGGTAGGTCTTCAGCCTGACTATTGTACTTCAATGCTTCTTTAAAAGCCTGTAAAGTCAAGATATATCCTAGTAAATTCATCATATCTAATAAAATTGTCCTCGTCAATGATTTACAGTTTCTTTCAAGAATTAAGATTATCCCCTATAAATAACTTTATCATGAGTTTCCATACTTTTCCTCAATTCTGTCTCTTCAGGTAATAGGAAGCATAGCTTTAGCGAAATGTGCCTTGTTTGAAAAATAAAAATAACAGGTGTTTACATGATCTTCTTATGTAGGTAAAGTTACATTTAAACATTTAAACTTAATTTTTATCTGCTTTTGTTAAGTAAATCTGTATATGTGGCATTTAAGTCTAAACCTTATATAGTCTGGAGTCTGCTATGACTGACTCACTCTGGCTCTGGGCTACAACAAAAAACTAGTTACAAAAGAAGTAAGAGAAATTTAATGAAAGAAGTTACAGTACACACAGCGGGGACTTTGACGTTAACATTGTCGCAGGGGCCGGTATCGTCTCCGGGTGGCCAGTCGCGGTGGACTGAACACCCGAAATTTCGGGTGTCCACTAAAATGACCACCACGACAACCGCCAAGGGGTATGATCACCAAGTGTGGCGGTGACAGAACGCCGCGCGTCCCCGCGATGTTCTGACTTGGAGATTACTGCATTTAAACATACTCAGCGTACAGTAAAATCGCGGGGACAGGTGTTCGTTGTCAAAGTCCGCGCTGCGTGTACTGTACATCAATATCACATGGAAAACAAGAACTGTCACTGTAAGATGACAATGCCCCCGAAAGTGGTACTTTGACCTTTGAGCTGAGAACCAGTCATTCAGGGGTCAAGGTCACATTTATTAGGTCAGTGGGAAGGTTTTATCCAAAGGGGTGTTGTGTCCAATTATGAAATAAATCCACTGACTAATAAAGAAGTTATTGCCAATGTTGAAGCTTTTGGACAACTGGATCTTCAAGGTGAAGGTCAATCAGGGGTCAATATCAAATAAATTTAGGTCAGTGGAAAGGTCTTGTCCAAAAGGGTGTTGTGTCCAAGTATGAAGTAAATCCACTTATTAATAAGGAAGTTATGGCCAATGTTAAAGATTTCGGACAGACTGACGGATGGACAGTTCAAAAACTATATGCCTCCCTTCAGGCACATAAAAAGAGTGCATAGAATACTAATATGCTTTAAATATGTAAATTAACATTTTAACAACACTTTTAACTTTAAGTTTAAATCTGGTTTTGCTATTTTGAATACATTGTTTTCATATACTTTAAAGATTATGAATAGATGACATGGTTTATGTTACTGAGTTAGCAGCATATAAAGTGTAAATATGAATATGGGAGACTCCAAACTAACTTTTTCAATGTGAAAAGGAAGATCGGAATAATTTTTTAAAATGTTTGAAGGTACACAATTTAAACAGAGCAATAACACTAACATCTCCAAACATACTGTCTTACAAACATGAAAGTTCGCAACAGAAAGATGCAATGCATCTTAGTATACACAACCCAGAGCAGGATTCAAACCCCGATCTCCTGTGTGACACCCCAACGCTCTAACCACAGAGCAAAAGAATCGATTCCCTGAAGCAGTTGTCAGAGGTTGTATTTATACAATTATAGACAGTTGTGGACTAGACCATAACACATCCCCTTTTGAGAAAGTCATCATTTATGATGATGAATGGTGTTGTGTATTTTTTAGATCAAAGGATAAGACAGAAATCTTGAAAGATTCTTTTTTATTTTCAATTTTTATAACCAAGTATGGGATAGGTCATCCCGGACGAGCTCTCATTTCACAAACATGAAAGTTTGTCTTAACAGAAAGATGCAATGCATCTTACTCTTAGAACACACAACCCAGAGTGGGATTCGAACTCCGATCTCCTGCGTGACACGCCAATACCCTAACCACTGAGCCAAAGAATCGATTCCGTGACACATTTGTCAGAGGTTGTATGAAGGTGTGCACTAGACCATAACAACACTGTATGCTATAATAATGCATTTAAAGAAATGAATTTATCTAAATGGGAATTTTGTATCCGAAACAGTTCTTATCCGAAATCAAAACATTATACGGAAATTAAATCAACACTTTGTCACATTTCATTCTACGATTATATACTTTATGGTACTTACCCTCATTTCATGTGCTTGCACGTTTTCTGAGGAGGAAGAAGCAGACGAACAAATTGACTTTGACGGAGACCCAGTGTCTTTTTCGCTTGACGAGTCGTTGATGGGAAAAGAGGCCGACTGTTCCGAGTTACTTATTGAATCCATGCTTGCTGCGTTTTGTCTTTGTCTCAGCTGAACCCTTGAGTTTGCATTATAGGGCTCACTCAGATGTTTTTTATCCATTATGGTTAATTCATTAACAAATCAGTTAAAATTAACTTCCGTGTTTTCCTTTACGGGACTTTACATTGAAGAGTAAATTCTTTTAGAACCCAAACTAAAGAAAAAACAAGAAAGTAAATTTTGTTACGATTATGAAGAGTATATAATTTTATTATATACTTATAAATGAAATATTGAGAAATATCGATGAAATGAAATGCGTATTTTCATTTTCCGTACTTTCACTGTAAAACTTTATTTTTCACCGCAGTGAAACATATTTTCCGTATTTTCACTGGTGTCTTGCCGGACTACTTTCTTCTAAATTCAGCCAATACACAAAATTAAAGGGGAATTCTTTCGAATCGTAAGGTCAGAAAAGAGACAGAGTATAATTATAATAAAAAGAAAATCTAGATTCTTCTATAGATACAGGATTTATTTTCATCTCGTGGCATGAAAATTAGCATATTTCACTTGCGGCTATCGCCACTTGTGAAATATGTATTTTCATACCACACGATGAAAATAAATCCCGTATGTATAGAAAAAACTTGAATATCCTCTATACTAGTATCTTTTAAACACTACTTCGAACATTTTAAAGGGCAATGAGCTCAAAAACACGGTTAACCATTTCACTTTCTTAAACAACGTGTAAATTCCAACTTCTGTCCGTACTGATGGTTTATTTTTAGCCTTTCATCAAAAAATGGGAAAGTGCACTTATATGATTTATACCTGTAAGACGTTTTCCAATCTAGGTTAGTTTCACATATGACTGAACATCATTTTGCGATGGCGATGAAAAATTATATTTCAATGCACCAATACAGAAATTCTTTTTATGCTTGATTCTACCAGGGGCTTAATATAAGGCCCTGATTCTACTGACATTGTAAAAAATACTATATAGGCCTAAATAGGGTATATTTTCGTATAGTATCAATAAAGCCTGCCCATTGGTTAAGTTTTGTTTGAACTCTAACCGACTTTAAATAAAACTAACTTACTTAAAGTGAGTTTGGTCTGTCTTTTGAATTGAAGAATAAGCGCCAAACTTTAAATAAGAGCAGAACACAACTGTTACACGAAGGGTGAATCTGTATCTAAATGAAGGTTACTGGGTCTTCATCCATTTTGCAAATTAAGAATAAATATTAAGATTCGGCAAATTAAAATAAAAGCATCCTGTCTACTTCATGCAATAATGTTCTCTTTTAAATTACTTTTCATTTTTAAATCTTAAGTTTGGCATTCCCATGTTGTCTTAAATCTTTCTAAGCATTTAAGCATCCCGCTCTAACAGATGGCTGTGTTGTCTTTTTGTTTTAATTGCAAAATGCTTTGAAGGCATTTTAACACGAATATTTGCATGCTGCTATTGTTTCTCGACTTAAATTATGCACAAGTACTGCTGGTTTTATATCAGTATAATCGGATTACACTTACCTTTCTAAACCATCACTTTATTCTCGAGTTATATACCTCATTTCAGTTTTTATTCCTTTCAAATTACCAATATTCTGATGGGCTAAATTAAAAGTGCAAAACAAACTGAATTAATACAGATTTCTTACGGTAGATTTATTTTTCAAACATAAAAGCAACATTCAGAATACGAAATGACGTCTGACTATGACAAAGCCGCCGTCTCCCTCTGACAAAGCTCAGTTTTAAGAGTATCCATTTTATCCTCTTTGAACATGATTTGAAAGTCAAGCATTTAACAAAATTTATAACGGACGCTTTCCAAAATGAACAGAGTTTAAAAAGAGAAGAAAATAACATTTTTTAGGCTCCCCGTTTACCTTCCATTCTAGTGCCGACGTTGGACAATATGGAAAGAACTTTTTTATTCATTCTTTGCATCTTCTTACAAGACATACAAGCAAACTTTTCACCCTGCAAGAACTTTTTTTTGCATTTTTGTTCCGTTAGAAAATGAATGATTGTTATAAATCAAATATGCAAAACTGAGTTTAGTATTAGCGCCAAAATGTATGTGGCTGTGTTTGTCAAGGCTCAAATGATTTCTGAATATCAAACATAATAGCTCTCCAACATAATGAAACAAAATCATCTTTGTCATATGTACATATAAAGTCAAAATACCCCAGTCTCTCTGTTTGATTTTGGCGTATATGATGCTCTAAGGTCGTGGTTCGTACAGAAACTGAAGTAAGAAATTCAAGGACTTTTAAGGCCAGTCTTACGCTTTTAAGTTCCATAATACTTATGTATAATACTCGTCTTAGCATATCATGTACACTTATTAGAAGCTGCAATCTTCTTTTAATTTATCTATTCAATAACGTTCCAGAACACTGGTTTCAATCCGCCATGAAATAAGTAACTAAAATTAAAATAAAGTCAACTGTTCGAAATTAAACTTTTATAACTCTGAAACAACTGTCCAATGAAATGACTGAGGCGAGTTTCTACGTTCTACCGTTTAAGGATCTTTTTGTCACATTTGTATTTTAAGCGTCAGCTGCGAGAATTGTATAATTTAAGGGCCCCTGATCACTATCCATTCTATTTTCAAGGAAATTTTAGGGACTTTTTAAAGCCAAATTCAATTTATGGTCTTTTAAAGGCCAAAACCTTTTCAGGGCTGTACGAACCATGTAGGTCACAGTGTACAAACAGGAACAAATTACTACCATAATAACAAATTCATAATAGGAAAAATACGTTGCTATTAAGAATTGATCTAATATCCTCAGCACTATTCCATTACTAATGCTTATTCTTTTATAGTTAATAAGTCCGGCACATATCCGTCCAGAATCATCCGATCGGGATCTCGTTCCTCTTCATCTCCTCCCTCATTTATTTGTCCATAAAGAACAGACATTGATGTTTGAACATCATCTTTATCTTTACTCCCTTCTTCTTCATCAATATCATCACCATCTTCATCTTCGTCTTCAGCATCATCCTCGTCAGAATGATCTAGTTCGGCATCTTCCGATTCTTCATTGACAGTTTGAATAACTCCTAGATCATCGGGAACGTCACTTGCTTTGACGTGTATAGCAATGGACGAAGCCTCGTTTTCGATAAAGTACCTTGCTCCTCTGCTGTCAATTCTGCTTGTTATTGCACTCAGTGATCTAGTGGTAACAGATCCTCTTGCAGAAATATCCGTGCTAAAAGTGGTCCGTGATGCACTTCTGTCTTCTAACGTTCCTAACGCTAGTTTCAATTCTTTAGGATTACCCTCTTGTGTATCGTCAATCCGGTTCACATACTGAGAATCGTCTAATTCCTGTGTGACATTATTGCTCCAATATCCTAAGGCCCTCGCTCGTTCGTTGTCGTCGTCATAACAAATTCCCCTGTCAGTATTTCTCGACTCAGAAATGGTAAGATAACTTTCTGTCTCAGCCACTGTTGGTATATCTTCGTTGTAGAACGTACCTTTCTTGTTTCTCAAACTCGTTGACTTTGATTGAACCAGAGAGGTGAAGGCCTGATGTCCTCTTTTATTTGATTTGCTTTTCGTATTGGCAGACTTCGCTGATTTTTTGGGTTTCTTGGGGGTTTCTTTCACCAGTGTATTTTTCTGTAGTTTTGTTGCAACTTTGGGTTTCTTTTTTCCTTTTGAGTTCTTTTCATTATCTTTACCTTGAGATAGGGGTTTTTGTATTTGAAAGAAGGATGCTGTGTTCTTGAAATCGTCACTTTTAAAATGTGTCTTGATAATATCTGGAGTGTTTTGAAGTCTAGTCTCTGACGGTGGCAAGGTTTTCATCAAAGGTGTCACTGAATTTCGTGAATTACCCAACACGGATATTGGTGTTTTTGGCGTTTCACGTATATCATTTAACACCATCGAATTCTGATCACCGCGCTTGTCAGAACTACTGAAAAGTGCGGACACTTCTTTATCGCAAGGTTCAATTTCTTTTCTGTCATTAATCTCATTAAATAAAGCCATTTTATTGTGCTTTGTTTCTTTTAGAATGCCAGGGGATTGTTTTCTTAAGTTGTGAATGTCCAGAGTGTTACTTTTAAAGCCGTTGGTTTCAAGAATTATTGCCTTAGGGGTTAAATTAGACGTTCGTGATACAGAACCATTCTGTTCAAGTTTTGGGGAATAAAACCCTTCAATTTCTTTACTTGGTGGTGAATTTTCTCTTTTCTCGACAGGTTTATGGTAAATGTTTTTACTTGAAAGGGCTTTATTATCAAGTGTTTCATTTTTATCAAGGTCTTCAATTAAAAGCACATCGGTTTGAATGCTCTTGGATTCAGTTCGTGTGTTCTTTTTCTCTGAACTATTGACCAGTGGTTTATCCATTTCTTTTTCTAATCGCCGTAAAGCTGTGTCTGTTTTCCCGATTACAGGAATACATCCTGGAGATCTTGATACGCCTCTAAGGATCTCTTTACCTTCCCCTTTCTTCGACTTGCTTTTAGCCAGAGGTAGAGCTGAAAAAGGATTATATTTATGATCCAGAGTCGGAGATTTTGAAATTTTATGATCACCGTCAAACCTAGTTTCCATGGGAGCTGTGCTATGTCGACCATGATTCAACTGGGGTGAAGACTGGTGTGGAAAGTCGTCAATATCAACTGAAACTGAACAAAGTACGTAATATGATAATACTGACGACGACGACGATGATGATGATGATGATGATGATGAATATAATATAATAATAATAATAAAGACATAAAGTTATGCATACACATATACACATACACTGTTGCCTTTGACAAATAAAAAGTTACAACAACAACAAAAAGGACAGCAAAATAGATTATTCATTCAAAAACGATTGAAAATACTGATCGCGTTGCAAAAATGTGACGATTCCAGATTATCAAAGTTAATTTGAAGCTTGGATTTTAAGGCTAAACAATACAAGAGTATATCCTGCAGATGAATGGGACTGACTAAATATTTTTACAAAACACACAGAAAATGTAGTTTTCAAGAACACAACTGTCTTGTTTGGCTTAAAAAATAAAACTAGTAATACGTGTATTTTAAGAAAGAATAAAGAGGTTAAGTACTTTTTACTTGATTTATTCGGTTAAGTACGTTTTAGTTGATTTATTCGTGAAATTATCCCCAAACGGAAAAGGTGAACACAAAATGTAAAACGTGCACCCACCACTTTAAAGTGCTAGTGTAGACTTTTAAGCTAATGGCATGAATGAACGAGAACGAGGCATAGTTATAAACTAGTTGATAAGATTATATCCAATGAAGTGCTCTCGTGGTATATTCCAAGACGTATTGTTGCCTCTAAAAGTTTGGGCTCTCTACATCCATAATAATAACAAATCAATGAAAAATAATTAAGCACTTATGGATGTTCTAAATGCAAGAAATGGCAGTATTGTAAAACAGACAAATCTGAGCCCTGAATATAATCTTTCTTCCTGGGTTAAAGTAAAGACTATTTTCCTAGCTTGAACTTTATGTCTTCATGCCAAAAGCCATTCAGAATTACAAAAACGTTTATATTCTTAAACAAGTACTTCAAAGACACTAAAAATACTATACCCGTATTTTTTGCTAACTGCAGACAATATTTTGGGTATTTGTAATATAATAAAAAATACACTCAGTGCTGCTTTTCAACGATTCACTGACCCCTGTGAGCTTTTTTTAAATTCAATTATCACGTAAATGACGTAAAACCTCAGTCTTAAAACGTTATTTTTGCTCTCAAAATTCCTGAAATGATATCGTGATATCGGTTTATCCAGAAATTAAAATTATTCCAGAGATGCAAACGACACAAAATGTACAGATAGCATTCGAGGTGTATCTTTATAGTTTGTTGGCTGCCTGATTCACTAGGGATCAAAAGTACTTTTTGTTTAAGATATTAGGAAGCATGAATAAATGTTATTCTCTTTTCTGGCTGTTATTCTTCGCAATATTTCTAAATTCTCGTCAAATTCGTGTATACATGTAAATGATTGTTCATTTTAGTCTTAAACCGGATACCAGTAATTGTATCGGGTTGATTTCCCTGAGGCTAAAGAACCAGTGTCTGCCTTCTTTGACCTTTCAGCTGCCTCTTTTCTCTTCCGTTGCTTCCAGTTCTCAAATGCTGTAGTATTTTCCCGAATTTGTTTTTCTTTTTCTTCTCGCTTTATCCTCTCCATCTTCTTCTTCCGTTTTTGCAGTCTCATTTTCCTCTCCAAAATCGCCTGTTTTTCCTGGTTTGTTAGTGCATACGGTGAAACATAGCTAAAGTTCCATTCAATAGACGAGGCCGTAAGACTTGAAATACGCGAAGACTTTCGCTTTAATTTTTCACTCTTCAATGCATCACTTATATTAGCTTCAGATTTATTGCTTCTTATTTTAAAATCTTTTTCTTTCTTAACCTTACTTTTCGACTTAAGTTGTATATCGCTATCGTCTCGAGTAAATTCAAATGGTCTTGCCTTATATCTTTTCTGACTTCCATTTCTTTCTTTAAGATTCAAACTTAAATTGCTTTTGGATATACCAAACATCTTTGCTTGGTAAGGTGTTGTCTTATTTCTCTTTGTGCTTCCATTTCTGTCAATCAAATTAAGACTAACATCGCTTTTTGCCATACCATGGGTCCCACTTTTGTAAGACATAGCAGCATCATACCCCGAAAATATATTTTCTGTTGAGTTCAGATGAGATACCTCTTTTCTTAAAATATTCGTGTTCTCAACAATGCGACTGACTTGAATTTCATCAATCTTATTTTCGTTCAACACATTGTCAAAGATTTCATTAAATTCTGTAACCGTGTTTTCATTAAATTCTGTAACCGTGTTTTCATTTAATTCTGTAACCGTGTTTTCATTAAATTCTGTAACCTTGTTGCTTTCATCTTTACTTTCGTTGGATTCTTTGAAACTCTCAGTTTCCACTTTTACCTTTGTACGTTCTTTTACACTTTCATCAAGTAATTCAAACTTTATATCAGCAATTTTATCACTGCTTAAATCTAGTTTTGCCTCTCCATTTATCTCCACTTTCGCAATGTCTGAATTTTCCGAGAGAACTGAGTTATTCACTATCTTTTCTTCTCTTCTCACACTTTGTGTCGATTTCCTAATATTTTCTTCTTCTTCCGGTATGTCAGGAAGTCTTTCCACGTAATCATCTAAAATGTAATGACGAACGGTACAAGTTTGCTGAACTGTTAATCATCACAACTAGTAACTTGTTTCGAACGCAGATCATATAAATCCGTAACAGTTAGGCTTCTATGATTGCATAGTGGCGTCGATTGTGGATAACGTATTCATGCATTTTCAGTTCTTTGAATTAGATTATGGTAACGGTGCAAAAAGCTGTAACTAAAAGCAGGTTAGAAGCTTCTAAAAGCAAACCAGAAATATAAATAAGCCAATATAATTACGCGCAAATCAGTTTTACAAATGAAAAGTGCAGTCATTTTAACTGTACATGTACTACGAGATGTTGCATTTTTTTAGATTCATCTGAGTCGTTACCTATTTATCGCCGCTACTCTCCATTCAATCATACAATATAATGAGATAACGGAATAGGTACTGTGGGTGGCCAGTGGGTGTAAGCAGACATCTAAGGGCGTTATAACGTTGTAGTGGCTACATGCAAGTGTTTTACAAAATAGACAAATCCTTTAGTTTCTGTAATTCTTATACTTACGTTTGTTAGACCTCGGCGATGTTACCGGAGTTTTGTCTTCCTCTGCTTTGTTTGTTTTGGGATTCCTACATTTCATTTTCATGAAGAACAGCACAATTAGTATGACAGCTGCGGCAAGGATAAGGACGCCGAAAACAATCCCAACAATAGCCCCGGTGGAAAGTCCGCTCACTTCTTCTTCAGTTGTCTTTGCTACAAAAATTATGAATGATTGAAATTGCTGGTGAAAACGTTATACATTTACAAATAAACGCACAAAAATACACCTAAAATTTTCGAGGACTCAATAGGCATCACAGGTATTTTTAGACCGATTTCAATCTTTTCACAAAAGCTTCTGTAATTCTACCAGAATAATGGCTAAATCACTGAAAAAAAATCCAGTTTAACTGACTCTGAGAAAAATGCTTTTCATAAGATTTGAATTTAAAAATCTATTATGTATATGTAAATGGATTTAAATGAGAAAACATATATCGACATGCAAAATTTCTTTATACTTACGGCACAATACTGAAATTAAAAGTAAGAAAACTTGGTTATTCTCATAATTTCCACGAGCAAAATGCAGTCTATAAATTTTATTATTTAAAGCATTTTAAAAGTAAAATGTAAGAGAACAGTTGGCTTATACTTTCATAACTGAGACAACTTATCTTTTATCAATATCAAGAACAGTTCAACAGATAAAGGGGGATAGATTTTGTTAACTTTTGTTAAAAATCATACACATACAAATTAAATGCATGGTACGAAAACCTGAATCAAATAAAAGGGAGACAAAACAATGCTTACACTCCCTCAGTAGGCATTGTTTGCTCTGTTAGGTTGTTATAACATGGGGCAAATTTACCTATAGGAGTTAGCTTGATGTTCAACCCGGCTGCAGAGTTATTAGAAGCAAATACAGGCTGGTCATTCGGTATTTGTCCTTTCTTACAGCTTCCTGGAGTTTGTGACACATTTAAACTCCCGTCAGAGCTGATAACTGACGTCTGAAAAAGGCATTTGTAGTCTTAATTGCACTTGCCATTTTTTTTCATTCAACCGAGATTACTTTTATTTGTTATGCTGCATTTTTTCCCCAAAATTTTAAGGGCGAAACAATCTTATTCCTATATCATTAGAGATTTTCTTCAAACATCAGTCTGAAGTGACATTTAGGGAAATATTTTCAATTAATACAATAATCGGGGACGATTCACATTTATTGTATTATTTGACCTTAGTATCATGACGTAATCTTTACGCAGGTTTTCGGAGATGCGTGTCACAACTTTAGATTATCATTTCGACGCCAGTGGATTGACTTCTCTCTTCTCAAAGTCTGATGAATTTTACAGTGATCTCTTATATCAGTAAAAAATTGTCTGGGCATTGATATAACGAATAATGAACTTACAAAACATGTAAATCTGTATGTACCACTGGACACATCGACCGTGTTATCTTCATTGTATACTGTATGGTAAACGTAGCTTCCCGATTCTATGCTCACAAGGCAGAAAACGCTTCCGTTTGCTGAAATTTCAGTAATTATTTCCACCATCTTGGTTTTATGTGATCGGTACATTCGAAATAGTACAGTCAATTCCTCTGTACTATAGCGGTACATTAGTTGTACTTGTTGTACGTTTTGTACATTATTTTCTGTCATGGTTGTAAAATAAATGCAAATAATTGGTAAACAAGCAAAATAGGGTAGTAAAGACGCTGGCTAAATTATCTCTGCGTAGAAAAGTTTTATTGCTGCTGTGTATGAAAATTTTGTACACAACTAACTATATTTTAGTACAGGGACTTTTTGCATTACTTTAGCAGGAAATTATGTATAAAATACACTGCTTACAGTATCCGAAAAGGAAATATTTGTATTGGAGGCGATAATACCCGAAAATGAGGTATGTACAGTTGCATGTTCGTAGGAACATGACAGTTTGCAAAAGAGAGATGTTATGCATCTTAGAATACACAACCCAGATTGGGATTCGAACTCCTATCCTTGAGTATTGAAGGCCAACACTCTAACCACTGAGCCAAAGACTCGATACCCTGACGCAATTGTCAGAGGTTGTATTTATACAATTATAGGAAGGTATGCACTAGGCCGTAACAATATTAGAGGTGCGAGTAGAAACCTGTGTATTACAGACGCTGTTTATATTTCCTGAGTAGACCATCTGTGTGTTACAAGTGCTGTTTACATAAGCTGAGTAGAAAGACTGTATATTACCAGAAGCTGCCTACTTTACCTGAGTAGGAGATCTGGGTGTTACAGGCGCTGTAGTTGAAGGTCATACGGGTGTAATCTGTACACACATCCCAGTCCTCGTCACCTGTGCCACAGGAGTCTGCTCCATTGGCAATATCTGTCACAGTGTAAGAATATTTACCGAAGAAGGTTGACGGACATTCTTGTTTGGCATCTAATTCGTTTCCTGAAAGGAATAAATCTCGATAACGTGACATAGTTTTCCAATCTATTGCAAAGTGTGTACAGAGCAACATACTGACAATGATTAAAATTAACAACTTGCATGTTTGAAGTATATTCAGAGGTGAAGAAGTAAGAGCAATGTCGGCTTTCTTTCAGTCAAAAATGTCTAAAGCACTTTCATTAACAAAACCACAGTATAACAATAGGTGAAATGTTGAGAGCCCTACTGAGGAAAAAGAGTATTTGAATGAAAATCAACATTTGCACTCTTAAAAGTTTCTGTCGATATTCGGCGGAACCAGACAGAACAGCCCAAAATGAATATGTCCCCGGTAAAAATACTGACTGGTGTTACTGAAAATGTCAGTTTAGAGGTATTTCTTGTTTCATTTAAGACGATTCATTGTAAGACCATGTTAATCATTTCTTCAGCAGTATCTTTAGCAAAAACTTCAAACACATACAGTTGAAGGACACAAGGTCAAAGCTTTTAATAAGGGGACTTATTTTTCTTCTTCTTCTCGTAAGGTACTTGCCCGCTGTCTGGCGTATTGTCGTACCCTGTATTTGGTGCAACTCTTATCACATAACTGTTACGCTTTTTTTTGTTTTGTTCATGTTCCTCACATGGACTTTTTTGTCAACATATACATTCATTTTGTCATGAAAACAGATAAACAGGTATCTCACACACTTTGATGTTGTAGTCTACATTGATAGCCACTTAAGCTCTTTTGTAAGACATGAGCAGTATTGTTTTCTTTCGATGCAGATTTGGCGATGTAATTTAAAATAAGTTCAATTATATGTCCACTATAGATTGTGGATTCACAAAATGTGTAAACATTCAGTCAGGAAAAGAAGAAAAGCATAAAAACAAGACAAATAAAGAAACAACCTTGCTGAGAAAAATAAATAACTTTAGGTCAGAGCAACATCCCGATTAAAACAAGCAACATATATAAGTAAGCTTGCCTTTCTTACTGGGTATATCAGCTATTTTCAAAGCGACAATATGCCCCAGTCACGGGACACGGCAATAATGCAAGCAGTCATGACATGTCTCCCAAATATTTGGAATTATTGCTTCAATTGTAGCTACTTTAATATGCAGACTGCAAAGGTTAAACAGGTGAAAGGTCAATTAGACGAAAAAATTTTGACAACATGAAGTGATATGTTTTTCGTTTTCCTGAATTCGTATTTTCAAGCAGAGCATGTGCACAAAGAATATTGGAGACTAGTTCTAAAGATATGGCCTTCAAATCTTGAGGTTTAACTTCAGTTCAACACTGTGGACAGGTCTGATGACCTCTCCAATAATAGAGGAACCGTTTGTTGTATTATTAAGATGACCTATTTATTACAGTCATTGTTATATCTGTCAGTATTCTGGTATAAATGGTGATGATTATTAGGAAAGGATGGTTTATGGAGACAAATGCCATGATGATGCCAATGATAGTGATGATGATTGTTACCTTTTTTAACTAAGACATGGTATTCGCCTGTATCTGGATATACTGCTGCATGCGCCGGTATTGTTGAGTCAAGACACACCTGGAAGGGATTGGATATACTAAATGTTGATTGGAAAGTTGTTATTCTTTCGTTTTCATAGTTTGGCTGTTCACCTGAAAATAGCAAAGTCACAGCATTTATACTGGTACTGCTTTCACATCTGATGGGATAGGATGTGATGAAAAAACAAAAAACACCTCTGCAGTAGGCCTACTATCTTAAATAGCCACACAAGTATATGAGGTAAAACAATGTATTGGTGCTCATTACTAGTTCCTACACGCTAAATATATGTTTTTACCCTCACCATGCTTAATATCTAAAATGGACTTGTCCATCTATCAATTTGGGCAGATCCATTAACTGTTAATGGGGTTGTTTATTGAAAATTTACTGACTGAATGGCGAAAAGTGTAGACCATGATCAGACTGCACGGATGTGCAGACTGATCTTGGTCTGCACTGGTCGCAAAGGCAAAGTCATTTGCCTGCAGCATGGTCAGGGTTAAACATATCTCATCTAGAATAAAGTAAAATTATAGAAACTTTAAAAGAGAAGAATGTTTGAAACCTAAATGTTTAAATGATTCGCCATTAGACTGAGCAAAACAATTAGAATTATGTCATATATTTATCAACGGTCGAATATTTATACCGTCTACTGAAAATCGCAAAATTCTTGGATTAAAATTTTCCCTGTTTCTAATTTGGGTGATTTCGTGCGGACGCGAATACAGCGAAAATTAAATAAACATACCAAAAAAAACAACAACAACAACTGATATACGGTATATAGAAATGGAATAGTAGGGCACAAAACATTATACAGAATGATTAATTCATTTTCTTACATTGAATCAAATAACTGGTATAGTTTATATACGTTACCCCAGAGTAAGTAGTAGTAATATAAGTTTGGAGTGACCTCTGTTAATTCCATGCACAAGTAAGCCGTGAAAATGTCCGAGAATGTTATATTTCGTGTTGACCTGAAAAAGACATGGTTATTATTATTTAGTTAAAGTTGCACCACACTTTCAATTTTATTTCGCCTGACTTAGTTATAGTTTTGCTTCATAGGTATTTTAATAGTTCTGAGAAAAATCTATCCAAAGGATCAATAAAACATATTTATTATATAAATACTTCAAGCCGTTACGACACTAATAGCAGTAACAGAAGTCATGTTAATTAGTGCATTGATACCTAAGCGCTTTAAACATTTAGTGTTTATTTACCGCAGCAGCAGATAAAGCTTAGAGTCCACTGTGTCTGTGTGAAAACACTCCCAATCCTCGATTATTTCATTCGAAAGTCCAGGGTCGTTAAACTCCCAGCCTGTCATATTGGCCGTGGTGAAAACCAACTCACCTTTGTCGCTATCAACCCAGACCGAACTTTGAAACTGGGTGGGAAAATTACATTGTGGTTCGGAAAAGACAGCTGAAGAGATTAATTTTACAATCACGTTACAAAGCAGATATCAAAAAAAAATGTTTAAAGGACGAAGAAATTTTATTGTTCAGGTATACTTAATTTTGGTCGGAAAATAAGCATTTATTATAATATATTATAAGCCCAAGTTGGGTAAATAATTGTCTAACACAGAAACGATAAGTGAAAACCTGTTGATATAATTTAGTAATAGGTAATGTTTTTCTAAAATCTGTAATCGGAACATTAGTTCCGAACAAAGGCGAGTGACTTTCCCGTTAGATATTTTAAAATTTTTTTGTATCCTTCATCTTAAATGATGGTATGGCGTCCGAATGACCAGGCATTGCAGAATAATTTCTTTTATCTTGCAGTGACTATGCTTAGAGAACGTGTAAGTTGCCCGCTTTTCAATCTCGATTTAAAGATAAATCCCAAAATTTCGTCAACTTTGCAGGCGCCAATTTCAAAGAATATGTTCGTTCATTCATTTGTTTGTGCAAAATTAAGATACTCACGCTTTATTGACGGAAATAATCGGATCGACTCTTTAGTAACTGAAAATAAGTTTTTCAAGATCGAAAATTTTATATAAAGGCGTGTTTAAAATTTGAATGTGTTTCTTTTGTTGAGTAGCATATGTCACATTCATTTAGATGGTTTTTGAGTAATGTTCTAAACTTACCTTGTACGAGAAAAAACAGTACAGGCCGAAGAAAAGCCAAAAACGACATTCTATCTAATATTTTCAATTAGTTATATCCATGTTCATATCAAATAAATGTCTACAAATATACTGTATTATGAATACACAAGGCACTGTATAAGTAAAAGCTTCGCTTTAATTACACTGTTATCATTTCACATGTATAAAACAAAGAAATTTCAATGAAGCATGTCATAGATTTCAAAAGCCGGTCATTGAAAAAAGAAAACTGATATTCTTTCTGGTTGGAAGACCTTTGTAAAGATAGCACGGTGGTATGCATTTAAGTATAGACAGTTGAGAAAGTTTAATCATTTCAATGTTTGATTTTTTCCTTTTGTGGGCATACGTGACGTTCGTTGATTATTTAAAGCGACGTTATATACGAGTATTGTCGAAGGCCTAACTCAGTCATCTGTTGAACAGATATTCTTCACGGTTTTGTTTTCTCTGAGAAGGTATAAAAATATTTGTATAAACTTCGATGGCGACTTCTTCTCGACCAGATACTATTTATCAGATTATAAATGTTACTGTAATTGCTGAATATTTACTTTTCTGAAAAGTATCTTGAAAACTGTTAAGCATTAATATTGTTTCAAAAAGCCAGTTCGCACACGATATGAAGAATGTATAGAGTAGTTGATATTCCATGCTGGGGAGGTAAAAATATGTATATAAGACAGATAGAGAGAGAGAGAGAGAGAGAGAAAGAAATCGCCCTACCATTTCTTAACTTACTGAGACTTAAATACTTAAATTTTGTTTCTCTTTTCTGTACAAGAACTTATAAGCTTTTACTGACACACAACTCGAATGAAACTGCAACAAGTCTATAATCATAGTAGTCTTCAAATTGTTTCTTTTTAAATTTTAGTTTGGGTTAACAATGATATATCTTAAAGACAGACAGAAAGTTTATTGACATGAAATGTACAGTATTTGTCACATAAAATACATGAAATACATGTATTATTTTGTGTCATGTAGTCACATAAAAAACTTAAAAAAAAGGTTAATCATTTAATCATTCTAGCTAACAACCATGTACAGGTAAATTGATTAAAGAGACGATGGCTTAGGAAGTCTAAAACAATGTGTATTTCAGCTCATCGTAAACAATACACGTGCGTAGTCAATCTAAGATCAGCTGCACTTTTTATTATTGCGTAACACTCTCAACTGGGGAGAAGGGTAACGAAATTTCAGACACTGGCGACACAATCATGTCGACATTTTCATTTGCGGTATCCGAACAGAACCCGAATACATCGTTCAGCGAGTTTTCTGTTAAGGTCGTTCCATTTTCGAACAGAGGGGTGTCAGTTATATCCGTAATGCTGACTCGCCTTGTGCTTAGATGACTAGTACTTGTGTCTGAGTCTCTTCTAACCGGAACAAACACTGTCTTTTCAGACATTAAAAACAAACTTCCGGAATTCCGCCTCTCATGCCAGTCTCTTTTTACGTTTTTCATTCTCGACGAATATCGTAAAGCAAAATTAACTGTTTCGTCCATTATTATTCCGTCAAATACTTTAACAGTCTTTTCTACCTCAGTCTGTTGTTTTTCGGAACTCGATATATATTTTGTCCCTTCGGTCGATGGAACAGCCGTCAAAGAACCAGTTGATGGGACAGCCGTTAAAGAACCAGTCGATGGGACAACTGTTTGAAGACTTTTTATTGGAGGCATAATTGTATTTGTTGGACCTGTTTCCCACAAAGGCGCATTCACTGAGGACATTTTGTTCACATAACTTTTAGGCTGAACTGCTGCTTTAGGAAACGAGTCCCGTCTCTTGTCACTACCAACGAAGGAGGGATTTCTAGGGACCGTCATAGTAAAGTCATTTGTTTTAGCTTGCGGGAAAATGATAATATCTTTTTCTGGGATCTTTTCCTCTATAATGGTAGTCTCCCTTGGGGCGTTCCGAAATGTCCACGGAATATCCCCGTATCCGGCTGTTTTGTGTGGCAAAGTCTCGATATTTAGATCCGCTGAAAATAGAATTCGATGTCGTCTGCTTATAACGCGTTAAAACCCAATTTCGTTTTAACGAAATAAAGTAAATGTGACAACAACAAAAATAAGCGTGTATAATGTCACTTTAGGGGCTCCGTAGTTTCAGAATGTCAAGCCTTTGACATAGACTATCGACCATTTATGAACCTGAGAAAGAATGTTTATGCCATAGTAATTTAATAATTCATAACGTCAAGAAAATAATGAATAAAATTGTATAAGACCTTTTTGCAATTTGTCAAATCTCCATAGGTAAAAAGCCTTACGTGTTTTTGGTCGAAGCCTTTTCTCTTTACAACAAATCCTTTTCACTAAAATTGCAGCCAGAATAAAAAGTAGAACAGCTGCGATGCATCCAGTGGCTATTGCTATATACATGACTGACTTGTCATTGGATGGCGCTTTCTGCGTGGTAGCAACAACAGTGGTGGTAGTTGGTAACGGTGTTGTTGTTGTTGTCGATGTTGTTGTTGTTGGTGGTGGTCGAGTCGTAGTTGTTGAAGTAGTAGTTGTTGTAGGAGAGTAGGTGGGCGGTTTGGCCGTTGTACTTGTTGTTGGTGTTGTTATAGTGGAAGTAGATGTTGTCGTTGTACTGGTGGTTGTTGTTGTTGTAGTAGTGGTAGTGGAGGTGGTTGTTGTTGTTGTTGTTGTTGTTGAAGTTGAAGAGGTTGTTGTGCCTAGAGAAAATGAGTTAAGTACAATGAAGTATAACTATAACACTATTTATAGACTTGAAGAATTTCTTTATATACATTAGAATTAAGAACAATTTTATCAAAACAGTACACAGGATAAAAGATACATTTCTGTATACAAATGAGGCTAGAAAATAATTAAAGATTGAAATAAGCGCTAACTTATATTACAGATAAAAAAAATTATGACATTTATAAATAATAGACACATATAAATAATCGACAAATATATTAAATAATAACTTTTACTTACCACAAGAGACTGAAAAGGAGAAAAAAAAGCTGTTGTTGTTTTCATTATAATATTAACTTACTCCAAATACTTGCAAAATATATTTCTTCTACATTTTTGGTTTTGTTGAAACAGAAGTTGTAGACAAGTAAGATGACAAGGGTTTTTTCTGCCAATATATTCAGGATGGACATTCAGATCAACAGATCAGTATTATTCTATTTTTTTTTGTTTCAAAATAATTAAATTTAAACGTATTCCATTTAGGGAAACAAGTTCTTGAAACTTTGATATTTATCACGCTTGAAGACTGTTTTCTTGTTTTCAACCAGTGCTTCGATCGAAAGTATTGGATGCGGAAATTCATCAGACTCTCGAACCAGTAACCTACATATTGGTGACCTGACGTTCTACCGCGTAACTACAACTCTTGCATTTATTTCGTAACTATGGAAGAGTTACTTTTTTTGAACGAAGGCATGTACATTTTCATACGGTCTAAACTAGTTTTAGCCTTGTTTATTTTAATTTTTACCCATGTCTCAATTCAATCTCTTTATATGTTTATAAATGCTCACCTTTATTTGTTAAAACCATTTTAAGTCCCGTAACGGAACCATCGCTGGACGTTGGAATTTCAAAAGGCGTTTGTGATTTTGTACAACCTCCCGGAAATTGTGAAACAAATAATGTACCATTTCCTGCCAAATAGGAACTCTGCAAGGAAGTACAAGAAGAAACAGTACATAAGCAGACAGAATGTACCTTGATTAAAGAGTTACAATCCAGTCTCGCTAGCGTGAAAGTCACTTTACCCATCCCAAATTTCTAATCTTTCTATCACGCTAATTCACTATAAAGGGTGCCAACCGTATGACTTAGCTTATTAAAGCTAATCAAACAGCCGTACCCAAACTAGAGTAGACTGGGCTTGAAACCTTCCAGTCGCCTCTCAGTGGGCAGGGGACTTGATGTAAGACCAAAAAGACAGTACAAATATTACAGACACAAAGAATGTAAAAAAGCAAGCATATCCTATAATAATAATAATAATAATAATAATAATGATAATAATAATAATAATAATAATAATAATAATATTTATTCCAGTTTACAATTATAAGCAATATTCAAGCCAACTAAAAGAATTTTTAAAACACTGAACAATGAGATATTTTCAAACTGTTCAACTTAAAATTAATTTAAAGTTTTCAGTCAAGCAGTAAGAATTCTCTATATAAGAAAATTGCAGAAATTACTCACAAAACACGTAAACCTCTCAGTACTCGAGATTTCTTTTGTCATAACTGTTAATAGTTGGTAATCTCTATTCTTCATGTCAAACACACAATTGACAATTCCTTGCGCTGAAATGAAGGAGATGTAGACAATCTTGTCTATATTAACTGCTGGCGGCCATCGTTTTTGCCTTTGCGACCTTTGCTTGTAAATCAGTCTGCTCCATGCTTTTCAGGGGCTTTTATTATTTTATTTCATACCATTATGAAAATAAATAGGTCCGTCCAAAATGGAATGATGGACTACATTGTAGTTTGTTTTGTATACTTAGCAGGGCAAACGTGTTAGATTCTACACACTGTTGCACAAGAAGTGCTTTCAATATCAGAAAAAAATATGCGCATTAATCAGAATTTTTAGATACAGATTGCCTAACTTTAGGATACTGATTGACTAACTTTTAGATACTGATTGCCTAACTTTTAGATACTGATTGCCTAAACTATATTGAACTGTCAAGCCAGTCTTCTTTTTATTCAACATTTTTCACCAGTTTTCGTGCTTTTCTCACTCACAACAATCTGACTGGCACTAGGTCCAGTCTTAAAAAAGTAGATATTATTCAATAGCACTAAAACTTACCTGTTTTAAATTGTAGAATCATGATCCACGGTTTAGTATTAAACACTAGGCCAACAGTTAAGACGTTGCCTGAGGGTCAGGTCCCTTTCTCCACTACAGTTACAAATTTCACATAATCACTTATTAGCCTAATTGCTTTTATAACCCTACTTAACTTAGTAATACGAAAAACCTTTACGAGGAATACTGCCTTATTTGTACGGGCAGCAGGTGCACTTAGAAGCAGCACCACAGCAACAACAACAACAATAATAAACAGACCTATAAACTACCTGAATATGCTAGTTCAGTTCCGCAGAGTGAATAGTCAAACACCATAGCGTCTGTGTTAGTACAAACATCCCAGGAGGTGTCTCCACTGTCACAGTATGTTGAGGTCGAGTCATGAATAGTATACATATACGTTCCAATGTAATCATTCGGACAAGTTCGTATAGCACTTTCTGTTTTGTCTGTAATAATGAATGAGATGAAAAGAAATAAAGCTTTAACATTTAGAAATGTGAAACATATGATTTCTTTGCAATTAGTTTGCCATATTTAAGCAACTATGTTGTAGTTTGATTACAAATTTCGCGAATAACCTCTATCTAAAGTCGCATGTTTACGATCGGGGACTACTTTACCAGAGTTCCGGTTAGCAGAGACTCAGACACAAATACTAGTCATCTAAGCATTAGGAGAGTCAGCATTTCGGATATAACTGACACCCCTCTGTTCGAAAATGGAACGACTCACAGAACGATGTATTCGGTAAAGAACCAGAGTAAACAAGCGAGAACAGGGTCTATGTCAGGAATACATTAACAGGTAAGATATTGTTTTCCATTGACTAGTTTTCGCTGACCGCGAATCAAGCTCGATAGATTAAGATAACAGTAAACAAGATTTCCCATCTCATTTATCGAGACTTGAATAAATCTTAAGCAAATAAACTTAAGCTTAAGTCTAAAAGATAGGTGTTAAAATATCTAGTTTTCTTCATTGTGACAGAAAAAAATATCTTTTTTCTCTAATAAAGATAGCATTTCAGACATTATAAATGGACAGTTAATTTAACCATTCCACCTGATAATGATAAGTTCTAGACTTCTGAAACTGCCGACTGTTTCACATAAAAACATGGAGCGTAGCGCGTCAGACGCCAGAAAACTCAGAAAAACTCATAAAAACTCAGGGTGATGAGCGTCAGACGTCAGTACCTGCCGACTGTTTCACATAAACACTAACAACATTGCGCTGCAGACGTCAAAACCTGTATACTGTTTTACATAACAAGTCAAGGGGTAGCGAGTCAGACGTCAGAAACTTCCGAATTCTTTCGATATAGTGATTAGTCAAACCCTGACCATCATAAAGTGTTTGTCAAATAAATTGTTGTTAAGTTAAAATAAAATATAGATATTGGAAATACCGTTTCTAATGATCACATGGTATTCGTTAGTTGTCGGAGCGATAGTGTCTGCGGAGCTTAAACACAGCATGTCTTCTGTAGGAGAGGCAGTTAAAACAGTATCCTGTTCAAACACAATAAACCGGTTGTAGCTAAGTCTTGGTTCCTCTCCTGTATTATAAAAAAGATATGAAAAATCAAAATGTATGTCTGCCTATATATCATTTTACATTTGGAAAAAAATGTTTGTATAAATTGGTTCATTCATTTATCAACATCAAAATCCTTAAACAAGTATAACAATAAAGATTTTTGTGTTTTTTTTCCATTTCATATATTTTACAATATACATATAATGTCTGAAATGCTATATAGTTTATTAAAAATGATTTAGAATGTATTTTTTTCATTCTTGAAAAAATATGATCCTCCAAAAACATTAACAATTATAACCAAGAAATCTGTGGTGTTCCGTTGACCAATTGTGACTTTACTAACTTTTAAAACGCGATGGCACAGTGGTACAAAATGGTACAATTGCGTTGACACAATGGCGATGGCACAAAAAGGTACAGAACGGTACAATCGAGATAACACAATGCTACAGAATAGTGCAATCGCAATGTCACAATGCTGCAGAACGGTACAATCGAAATGGCACGAAAGTACAGAACGGTTCAATCAAGATGACACAGTACTATATAAATACAACCGCAATGACACAATGGTACAGAATGGAACAATTGCAATGGCACAAAGGTACAGAACGGTACAATCGCAATGGCACATGCTACAGAACGATACAATCGAGATGACAGAATGCTACAGAACGATACAATCGAGATGACACAATGGAACAAAACGGTACAATCGAGATGACACAATGGTACATAAATACAATCGCAATGATACAATGTTACAGAACGGTACAATCAAGATGACACAATGCTACAGAAAGGTACAATCGAGATGACACAATACTACATAAATACAATCGCAATGACACAATGCTGCAGAATAGTACTATCGCAATGACAAAATGCTACAGAATGTTGCAATAGCAATGACACAGTGATACAGAATGGTACCATCGCAATGACACAATGCTACAGAATTTTACAATAGCAATGACACAGTGGTACAGAATGATACAATATCAATGACACAATGATACAGAATGATACAATAGCAATGACACAGTGATACAGAATGGTACCATCGCAATGACACAATGCTACAGAATTTTACAATAGCAATGACACAGTGGTACAGAATGGTACCATATCAATGACACAATGCTACAGAATGTTACAATAACAATGCCACAGTGATACAGAATGCTGCAAAAGCAATGACACAATGCTACAGAATGTTACAATAGCAATGACACAGTTATACAGAATGGTACCATAGCAATGACACAATGCTACAGAATGGTACAATATCAATGACACAGTGATACAGAATGCTGCAATAGCAATGACACAGTGATACAGAATGGTTCCATCGCAATGACACAATGCTACAGAATGTTACAATAGCAATGACATAGTGGTACAGAATGATACAATCGCAATGACAAAATGCTACAGAATGTTACAATAGCAATGACACAGTGATAGAGAATGCTGCAGTAGCAATGACACAATGATACAGAATGGTACCATCACAATGACACAATGCTACAGAATGTTACAATAGCAATGACACAGTGGTACAGAATGAAACAATCGCAATGACAAAATGCTACAGAATGTAACAATCGCAATGATACAATGTTACAGAACGGTACAATCAAGATGACACAATGCTACAGAAAGGTACAATCGAGATGACACAATACTACATAAATACAATCGCAATGACACAATGCTGCAGAATAGTACTATCGCAATGACAAAATGCTACAGAATGTTGCAATAGCAATGCCACAGTGATACAGAATGGTACCATCGCAATGACACAATGCTACAGAATGTTACAATAGCAATGACACATTGGTACAGAATGGTACCATATCAATGACACAATGCTACAAAATGTTACAATAACAATGCCACAGTGATACAGAATGCTGCAATAGCAATGACACAATGGTACAGAATGGAACCATCGCAATGACACAATGCTACAGAATGTTACAATAGCAATGACACAGTTATACAGAATGGTACCATAGCAATGACAAAATGCTACAGAATGTTACAATATGAATGACACAGTGATACAGAATGCTGCAATAGCAATGACACAATGATACAGAATGGTTCCATCGCAATGACACGATGCTACAGATTGTTGCAATCGCAATGACACAATGGTACAGATTGTTGCAATCGCAATGACACAATAGTATAGAAATGTACATTCGCAATGACACAATGGTACAGAATCTCGCAATCGCAATAAGGCAATGCTACATAATGGTACAATCGCGATGACACAATGGTACATAATGTTTTTATCGCGATGACACAATGGTACAGAATGAAAATATCGCGCTGACACAATGGTACAGAAGGGTACAGTCGCGATGAAAAAATGGTATACAATGCTTCACAATGCTATAGAATTTTACAATAGCAATGACACAGTGGTACAGAATGGTACCATATCAATGACACAATGCTACAGAATGTTACAATAACAATGCCACAGTGATACAGAATGCTGCAATAGCAATGACACAATGATACAGAATGATACCATCGCAATGACACAATGCTACAGAATGTTACAATAGCAATGACACAGTTATACAGAATGGTACCATAGCAATGACACAATGCTACAGAATGGTACAATATCAATGACACAGTGATACAGAATGCTGCAATCGCAGTGACACAATGGTACAGAATGGTACAACTGCAATGACTCAATGCTACAGAATGTTGCAATCGCAATGACGCAATGCTACACATTGGTACAATTGCGGTGAAACACGTAATATCGCGTTTTTAGCATTGTAGCAGCAGCAGCAACAAGAAACACAACAATATACTTTTTTTCAAAGAAGAATTGAGTGCACCAGGAAATTTGATCCGACTTACCTGCCATTTGATAATAAAAATATGCATTTTCAGAGAACTTTGTCATTTTTAAACACGCGAAGGTAACATAGACTGTGCTGAAAATCGTAACAGTAGTGGTGGCTCTGAAAATGAGAAAAATACAAGAAATATTGTAGATTGTCCCTTAACAAATATCATGTTGCATGATGCATTCATATGCTTTATTTCGAACTTCGATATAGTAAGTAACATCTGAGGTATAAGCTCATGGTCTTGTGTGTATGCTTTCGACTAAACACGAGATTGTTTGTTAAATCCTGCTATGCACTTCTATCAAATCCAAACCCACTGGGATGGTCCATGTAACAGAGCTTCATGCTTTAGTGCTATACAAAAATCATACAACCTATTTGGTTGTGTCCCGTAAACGTTCATATATTTTTTATCTTGTACAATCTCTCGAAAGATAGTTCATCTAACACCTGAAGGTGGGGATGGTGTGCGTGCCTTAATAATTATGCAAACGGTATCATATTAGAGGAAACTTACTTTAACATAATTGTGAGTGTATCTTCGCTTGTTTCGTTCACATTGTAGCATTCCCAGTTATCTATAACGGAACCCCCTTGTGCCGTTACGGCCCAACCACTCATTGTGGTGTCAGCAAAGGTCACCTGACCACGGTCACTGTCATGCCATAATGTATCTTTAAATGCTTCCGGCCAACTGCACGACTGTGAAACTGAAGACAAAATCAATATTCAAAAACTTAAAGGTATGAACCTTATAAATTGCTCTAACATTAATGAAATGTGAAATTTGACAGTTCAATAACATTTTTCCAAGTAATAAGAGGACACTATTTTGCTGCTGAAATCATTACGATACTTGACATTTTGAGAGCAAGTGTTGTTCATATGCAGAAATAGAACTCGTAAAAGCGGCCTTAGGTTTTTTTTATCTTTGTTAAATATAGATCTCATGATCATGATCACAGATTAATTTCATCAGACAGGAACTCTACATTTCATTTCCGAAGAATTCAAATGACTATTCTAAAAAAAAACAAAGTTGAACGACCTATTCAAAATCGCAAGAAAAAAAATATAAAAAGAGTTCGTCATTAGGTTTTTTTTCTCGCTGATTAATGTGCACAACATTAAAAGTATATATTGATAAGATGCAAACCGCTATAAAACATGTCTGTCAGTAACAAAGTATTTTCAGAACAACAACAACTTACACGCAACATGAAAAACATATGTCAAACACAATATATATTTGAAATAATTATCCATCTTAATCTTTTAATCACTGATAGATAAAAATCGTAAATTGATCTACAGTTTGTTAAATTAGAATATCTTTAAGGTTACAAGACACCGTCTTTTTTTTAATCATATCAATACAATTTTGGAGTACATTAGTGGTTTTCATTTGCTGAAGGGGATAGCATCCCTGGCGCACGAGAATTTTTTCTCTTTGACAATGTCTTCTCCCTGATTTCTGCCCTATATACTAGGTGACATATACGCCGCCATTTTGTTTCTTGACGGAGTCTGATGAACCGACTGCACCAGAATACTGAGTCCTGTGTATAGCTCGTAAATTTCACCTCTTGCTTCGAGAGGCGCCTAGATAGCTATCATAACATTAACATAAAGTGACCCTGAATTTTTTAAAACAGTATCAATTTATACATAATATTATGTGTATTTATTATAAAACAAGATGAAAGAAACAGACAATGCCAGATTGAATATTTTCATTTAATTTCATTCATTTTTAAAATCTTTTACACACATTGATTAAATTTGACTTTGGTAAAAATATCTTGTTTTTATCTGGCCCGGTCAAAAATTAAAAGTTAACTGTTTCGGTGTTTTTAATTTATATCAATTTTAGGGTTGAATGAAGTCACTGATAGTTTAAATTTACATGATTTCGAAGTTGTGTTTTTGTTTTGCATTTTATCTTGACCCTCACAAATCTTCGGTTTTTTAACTAAAAAATATTTTTTTATCACTTAGCATTTCAGACCAAGTAACGTTCATCTGATTGACATGAAACTTACCTATTTTTCTTTATTACAGTATCAGTAAAATAGTTTCGATATACATTGTACATAGATATATATTTATTTTCTAAAAGAAATTACTAAGTTAAAACAAAGCAAGCTTTTCAAAATGGTGTCTACAAACATCAATCTGGTTAATAACATTTTACTCAAAACTGACGACCCCATGTAAACCTTTCCTTTCACCTACATATCTAAGTCGACCATTCACAATTAAATAAGGGCATATTTAAGGAATATAAACAATAAGAAAACTAGATCAAAAGTATATGAAAACAGATATTCCGCGGCTTTATTCAAAATCAGAAGACTGCAACATGATTCACCCAGCTGTGAATAAAAATTACATTGATATTGTAACAAATGTCTTTTACTTTTTTTTAATTTCAATACGTCACTAATCGGCGTTGTACGGAATAGTTTTCGTGCCACTTAGAAATATCATTCATCGCGCCTTTATGTTACGACAAACAAAGACGCACTTAGTCTAATAGCGGGAATTTGTTAGAGCTGCGCTACCTTAATAATAAATTG
Organism: Cyclina sinensis; assembly: GCA_012932295.1. Classification (NCBI taxonomy): domain Eukaryota; kingdom Metazoa; phylum Mollusca; class Bivalvia; order Venerida; family Veneridae; genus Cyclina; species Cyclina sinensis. The sequence continues at coordinate 73,365 of JAAONU010000115.1, forward strand.
TAAACATTTACAGTGCAACGACATCTGCGGTTAAAGGAAGGTACAACAGACATGCCTGACTAGTTTTTATATGGGAAAACAACTACTTGACAACTATTTCACGCCTTTCAAAAATGATTAAAGCACCTCACTTCTAGATTATAACTTTAAGATATTTTTGTCTATCTATTTGAGTTTATTTGTCGTCCGTAGTTGCCCACGTTACCGACTCCCTTTGCAGAACTTAGATTTTTTAAAGGGTGCATCCTAAAGACACTTAGAAAATATGTAAGTGGAGAAGCGAGGAATCGAACTGGCGACCCCTGGTTAACTAGTCCAGCTCGTAACCATCGGACCACTGATACATTCTAAGGCATTCTTGGTAATGCACTCTATTGTTATGTGTCAATACACGCGATCACAACGCTTCGAGCGACTCACAACGCTAAGAGGAACTCACAACGCTACGAACAACTCACAACGCTACGAGCCACTCATAACGCTACGAGCGACTCATAACACCTGACTCACAACGCTACAAGCGACTCACAACGCTACATCCGACTCACAACGCTACAAGCGACTCATAACGCTACATCCGACTCACAACGCTACAAGCGACCCACAACGCTACAAGCGACCCATAACGCTACAAGCAACTCACAACGCTAGAATCGACCCGCAACGCAACGAACGCTACAAGCAACTCACAACGCTTCATGCGACTCAAAATGCTACAAGCGACTATAACGCTTCATCCGACTCACAACGCTACAAGCGACTCATAACGCTACATCCGACTCACAACGCTACAAGCGACTCACAACACTTCGAGTGAACCATCGGTATTTTTCCGTAATCAAATAGTGGGTAAGTACTTTTAAATTTTTCACCCTCATACAGTCGAATACTTTATCATGAAATATAGTAAAGCACAAGAAAATAAATACCTCTTAAGACCTCTAATTCAAATACACATCATACCCTATAAGTTTTCTGCGAATTAAACATAAAAACGGCTTTAATTTCACATACAAATGCAAGAATAATATTCATACGAAAAGGATGAGAATGAAAGACAAAGTCTTATTAAATTCTTCTCCTTGATATCATTTTAACAAATCTGTGCTTACTGGTTACAACAGTATCTGAGAAAGAAAAACACATATGAGTATATTTACATGGTCTGTTTTTTTTTAAAAATACAAAAGTAGGTAAGAAGTTATAGACAGATGATGTAGAGCAGATGATAGATAATGATACTATAGAAAGTCTGAAAGGGTAAGTACATATATTGATAGATGTTCATGTTATTTATACACATATACTCATACATATACTCATACATATACTCGCACGCATGCACGCATACACGCACACACACACACACACACACACACATACATACATACATACATACATACATACATACATACATACAAAAACACATACATACATTCGCATACACACATACATACATTTATATACATAAATATAGTTAGAGAGATGGAATAGATCTAGTAATAGATGAAGGAGTGTGACTGGAGAGGAGAATAATTCTATATAGTCTCACGTATGATTGTAATCAGAGAATTCAGGTAAATCGTTTAGTATCATGAATAAACGTGTGTACACATGAAAATATTGTAGTGTTTGTTTGATCAGAAATGAGGGGTTGCCAAAAACACTTTTACTTTCGAAGGACTAAAAGTAGTACAAGTTTCAAAAAAAGGTTCTAAGATAATACTTTACAGACGGTTCTTTCTTTTATTTTATTTCTCTTATTTACACGTTAAAATCAAACGTTCAAGATTGAAAAAAAAAAGAAAAAACGAAAAACAAAAACTCCGCTTGTTTTCCGTGCTAAATGTATAACTCAAGACACGTAGTCATGGTAGTGGGGAAGCGGGATATTGAACTCGCAACGCTTGTATTACATGCTCTTCACGTTACAACTGGACTACTGCTTCGCCCCTATGACATTTGGTTGAATACGCGATCCTTCAGTGTATGAAAGACCGGCGCACGGGGTAAATGTGACACCGACAGTGCAGTGCTCGGGTGTTTCATATTTTCCATGCGCAGGCCGTTCCTACACAGAATGGCCGATGTTCGAGGTTGATTTCCCAGCTACGCACTATCGAGCACCAGTACTTCTCACATGTCTGAATATTAAAAGCGAGATTGTTCGTCCAGGATTGGGATACTTTTCCAGACTAGCGAGATGTTTCTAATAAATATTTATACAGGATATGTTTATGTTATACGCAAAAGTTCAGTGTAAGAAATAGTTAATTGTTTTTTTTTTCTTCACTGAAATGTATTAATATTTTCTGATGCCAATATGAGCGTAGCCCGTTGAGGAGTAGTTATGTTAGGTTATGGGGGATAGTGCAAAACTCTGTGAGGAAACTGTCAAGTGTGCAAAGTTAAAAAACACTTTAAACATCATAAAAACTATCACAAAATAAAAAGATAGTTTTTTTTTCTTTTTAAATCAAAGTCAATGTTTTTAGTGCTTTTTTTTAAATTTTGAAATGTCAGTGCAAGAAAGAAAAAAAATCGATTTACATAGTGGTTACCGCATGGTTTCTTCTAGTTCCTACGTGTACTGCGCTCTGTGTATTAAGAACTGGGTAAGTTAGGGAACCAGCAGAGCACCCTGTCGAAAGATTGTGTAATATCAGGAAATTTTCTGAAAAATTGGAATTTCATTACGAATTTTGTTGGCAAACAAGGATAACAGGTATTTTGAGTTACATGAACGTGAAGATAAATCATTTCTCTTCGCATGACATCAGTATTGTATGTGATATACATTGAAGGAGAAAAATACGCGATGTAAATCAACGCGTGTTGAATGTTTATATCTGACAAACATTTACATCTTTATATCTTTAAAGTATTACAGCAAATTTTAGCAATTATTGAAACGTTCTCAGAGAGGCACCAAACTTGGTATACGAGTTCCTTATGGCTTTGCATTTGTAAAACAAGTACAATTTCTATACCCCAAGTGTCTGTGATCATATCTGTTATATAAACATATGAAATATTCACACACACTATACTAATTGTTCTTTGGGTTAGACGTAACACCAAGGCCCCATAATATACTGACGAGATAAAGAAACGCCTCGTCGGAAAATGGCGTTAGTTTTGTTTCTTAGTTGTAATTTACAGTTTAATGTCCAAAATGTACATGTACTATGAACGTTATATCCATCCAACAAAATCTCGTGCGGGTATCGTCCACTCGTTTGCAAATTCACGTGCATGCAGATGATTTTGCTTAGGTGTCCACCCGAGACGCTCGCGTTTTTTTTTTTTTTTCGAGTGAATTTGACAGAGATTTTTGATTATTACACAATGACAATGCCAAGGCTAAATCCAGAAGAGAGGGCTCAAGTTTTAGCAATGCTGGAATGTGGTCGAACAGAGGAACAAGTGCCAAGACGTTTTAACGTCTCCCGCTCGACTATAGTTCGTTTTGTTCGACGCGTTAGAGACACGGAAACGTCTGCCGACAGACCACGTTCAAGTAGACCGAATGTAACGTCTGTACGGCAAGATAACTTCATACGCCAACGTCACCTCCGTGATAGGTTTGTAACAGCTGAAGCAACAGCGCGTGTAGTGATAGGCAATACTGGACGCCCTATTAGTCGATTTACGGTTAGAAATCGTTTGAGGGAGGGGGTATTGTAAGCCGCAGACCCTACCGTGGTATGGTGCTGACACGGCGACATCGCTTAAACCGTCTTGTTTTGTGCGTAACCACCGTGGCCAGCGTTGGAATACCGTAGTATTCAGTGATGAATCCCGTTTCAACCTATAGAACGCAGATGGACGCATCCGCGTGTATAGGCGACGTCATGAACGTTATGCCAACAATTGTGTTTGTTGAGCACAACCGTTACGGTAGTTGTGGGGTAAAGGTTTGGGCGGCCATTAACCACACGTTTAAGACTGACCTTGTTGTCTGTCAAGGTAACCTTACTGCCAGGCGGTGCATAGACCAGGTTTTGCGCCCGATTGTTGTCGCTATGATTTGCTAACAGTGGCGGCCACACGCGGTATTAAATCTATTCACAAAATGTTGCTGACCCCTCACTTAAAAGCATGTCTGTAAATTACAGTTAGGTTTCAAATTTAATGAAATGGATTAAAAATTGTTTAGAATGATTGTTCCTTCCAAATTAAATAGTGTTTCTTTACATTTCATTACGGTTAGCAAAATTTGGTAAATTGAAGTATTATGAGGCGTTTCTTTATCTCGTCAGTTTATATATTGTTATTTATTTATAGTTAAGCTGATTCAGTGATCATGGAACAGTTTAGAAAGAAAGCATTTTCTTTTCACTCGAGATCAGATGGACAAGTTTAGATGGTCGTAACAATTCAAACATTATTATTACTGAACGTATTTTTTCCTGGTAGAAAGACACACCAAGGGTTTAAAGGGCTGGAGAACACTCTCACAGAGCTATAATGCCTCTGTACGAATTTCTTGATCAACCCTCGTATTACGAAATAACAAAATACAGACTTGCGATAGTAACTTATAAAGTCAAAGTATTTGGTCTCGTAATAATACCCGTTTAGTTAGCATTTTGGCATATTGTCAAATTTTTTAAATAATTTTCTTTTTTTTTCAAGCAGAATTCGGACAACACAACTAAAAAGATGGTAGGATGGTAAATAAATTATGTTTTAGACATAAACCATTTTTCTACATATGTTCAAAATGACAATGTCTAATTTTCAAAGATTTAAACGCTTTATACATCTTTTATAAATCTGGAATGGCGTAAACAAAAGACATTACTTATTTCATATATTTATAAGAGGACAAACGTCACGTTCCATACATGAAGATCATGCTTAGCGTGGTATGATGTGGAAAAAACACACTAAAGGGAAATAACTTGTGAGTCCATCTGCGGCCTTTTTGGGGTCGAACTGTATCAGTTCGGTAATCGACTGGTTTGACGAGTTCTTCCGGCTGTGCAAGGATTGTCATATCGATTATCTTGCCGCGCATACATAATGGTGTAATGCTAACAAAGTGATGAAGAATCTGAAACGTCTATATGAAAGGTACGTATGGACGCATACCTGGCTCACTGAGTTTGCATGCAGTAAAACGCGAAGCCCTCCCATACAAATGCATTTCATGAAGAAAATTCTGCCTCCACTGGATGCCGCTGACTTTATCTACAGGTAAGTAAATAACCTATAATGTAGCAATATCGCAGTGACATTAAAATCCTGCCACATCTAGTTCTTCAGCAGGTTATAACTGAACTATTCGATTATAAATAGGTTGTAATAGATTTTTCAACAATTTAGATTGTTTATCATTAATGCTCACAGTCTGAACAACAAAATTTACAAAAAAATCAATAAAAAACAACATGTCAATCAGATTTTAAGAATTCATGGTACGCTGCAAGACTTACAAGTTCAGGGATTGTAACTCAGTCTGCAAGCCTTCTAGATTAAGACCGGTTCGTGTTGACTCCACTAGGCTGATACTATAACGATTTTCAAGGAGTTCCAGGTTTGTCACCACACAAATGTTTCAGATCCTCTCTTATAACTTAAAAGTTAGTAATAAGCTTATGTTCTGATTTAAATACATGCATTTATATCAAAAACGTGTTGAAACATTTGCCGTATGTAGGGAAAAAGCGTCTGAATTACTATTACAATATGGCAGTTAAAGGTTCGAATTTCTTCAGAGATTGTGTCACAAGCATTCATCCTTTAATGAAAACAAACCCATTTGTTAGAAATTGTATGATTGCATTCAGTCGCTACATTTCGCGCTCTTGTAACAGCAAAATGAATAATTCTTCGTACACTTGACGATTCAGCTTTTCTCCCTATTCTTTGAAAGGATCCAAGTCGCGGCTATAACAGAACTGCCGCGAGAACAGCAAAGAGCTAAAGGAATGTTGCGAATACCGAATGTGTACGACAGCATGGTGCATTATAGAAATAATTTAATTTCTGTTCTTTATTTTGGGCTATAAATAAGTGAGTAAAGAATAAAGATTAATCAGTCAGTGCAATTCTTATGATTCCAAACCATAAAAAATCATACTAATCCAGTAATAGAAAATCGCAAGTACAACGCCACGTAAAAAACCCTTAAGTTTGGGAAATGTGTCTGAGAAAATACGGCTAAGAAAATACACTTAAATACATGTCTGTTTCTCGATAATTTTCCACATTACATAACTTTCACACAACTTAAACTAACAAAAAATCTTTATTCATCTATAGCTGAATACGTGAATACTGCTGCATCTGATAACTAAAACACCTGTTTGTAAATATGAAGGCTAGTATCCCCATCTTCAGAGTAAGTCTTTTCCTTTAATATCGTGAGATGGGACGTCATGGAACATCATTCTAATATCTTACTCAACATGCGCAACATAAGCGTGGTCGCAACGTGAATCCAGATGGCTTTGTAATGGCTACCGCAAGAAGGCTGTCCTTTAGTAGTTTCATGCACATTAGTCTCAGTAGCAGCTGGCAGAGTGGATACAGTAAAAGTATTTGTAGTAATCTCAGCTGAAACAGTTAGTGGAGACGTTGGCCCAGTAGCATCTGAATAAAAGAATAAAGTTTTGATACGTAATGCCTGTCCTTGTATATGATCTACTGAAAAACTACCGGTGTTCTGGTATTAATGATGTAATAGGCCTCTGCTTCGGAAAAAACACATGAATACAATATGTCTTACCTAAAAGTTCATAGCATGACATTAAAAGTTTTCTTTGAAACACACACACACACACACACACACACACACATATATATATATCTTGAACAAGTGATTACCAAAAATGCCAAGGTGTCAGTCAAAAAATCATTACACAGTTCATGAGGTTCACTGATGCAATAATATCCATTGCTTTTGGAGAAGAACAATTTCTACAACCGTAAACTTTCTTACTGTCTTTTTATATCCCTAGGAAATATTTTGAGCATTATTTTTCCTCTTCATACTATCAAATATCTTTTATATCACACGAAATTAGCTAAGAAGTATTTACCACAGGTGCCTGAAAAAAGAGAAAATAAAATATCTTTGGCCAAATGTGAGAATAATAGTATATTTTAGCTTTATTTCTTGCATAGTGTTACTGCATCATATATATAACATCATACAATTTACTGGGTTTACTAACGCTTTAATTCCTTACCGTTACTACAAGAACATGTTTTCTGCTGAATAAATAAAAACACAAGCGAGACTGACCAAAGCCGTTCTTTGAAACTATTTTAAATAGATACATAGGCCAAGTATTTCTCGAATCTAAAAAAAGATCTTTTCGATTAAGTTGATATTTCGTATTTTCATTTACTGTTCTGTCGCTGTTTCTTATCTTGTTTTTCTTTCCTTCACTACAAAAACTAAAAAAAAAATAAAAAGAAATAATAAAATACATGTTGCATACCTTAACAAAAAGCACAACTTATATATCAGTTGGCCCGTACTCACCATTTGGTCTAAAAACAAAACTTTGTCCGCCAGTTGGAACGGAAGTTACGTTTTTGCTGTTGATACAATGGTTGCGGAAAACAGTTGCCCTCACATGATCACCTTCAGCTTCAAGTTCCTTAAAGGATTTCAAATATTTTCATAATTATATTCTAATCGTCCAAGAGATTTAATTCAGAAAATAAACATGCGCTTTCTTGGATAATTACACGATCTTCATGGTCATTTTATTAGGTGACAAGTGGACACTGGAGAATATACTGGTATGATGTATTGAACATTCCATGTCTTATTTTCTCAGTTTGTTGGGCACCAGCTATTTCAGTACCCTTATTTGTATTAGTCATTAAGTCTGTCTTGAAAATTCCCAGTCTATTCGAGATACCTAAATGTCTCTTCAAAATGCTTGTAACTAAATTTTTATTCTTAGAATTAGTGCGTTATGAATACGATGATTGCTTCTAACACAAGTTGTATTTCGATGAGTTTAAAATTTGCCTTACCCAGCAGGCAACTCTGACGGTGTCGACATTGTCAACTGAAGTGTCATTATTGTATGTATGAAGGTATACCACCGAGTCTTGCGTTGTTGAATAAATGCAATGAAGGATGTGCCCATCTGAAAAAAAACCTTTAACTTTTAATTTGCTTTAATGATATGAACAGATTGGACTTTTTGCATAATTCAAATACATCACAGCATTTTCTTTTTGTATGTAAACACTGTCAATGTATTCAACGACTACTGTAAATACATCTCCACAACAACTGTCTGTCTGTTTTATGTTCTTAAGCAGCTATTTTCATGATTGACAAGGAAATCTTAAACGTCTAAAAAAGACTTAGTTCTGCAGAAAAATCTGCATTGTTTCAACTTTGATGATTCCACTCGTTATTGGGAAAAGTGACCAATTTTGTGGCATTACCAATTTCTAAGGTAATGCGTATACTAAGTTAAAAAACATAGATCAACAGTAGCGAAAAAGGTCTTACTTGAGAAGGCGAGATTACTGTTTGGTTGAACGTTTGTAAAAACCATTTGCTTGCCATCCTCACAAATGCTCATTCCTATCCTTGTTGCAACCTGACCGCTCACAGAGGCTTCATACTCGACGTTATATTGTCCGTGAATAAGATTAGGGCAGGATACAGCTGACACCGGCGTTTCTGATCCAGAAGAATTTAGTCAGTAGATTTACTGTGTGGAAATGCTTGTGACGTTTAAAGATTTCGCTGTATATTTAAAGATTTCATAAATTGTACCACGGCTGACGGAACTTCCTTTGTTGCAAGAAAATGGTATTTTGGATATACTGTTCAATGACTATCGTGTACAATAAGCGGTGATATATATACAGAGGTCGATATGCCAACCTGTTTACCTTTACGTTAAGTAAACTCTGAAAGCACGGCTTCAATAAAAATGAATACGTTAACACTTTCCAAATATGGTAGTAACACAACCGTCAAAACTATAATCGCCTAGTGGTGGCCTGATTGGCTAACATCGAAAGTTCGGTATGATCAGTGACACCCAGATTAGCCTTGCGCAAGTACATTTCTTAAAAAAACAACCGTGGTGGAAAACCAAATTAGACCTTTATAGCATTTTTCCTGTGTTTACAGTTTTAACTGCGTACAATCCTTATGAAGCATTTAAAATAGTATACGTTCGAAATATTATGTGTTGCTTTACTTTATAGATGTAAAAGGACGAAAACACATTGGTATATATGGGAAAATCCGGAGATATTTACCTGTTTTCATGAGCAAATGCATATTCACTGCCGTTTTGAAAACAGTATTGTTGCATGCGTCTTTTTCGTTCAGGACAAAGCGATCGCCTATGTTTTGCTGATCTTGTGCTAAATTAAAAAGAACAACAGCCACACAAAAAAATTGATAAATAGCCATGGTAACAATTATTTCTCGGATGAACGAGAACGCTTGTCAGAGAAATTTTTATCTTAAAACTGCAATGACTGTCAGCTCTTGAAACTTCACAAGATTTTATTTAGGATTGAAAGATCTATATTCAAAGAAACAGAAACGCCTCAACACCCTAATCAACTGAAAAAAAGTCATGTACATATACACTTAAATGAAAATATACCTAAGGATTTATAAACCAGCTACTTTAAAAATTGTTGTTGTTATTGTTATAAATTATTCTAAACGGGAAACACAGTAAAACTAAATGCACAGAAACGATGCTTCGCAAAAAAGCAGCAAGAAGCAAGAGTTGTTACATGATGTGACAAATGCCCCAATGGTCATTTATCACACAGAAAGGCACAACGGATTACTGAAAATGTTTGTTAGGTTTTACAAGTAGATTGAGAGGTATTGACAATAAAAAAGGTAAACGTAAAAAAGTGCTGGAGAAACATTGTCCCTCAAATCTTCATGAAAGTTCACCCGGGTAGCCCATAACAGTACAGACACATACGTGCGCTAACGTGTCCTTCACACGACAAATCTCTTCATTTGCTGAACACTTGCGCCAAGTTATTTAAAATGTTTCAACGCATAAGAGAATAACAGTCTGCAATGTGTGTATATGTGTGAATATTTGCCGAATTTAGGTACCTTCAAACTGTAAGTGACCTTGGCATTTGTAGTAGGGACGTGGGTATTGTACAAGACAAGTCTTCTTGATGTGCTGAAGACTTGAGCCATTTCATTCGGGAATTCTTTCATGCATGACAGAGTAACAGTCTCGACATGAAAAAATAATAGGGGTACGGAGAGACGGGAGACGCCCAATGTGATTTAAGTTTGCCCTACTTCGGGTGCATAAAAATGGGACCAGAGAGTTAAGTTTCTGCCATCATCATTCTATGTTTTAAGTTTCAAGTCAATCCCTTTTATAGTTTTTAATTTGTGCTTTTAACAAAGAATCATTATAAAAGTTTGGCCTGATGCATCAGAGAATTACAGTCCACACACGAATATGTGCACATTTACATCAGACACGTCGTCTTGATGTCCATTTTATGTGAGAATATCTTAATGCATGACAAAGTTACCCCCCACCCCCCGGACATAAAAACTCAGGCACACAGGCGGACAGACAGATGTACACAAGGGCGATGCTATTTTAATATGCCTACCTTCAGGGGTATAAAAGTTTCAGCATTGTTATATGTAGTATATTTTCAATTTTAGTGAAGCAGGCAGTCTTTGTCATGAAGCTATTGGTCAACGGCTTCATGTTTGAGATATTTCAGACATAATGGAATCGAAGTGGGAAGGTAGTGCATGCCTCGCACGCACACCATTTTTGAAACCTCCGTTAACGATGTACTGTTGAAACCGTTACAAGTGATTCATTAATTTTATAGATCATGTTAACTAAGCTTTTTCTTCTACAGAGAACATATACTTTACTTGAAACGTACACGTGAGAATGTAGTAAACGAACAAATCCGAAGAATTCTGGACAGGATGAATGTCTATGCAGATGTAAAATTTAAAATCCATTCCAAAAAGTTGAACTGGCGTTCTGAAAATGAAACGGATGTTTGATTACAAAAAATAAAGGCCCAATTTTCAGCAATTAGTAGGGAAAACAGTGGAATATTAGGAAGTAATACAAAAAAGGACATAAGATGAAAATAATAAATGTTTTAATTAAGAAAATACAGCTCAATTTTCACAGCAATTAACAAAAAAAGAAAAAAAGAAAAAGAAAAGAAAAAAAACTCACACTAAGATATACTGCGTATCAGTACTGTTCACACATTCTAGGGAAACTGTTGTACTCAGTGGCAAAATTGTAGATTCAAAATTGTTTATAAATGATTTAGATACAGTTGTTGATACTAGCCAAGTGCCACGGGTTGTTGAGTTCCATGATCCTTCTGACATCGGAAGAATGCAATCTGAATCTATAATAGGCAATACTTTTAATCTAAAAAATAAATAAATAATTTAGTTGTAAAATAAATTAAGCATTTTATTCTTTGAGAGTCTAATGCTTCCTTCGATCCAATTCAAGCATTGAACGCATTAAACTTGTTCTATACATAAACCAGATTGTCTTTTCTTTTTTCCAGTAAGTAACAATTGTTTGATTAAGCTTGTCAGTTTTGGGCTCAACAGCAATAAACATTTGAAGGACCCTAAAATATCGAAGACTTAACACAAAATCATATGATGAAGATAAAGAATAGAAGCCAAATAAAAGATACGAAATTGACTGATTCACAATGTTTTTGTCTTATAAATTAATATACAGATGTCCTATGTTGTGCAGTTTGTCGTCTGGAAAAAAAGAAAAGAAAAAAAAGCCATCTACGTCGCTTTCCCCCTTTTGATAAGAAAAAAACGCAAGGTTTGCTTATACTTTTCTTCAAATTAATAATGAATTTCTGGAACTAGAAAGATACGTTTCTATTAAATGTATACACTAACCATAATACAACTTGTTGAAATACATAAGTATTCGAAATTTGTAAAGATTGAAGTGTGTTTGTGTGTGTGTGTGTGCGTGCGTTCGCGCGCGCGCGCGCGTGTGTGTGTGTGTGTGGCCTCTCGAGTATAAAGCGATGACCAGTCATAAGGCAGATGTTGAATTAGTAATATTTCGTCTTACCAAATTAGCTAATAGCCCAACGACCTCTGAGCTTTCAAAAGGTATTTTCAAATGTGTACACACCATTTGAGACAAACATTCTACGAATAATAGACCTGTACGAAACAGTTTACTTAATCTTACAGTGATGTTAGATACTCTTTTATTCCTTATCGTTCTCTTCTGGGTGTTATATGTAATTTATACTTACAGGCATAATGAAAGACAATACATATTAGAAGAATCACACACAGCATGTCTCAACAGGTGGTCTACTGCAATTCCAACAGTATTCAAAATGTTTCTTTTCAATATTTCGTAGTATAATCCAACATATATTATGTATAGATGTAATGGTTTTGTAAATACGTCAAATTGAAGTCTTTTACTATCCAATGCAATTATGATATATAATATCTTATTATATAACGATTTCGAAAAGGAAAAAGTATTCAGTATTTACAAATGTATTCAAATTTTCAAAATGTTATATCCGAAACTTTCAAAGTGTTTACTTCCTTATTTGGAGGAAACGTATTGAGGATGCGTTAAAAGATTACAAAAATGAGATAGATAACGATTCATCCGAAAGACCGATAGTGCAACATACATCCCCCTCCAGAGACTTTTAATGCTCAGTCTATAGCATTGATAGATAGGTCCTTGGTTTAATGCCACATCCGAAAGATAAATATTTGTGTTTGTGGATGAGCAAGGGTTTGGACTCGAGAACCCTGGATTGCAAGCGCGTCACCGCTAGACAACCGATACCATTTGTCCATATTACCAAGACTCCTTGAAGAGAAGATACATTTGTTTACAGGGTATAATGCAAAATAAATTCAGACACGCTCCTGGTTCTTTAGCTAAATTATAGCACTGATTATTGTACCTCGGTTCAACGTGTCTTCCGAAGCTCCGAAATGCCATTAGTAATGTAAGTGGAGGAGCTGGGGATCGTAATCACAACCCTTGGATTACATGTCCTGTGCGCTACTCCTGGATTACTGACTCGATCCATACTTGTTAGCCATACAGAACAATCATTATACATGTACTCATACTTAGTTGCGCCATGTCGATTTTCTCGCCATGCATAATGGTAAATTATCCAAATATGTAAATGTATACATCAAAAGCTAACGTAGTTTAATGATAATTATATACATGTGTTGTATAATTTACTGACATTCCCATATCTGAAAAAAACATGTGAACAAAACAATGCCTACAAATATTGAAAGTTTTGTCAGTTATTTGTTCTGATGTTTGTTCAACGTGAATCTTTCTGATAATTACGCGTAACATTTTCTACTGTTACGGCATGTGAAATATTCAATCTTTACATTTGCATTGCAAACTGTTTCATTTGTATTGTAAAACAAAATCGATTTGTTATGTATATTTATTAATTTTTACGTTTCAACGTTTACACTCTTATAGATCAATTTAATTCATATTTGTTTTTATTTCTGTCTTTTTATAAAATATTGCATCGTATGATTCTTACTGGTATTTTATATTAAATAATTTGTATTCTAAAAATCACATTTGCTTACACTAATTCAGTTGTCATTATTCAATTCTGAACTCGTCCGTATTTTTTATTTGTCTTTCATCATTTGTACTGTATAATGTTGTTCCTTGATTGGTTTGTGACGACACATTTCATTGGCTGAAAACAAGAGTGTAACTCCTGTGACCTTTCCCTCAGCCAGGTGATTTCAGAAATAGTACGTCCGGAAAAGTCCTAAATTCTTACTAGCTTAATCATAAACTCGGAGGCTGTCATTCTGTTTCCACTCAGCTAATGAAATATTTCGTAAAAAAGTGTACGAACAAATCGCAGAATGCAATTAAAAGATGTATATTTGTATACAGTCATAAATCAGGTGTTTATCCGTGGTCCAGTGGTAACGAACGGTAATCAAGAGGTGGAAAGTCCGATCCCCCGCTACTCCACTTGTAATACTTATATTTATCAAATTACATGTAAAACCGAGGTAATGGTATATTATTTATAAGTACATTAGCGAGGCTTTTATACTCGAAAAATCTTTCTGTTTCTAAATAAATAAGGCAAGATGAACTCACTTTACAGCGGAACAGTTATGGACCATCAGTTAAATCGATTCGGTTTTAGCAAGTTTGTAATTTTTTTTCTCGGGATACACCATTCATTTTTGATAGACATAATCGCAGGGTCGAAACAATTCAAACATTGTTATAACTGAACAACATGTCTGTTTCTTCTTTAAAACTGCAAGACACACCATGTGCTCCAGCACTGTTTCGAGCCAAGGACCTGATAGCTCTCTGATACGGCTATAATCTGACTGTTCTATACACTTGCAACAATAACTTACAATGATTAGGTATTTAAGTTAGCATTTTGGCATTTTGCCAAATTATTTAATTTGCTTTTCCTTTTCAGGTAAATACGAGCAACAGAACTAACGCAGATAGTAAGAGTATGATAAATTGTCTTTAAGATGTAAACCTTACACGCTTAATGAATCTTTATTAAGTCTGGAAAGGCTTAAACAAAAGACTTTTTCTCATTTCGTTTTATTTATTAGAGGACAAACGTAGCGTTCCATACATGCTTTTCGTTTGACGCATTAAAAGTAATTACTTCCGACAATCAAATCACTAACATACTTAATCACAATAAAACAGAACTTCGTTGTAGTAGGTTGGTGTGAAAAAAAACTAAAGTTTATTTTTCAATTCATTGTAGTAATTTTAAAATGCGTGTAAGGACAATATTTTTGATAATTTATTTCCAAGTTCTGGTGTTTCTTGTGACGGGTTCACAGAAAAAGGGCGTGGTACACTGGGCACCATCGTTTCTGTGTGATGATTTTAAAGTTTTAGATAACATGACCTGGTGGTAAGTACAAATATATATCTATCCTAAAGATTTGGTATATCATGTTTTGTAATAACAAAATTTTTTATTATTAAATTATTTTCGGTAAGTTCTTACATTTATAAATTGTTATTACACTGTACCATTTTATTATCTCACGTATTCTTAACTCTTGTCAAGGGATAGTTATCAAATGGCAACTTATACAGGTTGTCTTTTATTCATTCGAAAAATGGCTAAATACATAACTAAGTAAGCGTGCAAATTAGTTCTCAAAAAAGCAAGTAAACATGTTAGTAAGAAACAATAAGGGAAGACAATAAGGTGGCAAAGTTAAACAAGCAAATAGGACAGTTTCGCTGACCGCTGAGGTTTTGTTAAAGTGATAAAAAGTGATATTACTTTTCGATATAAGGAAATTTGACCTTGGACGTGATTGACAACTTCTTTCTTATAAGCTTTGTTTTCCAGTATTTTCTTACTAAGTGTCAGTAGCAAAGACCTCAGATCTGAAATGCGTCCCCTTCAATTTTTTAAACAGCATCATTCTCATAAAGACAAAATTTCATAAAAAAAAGCTTAACCATATCATCTGCCTCTCTAATAGAAGCAAGACATGAAATACAAAATAAGAAAAATGGTCAGAGAATGACTCTCTTAGCTCATTTTATGTGAGACATAATGAATCGTGATCAAAAGTTTTTGTTTGAACCAGTTTATTATTCTCGTATTTTCCCAGCTGATCGTTCTCGTATTTTGCCGAGCTATTCATTCTCCTATTTGGCATGGCTGAGTAATCTCGTCCCCGCTCACACTTCTTATTTACGTTATGTTTCTCTGTATAAATTCTGTTTATGTTGAATGACTTGCACAGTGGCCTTTAACTGTATTAAGACAAGCTCTGATCACTACGTCAGGAACTGATTCTTTGGCTTAGTGGTTAGAGCGTTGGTTTTCGATGCGGGTAGGACCTGAGTTCGAAGATCGATCTGGGTGGTTTTTGTTTTTCAAAGATGCAGTGCATATTTTTGTTACGAACTTCTCTGGGGGCATGTCCAGGAATAATCCCCGTGGATTTAAAAAATATTATAAAAATCCTTCAAGATTTTGTGTATAAAAATAGACAACGCCGTTCGTCATCATAAATGATGACATTCTCAAGAGGGGTGTTGTGTTACGGTCAAGCACACAACGTCTTATAATTGTGTTAGTAGAACCTCTGAAAACTGTGTCAGGGAACAGATTCTTTGGCCCATTGGTTTGAGTGCTGTTTTTTGATGCGGCAGGACCAGAATTCGAATGCAGCTCCTCGTGTTCTTTTCTGACATTCATCGTTGTAAAAGACTATACCAGTAATGATTTTCTCTTTTGATAAAATATAAATTCCTCTAAAAATTGTTTTTAGTTGATATTAAATGCTGCTTGAAAATATTATTATAATTATATGATTTTATTCAGGTACGATTTCCGAATGAGTCTGAAATATTTCCATGACAATAACATTTGTTCCTCGACTATCGACAATTACAAAAATTCGTTTGTCCCTATGGTTTGGGGTTTTTGGAAAAATACGAAGATACATATAGACGGTGACGCCAGATACATTCTTGGTTTTAACGAGCCAAACCACAAGGAGCAGTCAAATATGACACCAGAAAAGGCTGCCTCTGCGTGGTCGGAAGTCGAAAAACACTCTAAAGGGAAACCACTAGTCAGTCCATCTGCAGCTGTTTGTGGGTCTAAATGTGTAAGTACGGAAATTGAATGGTTTGACGAATTCTTCCGGCTGTGCAAGGATTGTCGTATCGATTATCTTGCTACACATACATACTGGTGCAATGCTAACAAAGTGATGACGTATCTGAAGCATCTATATGAAAGGTACGGACGCAAAATCTGGCTCACTGAGTTTGCTTGCAGTAAAACGCGAAGTCCTTCAAGACAAATGAATTTCATGAGGAAAATTCTGCCTCAGCTGGAAGTCGCTGACTTTATTTACAGGTAGGCAAATTATCAATGACATTGCAAGTTTCCTAAAACATTAAAATCCGGATACAATACAAAGTCCTTCAGTATGCTATAAGCGTACATTTCGGCTGTTAAGTTGTAAAGTAGATATTACAACAATCTAGAGTATTTTTTGTAACATTTACAGATTTAAAAAGAAAAACGTCACTCATATTTTAGGTATTCATGGTACACTGCAAGACTCACGAGTTCAGGGTTTGTAACTCAGTCTGCAAGCCTTCTAGAGCCAGACCGGTCCTCGTTGACACCACTAGGCCGATACTACAACGAATTTCAAGGAGTTTCAGGTTTGTTACCGTGCAGTTGTGTAAAGAGATGATCTATTTTGACATATGTGCCTTCGTAGTAGCAAAAATCTTATGTTTAGAATATAAATCAATATATATATCAAAAAAGAAAAGTTGAACATGTGCCGTCTTTAGGGATAAAGCGTCTAGTGCAACCCGGCGGTAACGGATTCGAATCCCTCCAGAAATCGTGTCATCAACATTCATCCTTTCACAAAAACCCATTTGGTAAACTTTTTAGAACTGCATTAAGGCTATATCTCTTTTTAAGCAAAATGAATTTAGCTTGGTTAACTTGATTCACGGCAAAAGTGGGATACACACTTTTAACAATTTTCTCCTTTTTTAAAACAGTTTGTTGCGTTCACAGAATTGCCGCAGACAAGTAGAATTTAGTACATACCGTTCCATTTTGTCGCTAGTTTGAAGTGATCATATATAATGATCATTACATGCAATAAGTGAAATTAAGGACATGCTATTGAAATCAAAAGTATATTTAAGGTCAACCTTGATAAAACAACAACAATGTCATTTATTGGCGACAATATGATATATCCAATATTGGATATGTCGTGAGAAACATGAATGCCGGTGAATAACGTAGTGTTTATATAATTCGACAGAATAAATTGATGTTTTGTGTAGAATGGTTACTGTATCAGTTGACATTTTTTGTAACATTTTGTTTTCAATGAAATAGAAACTCATAAACTTCATTTTTATTTCTTATTGCAACTTTTTTTGACAAAAAGAGAGGGTAATTAAAATACATAATGGACCTTTTCCCGAAACTTTTGCAAACACAACACTGAACGTAAAAATATTTGATTTTGTATTTTTAGACAAGCCAAAACCAACGAAACCCAGAAAGGACGTTACCACACCTTCAAATCTTGATCTAAGTGAAGTTGGCCTAGAGGAGACATTGCTTATACTGCAATGTTTCACCTCAAATCCAGCACCATGGTGGAACATTCTAAAGTACATTAGAGAAAATGCGGACAAATTACCGAAGCTAGTTGCCGAATTGTATGAGTCTCTCTCAAAGAAACAACTGAAACAGAGGATAAAAGAGAGGTTTGAGGAGACAGTGATATTAGGTATCCCGATTTTTTTATTTTGTCTAAAATTTAGAAGATACTCAAGTTTTTTGAATTTTAGGAAACAATTGTTTTGGAATTAAAATAAATCAAGTTGATTATTAAAAAATGGTTTCATCTTTTTAAGTAAAATTTAGTTCCCTCAGTTTATTCGCAGATCTACTACTAATTCATCATAGTTAAAGGAAAAGATGTAAACATGTAAAATTTTACAACAGCCTCAGGGGAAGAAACTTATTTTATGATGCTTTGGTCTCGGCTTTCCACATAGTTTTATTTACACCGTTTCTTAACTTGTTTAAGTGAAGTAATGAAAATAACGCTCTGTTTTATTCTTATCACGTACTAGTAAATATTCAGATCCTTTTCATTTCTATTTTTTAAAGGACCCTAGTCGCAGCTATCAGAGACATGTCGAATGAAGCAGCGGGCGGCGAGAAGAAAAATAAAACTAAAGGAATGTTGCAAATGCCGAAGTGTATAAAATCATAGTGCATTATAAAGTCGTTTTTGTTTCTTATTTTGATAGTGAAGAAAAGGGTAAAGAATTAAAAAAAAATCAATCAAACTGATAATCAAAATGATAATTATAATCAAAAGCGAATAAAAATTCCGCTATAAAAACCATCAATAGGAAATACTAGGCAAAACGTTTTTCAGGTACAGCCTCGATGTCTTTCTATGAAAATGTGTCATCGGTAATAATATGTCTGTGTTTCGATAATTCCCCATCATATATAGTGTCATAGTGTCTTTGTGTTACAACTAGGAAAGACAATATGACTGACAATTTCCACATCTTTGCTACCACAATAAGTCTGTCTTTTAGTCACATTAGTCTCAGTAGCAGATGAAAGAGTGGATACAGTTAAAGTACTTGTGGTAATATCAGCTGAACAGTTGCTAGAGACGTAGGTCCTGTAGCATCTGAATTAAAAATTGGTCATTTACAAGTATTTATAAAGCTGCCAGATTAGGTTTCGAGGTGTAATGACTGTTCATGTATGATCTTTTAACAGCTGAATTGTAATAATCTAATCTGTCAAGTATCATCTGGTGTTATTGAGTTAATACGGTTCTTTCTGTCTTTGAATAGCTTTTGTGACAGAGACATTACCCTTTACCGTTTGAATGACTGAACTGAAACATGTTTCATGATCTTTTAAAGCCAAAGTAAATTTTCAAAGAACAACTGTTTCATCGTAGAAGTGTCAATTATTATATTATATTTAATTATTATTAGCAGGATAGTACAGCATAACACAACCATATTTAGAATTTGAAGCATATTCATAAAAGCATTTTTATGACATTTCCTTTATCAGGACCCATTTTGTTTGGTTTTATTAGTTAGAGTACACGTAAAACGAAAAGTAAAATATTCATTGCTGATTGTTGAAAAAAATTGTCGTTAGAATATTTCTGAATTAAACGAGTCGCACCCTAACGTTAGATGATTACTGTAACATTAGAACTTTGTTTCAAAACTGTATAAATAATAATTTGAAAAAATGTATATGTGTCAAGCAAAAAAAATCTAGGTGTACTAGGTACACTGATATTATATATATTTTTTATTCACGATATAAAGTTGTTTTCTCCAGATTGATTGATAACGATTTCTAGAATGAAGCCTTTCTTAGAGACTGTATGCCCCGAGTAAAAAGTTTGAGCATTAGTTGTGTTTTTGTCTAGAACATCTTTATTCGCAATGAGCTCAGACAAAATGACTTACCACTGGTGTTTGAAAAAGAGTAAAGCATATTATAAGTTCAAGGTGAGAATAACAGTATAATTTAGTTCTATTTCTTTGATATTGTTACCGAATTACCAAATGGTCATGGGTCGGTCATCAAACGATGGGGTGGGGGCGGGTAATTGTGGCGGTCATAAGCCCTGTCCTATCAGATTAGACTTTAAAGTTGTTCCATAAAGTCAGAAAGGAATATAATAATGGCAATAAATTTCACATCTATATCAAGGGTGAACCAAGTTAAATATGTGCTAAACTGTTTTCAAATTTGACCAGCATTTTCTAAAAACACCATTCAAAATTTCCTACATGTACATTTAAAGATAATAAGCCCCGCCACTTGTGACTATGTTTCTTCAGAGATAGCCATGAATTTCACATTTTAAAAGGCGGGTCTCACAAGGAAAATTTGTGCCATATTTTCAAATTGGATATGCAGTTTCAAAGAATAAGCTATAAAGACTTACAAGGATAATGAACCCCACCGCTTGTGGTCATGTTTTTTTTTTCATAGATGACATTCAGTTTCAAAATTTATATAGAGGCTCATCCAAAGAACATTTATGCCATATTTATTTTCAAATTAGACTGTCGGTATCTATATTATCTATATCACATATTGAAATATATTTCACAATTTTCAAAGAGAGTCACACAAGGAACACCTGTGCCAAATTATTTTCATACTGAGCCAGGCGTTTTTGAGAAAACGAAGTCTGAAGTTTTTCTTTCCTTTCAGTTGCCATGGCAACTAGGGTTCTGCATGGAATAACCTTTTTCATAAAGTTTTAAAAGGTGGGCCATCCAAAGATCATTGCTGTGCAGTTTTATAGCAGTTAGCCCAGTGGCTTTAGATGAGATTTTGAAAGATTTTCCTATAAAGTCTTAGTAAAATAAGTGACCCTCGGGTAGGGCCAATTCTTATCAGGGAGCCATAATTTACATTCCAACCTCCCAAGAGCAAAAACCATTCGGTTGAAAAAAAGTATTTGTTATAGAGAGGCTGCTGTTCTCGGGAGGTTCAACCAACACGTTATTATATTAAAACATCTTTATCAAACGTATATTTTTTACATTGTACCTTTTAAATTGGATTTGACAAAATTTCTGTTTCTGTGATGTATGACGCTGACGTACAAGCAGAGATTATCATGTCTTAATAGTTTAGAAAAAGCAGAGTGTAAATATATATTACCATACGTAAACCCCAACAGAGCATTCATTAAAGAAATTCGAAACAAACTGCGGACGCTACATTGCTGTATTCAGTTTTAATGCGCTTTGATTTCTCCCATTTCAATGTTTTGTATTGTCGGTGAATTAACATACAACCTTGCACCTCCGTAATAAGGATACCTGCAGGGTGAATCAACATACAACCTTGCACCTCCGTAATAAGGATACCTGCAGGTTGACAATCAAACTGCTGCATCATTTCACACTTGTATTGCATGTTTGTTTAATTCTAAAATCGCAGGGTGTTTGCAAACTTTATGTTGTTAGATTTATTACATGAAACATCCGCTGGAAATACCGATTCAATATTTTCGGGAAATCCCGGATATATACAACTCACTGATTATTTTTGTGTCGTTCATAGGAAGTTTTCAAGTGTCATTGGAGAGAACAGTAATGTCGTTGCTCGTTTGGGGAGGTGCCGATCGAAAGAGATGAAAATGCACAGATTTCCAACAGCCGGGAATCAAAATGTCGTTGTATAGAGGATATCGCACGGTTGATTCTATTTTTGTCTTCAACTTGACTAACAACCATGTAAATTATCTGATTTAAGGCTAAGGAGAATATGCTTTCCTTTAATTGACGTAAATTTCTTGAAGACTTTTTTCGGACCAATGTGCCATCTTTATTTTAAAATAATTCAGATGATTTCATTTACAGTCGTAAATAGACAGTTTCTGATATACCAATAAAAAGCTATTGAAAAAAATCTACATACAAACAGATCCGCTCAAATATATGATAGTGTTGTGCTTAAACCAAAATTCAGATAACTAAGGTATACAAAATGAATCCGACCAATCAAAATCGCTGAACATTTTAATGAGACTGAAAAGGAGCAGCCATTATCATACACGACACATAATTTATGTTGTGTTCAAATCTAAGAATTTGATTTAAGATCTGAACTGACCATATTTGGAAAGATATAAGGGATCTTACTTATTTACTGAAACATAAGATTTTTTTCCACTCTTTCCATCTTCGTTTATTTATAACCGGTCCGGGTACCGGTTTCTTGTACGACAGTCGCGCCACTATTGTGTGGAATATTATTGCACATTACAGAAAACAATCCTCATGGTTCTTTAACATACTTAATCCAATTCATGGGATTATACATATTTAATCCGAGTCATGCGATTTTTACATACTTAATCCAATTTATGGGATTATACATACTTAATCCGAGTCATGGGATTATACATACTTAATCCGAGTCATGGAATTATACATACTTAATCCGAGTCATGGGATTATAAATACTTAATCCGAGTCATGGGATTATAAATACTTTATCCAAGTCATGGGATTATACATACTTAATCCGAGTCATGGGATTATACATACTTAATCCGAGTTATGGAATCATACATACTTAACCGAGTCATTGAATTATACATACTTAATCCGAGTCATGGGATTATACATACTTAATCCGAGTCAAGGGATTATACATACTTAATCCGAGTTATGGAATCATACATACTCAACCGAGTCATGGAATTGTACATACTTAATCCCAGTCATGAGATTATACATAGTAAATCCGAAGTCAAGGGATAATACATACTTAATCCGAGTTATAGAATCAAAAATACTTAACCGAGTCATGGAATTATACATACTTAATCCGAGTCATGGGATTATACATACTTTATCCGAATCATGGGAATAATACATACTTAATCCGAGTCATGGGATTATACATACTAATTCGTGTCATAGGATTATTAACACTTAATCAGAGCCATGGAATTATATATACTTCATCCTAGTCATGGGATTTATACATACTTAATCCGAGTCATGGAATTATACATACTTAATCCTAGTCAAGGGATTATACATACTAAATCCGAGTCATGGGATTATACATACTTAATCCGAATTATGGAATCATACATACTTAACCGAGTCATGGAATTATACATACTTAATCCTAGTCATGGGATTATACATAGTAAATCCGAGTCAAGGGATTATACATACTTAATCCGAGTTATAGAATCAAAAATACTTAACCGAGTCATGGAATTATACATACTTAATCCTAGTCATGGGATTATACATACTTTATCCGAATCATGGGAATAATACATACTTAATCCTAGTCATGGGATTATACATACTAATTCGTGTCATGGGATTATTAATACTTAATCAGAGCCATGGAATTATATATACTTCATCCTAGTCATGGGATTTATACATACTTAATCCGAGTCATGGGATTATACATACTTAATCAGAGCTATGGAATTATACATACTATATCCGAGTTATGGTATTGTACATATTAATCCAACTCATGGGATTATATATACATAATCCGAGTAATGGGATTATACATACTTAATCAGAGTTATGGAATCATACATACTTAACCCAGTCATGGAATTATACATACTTAATCCTAGTCATGGGATATACATAATATATCCGAGTTATGGGATTATACATACTAATTCAGAGTCATGGGATTATTCATACTTAATCGAATCCATGGAATTATACATATTTCATCCGAGTTATAAGATTATAGATACTTAATCCAAGTCATGGGATTATATCTACTTAATCCGAGAAATGGGATTATCCATTCTTAATCCAAGTTATGGAATCATACATACTTAACCCAGTCATGGAATTATACATACTTAATCCTAGTCATGGGATTATACATACTATATCTGAGTTATGGGATTATACATACTTAATCCAAATCATTGGATTATATATACTTCATCCGAGTAATGGGATTATACATACTTAACCGAGTCATTAAATTATGCATACTTAATCCTAGTCATGGGATTATACATACTTAATCCGAGTTCAAGGGATTATTCATACATAATCCGAGTCATGGGATTACAATACTTAATTCGAGTCATGGGATTATACATACTTAATCAGAGCCATGGGATTATACATACTTCATCCGAGTTATGGGATTATACATACTTAATCGGAGTCATGGGATACAAACTAATTCAGAGTCATGGGATTATTCATACCTAATCAGAGCCATGGGATTATACATACTTCATCCGAGTTATGGGATTATACATACTTAATCCACGTCATGGCATGATATATAGTTAATCCGAGTAATGGGATTACACATACTTAATCCGAGTTATGGAATCATACATTCTAAACCGAGTCATTGAATTATACATACTAATCCGAGTCATGGGATTATACATACTTAATCCGAGTCATGGGATTACACATACTTAATCCGAATCATGGAATTATACATACTTAATCCGAATCATGGGATTATACATACTTAATCCGAGTCATGGAATTATTCATACTTAATCCGAGTCATGGGATTACACATACTTAATCCGAGTCATGGGATTTTTACATACTCAATCCAATTCATGGGATTCGGTTTAATATCTCATACGAAAGATATTAGTACGAGGCGCACATGTTTTGTGTGTTTCCAACTGATCTGCTAGATACAATCGCTTTTTTCCGCTCTTTCTATTTGAAGCAAAATGTAAAAGCAATATAATGACCTTTATTAATAAAACATATCGAAACTCATTATATTAAAAATGGGAGCAGTCGTACCAATGAAATGGTTTAACACATTCTAAGGTATTTTCTCTATGTTCGAATTATAGTTAGTGAAAAAATCATTTTTATTATTATTCATAAAAGTCAAAAACTAAATGACAAAAGACATAAAAACGGCCAAAACGTTTTGTATTTCATTACTTGCAATTATTGTACAGCATAGGGAAATTATTACAAACAACACAACGTTTACAAAATGAATATCATATATCTTCATTACGCTCAAAAGAAATTGATAGAAAGATAGGGTCTTCTTTTTATAAGTATATTTCTACTTTGATATAGTATATGGTTTTTTGCTTAAAATATATTTCCTACATTCATCCTCAATGTCTTTGAATAATAAATAGGACAAGAAAGAGGTAATAAAAGGTAAAAATTTCAGTTATGTTTAAAAGCCACAGAAGGTGGTAAGAAATGGGTTATGATATCGAATATACTAGAGAATATTAAATACATTTCTAAATTTACCTTGATATTTATGTATCCTTTGTTTCGAGTTTTAATAGATCTTTGGGGACTGGAGAAGGCTTTAAAGAACTGCAAAAGAAACCTTTTCACAGGTATTCTGTCAAGTACTTTATTTCCAGACAAATTCGTTTGTTCCGTCGTAGCAAAGTGCGATTGTAAGGATTTTTAGTCCTTTAATTATGTTTTATTTATACTTAAGCATCTTTTAGTCGATCCAAGTACCTTTGAAGATGCGAAACTCTCACAAAAATTAATCATTAATTTTTAGATTAATATATTTGGGTTCATCCGTGTCCTGTGTTTCAAAAGGCTATATATTAAAGACAGACACAAAATGTTAGACAAGAACTTGCATTCACTCAGGTAATATAAAATAACAATATGATTATTTGCAGAGAAGCTTATTGAATCTTCTAATGGTAAATAACTAGAAACAAAGTCATAAGTATTGGGTGCATAAGGCGAATTCTAAATATAAGCTGAAGACAAAATTTATGGCGTTTAATTGTAGGTATTAAAAGTGATAAAAAGATATGTTGCTCTTTCTAAAAATTGTGATTGTGTACGTAGAAAAATTGATATTTTTTGAAATATTCTGTTTTTATGCAGATCAACGTATGATCATTTCAACAACAACAACAACAATAAAAACATTTCTGTGCCATGTTTGTCAGTATTACAGAACCTGTACCAATAAGAAAAAAAATAAGTAAATTAATAAAAGAAAAATTATGTCAGAAATTTTTAAATAGTGAAATGTTGGAAAATTTAAACGTTTATTTTAAATTTTGAATATTATAGCATAGCAAATAATTTACTTTACAAAATGAAATGCACATATAAAGCGGATAAAATACACATATGGATAAGAATATAAACAGAAAAAAGGTTATTTATAGAACGATCTGTGCAAAAAATAAATGTTAAATAGAATCAATATATAGATGTTCTTTATAAAAATAACTGAATGTCAATACAACAAATATCTCATTTGAAATATTCATGCAGTCTAAGCCAACGGAATATTACTTGGCAAAGACGTGGCGGCATCAGCCGAAGAAGGAATCCAGAGAAAGTACTCCAAGAATTGTGAATATAGAAAGGTTCTGATCCAAAGGGTCCGTGTTTCACCATTTTTACAACATCGGCAGTATTCAGATGCACGACAGCCATATTGCTTCCTGCGCCGAGATACTTTCCACCAGAATATACATACATAACATTGACACCATTCACTTGAAGCGAGGTTTCGAGAACTTTGTCGGCTGCTGAAAGGATGTTAGAGTAAAACACATACAGTCCGGTTAATGGTGCTGTAAACTCTCCAGTTGAACTGTTGTACCCGTTTCCAATATTCGTTTCTAACGTCTGAAAATACGATGGTTCCCCAGGGTTTGATATCCTCAATAGCTGGAGATACACGAGCGTAAAAGGATACATTATGTCCGTGTGTGAATTTATCTATTTGTTCATTTGTTACTTCAAACCTTCTTATTACATCGCTCTGAATCATATATAGAATATTCTGTAAACTGTGTAAGTTGTTTCGAGTGCGACTCGTTTTACTTTTTCTAACTCAAGCGCGGCTTTTCAAGTCTTCTACTTCTCTCACAATGGTTGAGGACACTTGCTGTCGAAGATTCGCGTACATTCCAGCGAAGGCAGTAGAATCCCAAAAATCGCAAAAATGACCAAACATATGTTGAAATAAGCACTCATTGTGTCTTTGGTAATAACCAATAACTGTGTTTTATTTTAAAACGTTTCGCTTCTTCTGGTATCTTCGGTTGCCTTCTCACTTATATATTCCATACTATAGGAGTACGCCTTTTTTTCCTGGAAATCGCAACAGATCTGTAAACACCCAATCAGTAAATTCTACGCGTTTTAATTCAATATTCTGGTGAGTGCACAAGTATCATATCTTTACAAACAAGATAAACTCACTAAGTGTAATATAGCATATTCTTATGAACATGTGATTACATCTGATGTTCTGGTAATGTTCAACACAGATCTAGTACCATTTGATTAAGATACTTTAATTTTTAGCCAATCAAAATGCGCCGTACGAAGTGTTTTTGTTTTGTTTTGTAAAACATGTTTATTGGAACCGAATGGTAACAGGGAAAATAAAAATAAATGATATCTGCTTTACAAATACAGCATCAAAAGTCACGTAGGCAGGTAAACAAAAAAGAATCGAGGTAAACACGTATTATTTCTCAAGAATGCATCACAGATTTGTGAAGTGTAAACACTTGATTCGCCTGTGTAATAGAACATAATGGAAAATAGTTCAAACATTTTTACTTTACAAAGGATACAAAACTGTTTACGAGTTGTTTCCCTCTACATCTCATCGAGCGATTAAAACTATCGACTAATTTGATCTTATTTCTTAATTTGTTATTTTTATTTATCTATTGAATTTATGTCTGTCTCTAACAGGGACAAGGATACAGAACTATTAGTACTTGAAATATACTGCCAGCTGAAACTTGGAGTCTATGTCAGTCAACATTTTTACGTTGCTAATCACTTTTAACACATCACATAATATGACAAGCTAGACGATGCAAAAACGAAAAAAGTGTTGTATCAAAGAAAATACACAAGATTAACGTCATATCAATGGAAAGCACTAGGAATGGCTGGAATTAATACTATATTAATGTTTAACGAGTGAAGGGTCAACACAATAGCAAAAAAATGTAAACAAAATATACCATCAGAAAGAAACGGCTCTTTTCATCTAATTGTCAAAAATGTTTTTCCTTAAAAAATCTGAAATGCAACCTCAAAAAGATTCTTGTTTAATACTTTAGCTAGAAAAAAATCATCACCTGTAAATTTAACTTTTTTATTCTGAATTATTTGATATGAAAAAAGTCAATCTTTCGGACAGCCTTGGCTTACTTTATTTAACGTGTTTGATTTTTGCACTTACGTGAAACACTTATTTACTGAAAATCCTCAATATCTGTCCATAAACAAATGCGTCACATCTCGATAAATGCGGTAATCAACTATTCAGTCAACAACAGATCAAATATGCAGTCAAAAATAGATAAAGGGATGGGTTTCTTACGTGTTTGAATGATACAACATTAATCTCAACAATGATAAAATTTATTGCAGTTCAACTTCAGTGCACATTAAATAGATCAGCATTAAGAAAGTTGCATATCTTGCTTTGACATGTTCATAAGATCTGCTTGTAACTTTCCGAAGACTGATCTATTCATTGGTCGAATGCCATTGTTTCATGTCAATTTCAGTCAAGCGTTTGCCGATGATGCCTTGGCTATAACTGGTTTATTAAGGACCACAGAGGTCCAGTCAAGCGTTGCCGATGATGCCTTGGCTATTACTGGTTTATTAAGGACCACAGAGGTCCAGTCAAGCGTTGCCGATGATGCCTTGGCTATAACTGGTTTATTAAAGACCACGGAGGTCAAGTCAAGCGATGCCGATGATGCCTTGGCTATTACTGGTTTATTAGAAACAGTAAGCTTACACTCTCATAACAGTTTAAAATTGTAAAAACATAATCAAATCAAAAACATGGTTATGAGCTGTAAGATATATTATACACAATTTCATTATCTGTTTATTAGATTTACTCTTTCACTCCTAAAATTTAACAATTTTTAATCTTTGTTGTTTTTTTTTGCAATAACAACGTATAACACATAATATTCTGATACCACAATCGTTCTCTAAATATATGATGCCGTATCTGAACCATGTGCATTTGACCTGTTTTATTTTTCTGAAACAGCAAACTAGAATTTTTGTTTTTTATCTCTACTACAATCCAACACAGTTTTTATCTTGTCGTTGTGTTAAGTTGTGTCCCCGTATAATCGTAAGTTAGTTTGTTTGTTTTTGTTGTTGTTTTTGTTTGTTTGTTGTTGCTGTTGTTTTTTTTCTTCATTTTTTTGGTCACCCACATCTAAATGAAAAAGATAAAACGTGCACCATTCGTGCATTATGTATTGATTTGAAAACATCTCGAAATTACATTCCATTACAGACTTATTAATTAGGATTTTATAAATCTTTGTGACTTGTGATTTTTTTATAAATCTGAGTGGTTTTCCTACAACGTTGATTAATACAGTTATGTAACGCACGATAATAATTCGCCGCAGCCTTTCGCAAATATAATATTCTAGTATTGCTCCAGGCTTACTTCTTCCTTAGTTTTTAATGACATGTTTTATTTTGTGTTTCACTGAAGCCGTGGCCGTTGCTGCCATATTAAACAATAAATATTTTTTACCTTTTCATACTTTTTGTGTGTTTATTTTCAATAGTAATCTACCAACGATTTAATTACAATCACTTATTGACATCCTTAATAGATATTGTTGTGAGAAACAAAAAAAGGAAGACTTAAGGCCATTTATAGTTAATGTGATTTTATTCAAGCCTGTCGCACGTTATGAATACAAGTGTAAGCTAAACTTGCTCACAGTCACATCTGTTAACAAAACAGTGAAGATAAGACAAACCATGTTTATATCAATCTAAAACAGAAACTGTGTATCTTGTCGGGAATATACTCAGACTTACAAAGGAATATAAATCTATATTAACAGAAATAACGTCATATTAAAAGAAATACATGTAAGTCCGTTTTGTTTTTTGTCTGGAGGATAGCATAACTTATCCAGATAAAATATTTCTTTCTATAAAGCAAATCCTAGTAACGTTTGACAAAATGACATGTGAATTTGAGACTGATAAATAACATAAATCTTACATTTTAAATGGTTGTGCTTAAATATAGAACAATAAAACTGGGGGCCCCTAGTTGCGAAACTCGAAACTGACTTTCTACAAATTTAACATTAAATAACAATTTTTTTTTTTTTAAAGTATAAAAATATGCCTGCGGACGGATTTATTGAATTGACGTACTTATGCCAATTCGGCGTTTTTCGTCTAAGAAAATCTAGAGGTTCCCTACAATAATTTTTTACAATATTTTTCTTCTTTCACAATTTTTCTTTTCTTCAGTAATGTGGTGGCTGGTTGTAGTTGTAACCGGTACTAGTGTGCGACGATACAACCGATGTAGTTATATTCGCTAAAATAAAGATAAAAATAAATAAATACACATTTGTCTTTTGTTGGAGTATTTGCTACAGGTGTATTCAATGTGTTATCTCTATCTGCTCTATTTCAAATGAGTGGCCACTTTTAAGAAAGAAAAAATTTCAAACGAACTTATGTGGAAAGAAAATTTAAGATTCTTCTGTTTTCTTAGACCAATATTTCTCCGCCTATCTGCTTGTAAGATGGGTCTTTCATTAAGTAAATATACATTTAATGCTATATTTAAAAAGGGCGTAGCAACACCATCTTACATAGAAAATATACTTACGCCCACCCCATACAGGATTATTGACAAACACCGTTTGTTTGTTTTTGGCGCAACAGCATTTGTAGCAGCATATACAGCAACCGATCAAAATGCCAAGTGAAACGAGTGCTGTAACAATAGGCGGCCCACCTGTAGCGATATAAATGTGCATTAAATGTGAGGTGTTACAGATTTGTAGTTACATTAATAGTCAAAGTGAACCTGCAAAATCAATTTAGACTGAAGGTAGTCTGAAAAAACTACTTATTATTTCATTTAATATAATGACTGCGAAAAAAAGTTTTAATCCTTTGAGTAGAGTTGACATACGGCCAAAAAAAATCGTTTTTTGACTGACTAAGTTAAAAATTAAATTGACAACTTTTCTGGAATGTATTATTTTATTTATATCCGATATTAGAAGTAAAAATAGTCTTTGTTATTTTTAATTTACATGATTTCTGAACACTGATTGTGTTTACAGCACTTCATCATAGATCTTGGTCAGTTTGCATTGAAGGTGAAGAAAAACTTCAACACTGAACAAAGAAGCTTTCCATTTTTATATCAATTTTACACACATTTAAACCACAATTATTTCAACTTTATCAATTCGTATTATAGTGAAATACAGTCTGTTCGACAAAACACAAAAGCAAAACATGGTTCCACCCTTATTATGACTGACTTTTTAAAGAAATGTTACAAAAATAAGTCACTACAGGTAATTACATTGAACAGGAGCAAGACCCAGATGATGTGCAAAAGGAATGGATAAATATATCAGCAGCAGTCGTTGAATCTGACGACTGAAATTGCATTATAAAATCTGTCCTCTACATTTTTTGATAGCCTTGTGAACTGATACTAATCAAAGCGCTGCAAGCTCTGCGGGTATTCATGCTTAACTGGCTAGGCAACATTGTGCTTGTCTTGGGATAGGCCTCTCCTGAGACTATTATATATTAAAACAGTTCTGAAATCTTGCATGACAAAATACACGGAACTAATTAAGATAACTGTATAAGTATTAGATAGTCAATTTTAAGTTCTACTGTTTATTAACATGATGAAACAAAAAGTCAGAAACACCTTATACATAAACACATACATACATAATAATTGCAGCAATTTATTAAAGAAGCAGAAGACACTCTATTTTCTTACATCACTTTTATGGAAATTATTTTAGAAAAACACAAGTGCTACGTTCGAATAAACGCCATATAAGTGACTTATCAACAAGACAACCACAGAAACAAAATAACTTAGCAGGCTCACTAGCACAGATACAATCATCAAGTGCAGTCATTTTATTGTACTGTAAGAGAACAGCATGTTTGTAAGTTTTTGCACAGCATAAAAAGGTGCAAGTACAATAATTTAAGCACATTTTAAGTAGAAAAAAAAACAAAATGAAATTTTCTTGAAGTATAATCAATGGCTGAAAAGACTCATAGTTAAAGGACTTTAAGAATGATTTATTGCCACCAGCTGTGCGACATTACATTTTATTTAAATGGCACACTCTTAACCATTTCAGTGTTTACGGATGTTACAAAAAGTATAGATATCAAGTTGTTATTGGCAATCTTTAAATTCACAGTGAAGTACTTACAATATTTATCAGATATGACTTAGAAAAAGAATGGTAAAATGTGTACATAAGGAATCTTAATAGATCTGACTATTTTTTAGATATTTGTTGTCATTTATTACTTTACTCATGTGTCCTGTCAACAGGCATGTAAGTGAAAAACTAGTTGACGTGTACAAATACAATAACAGCAACAAAACTGAAACAATCTAGCAACTATAACAGGAGGACCGTGTTGGCCCTGGGTTGCTCACCTGATTACTTTGGCTGAGGGGCTGTGGTTGAGCAAACATCAACACATAGTGCTCAGGTAAGCAAATAAACGTCAAGTGCATTCATAAGAAATGACAAGAACACCCGTAAGCAGTGCAATAAACACCCAAAGTAGCTGACCAAAAGAACTACTTTAAAACTTTCTCCAAGACTTAAGTTTTTAATGACACCTTGGTATATTTTATTAAAAGAAAAAGAAGCGCAAGAAAAAATTACATAGCAATAATTTCAAGACACATTTCAAGAAACTTCACTGCACACACCACTTGGAGGGTGAGAGGTTGGGGCATATATAGTTTTTACCTGATTTGAAAGTTACTGGGAACCTTTCTTGACTCTACTTAAACTTACGGTAAACATTTTTTAAAGAATTTCGTTCATTTATTCAAGGTGGAGATCAATGTTCCTTCCAAAGAAAGAACTCCACTATTGTTTTTTAACACCGCAGGGACAGCCTCATGCTAGAGAGTAACTTTGGCTCTTCCAATATCATCCTCAACCACTATGTTCCTCACGGTGACTCTTCGGCTCCAGCTTGTCTGACCTGAACTCTTCTTCCTGGAAAATGTAAATCTAGAAATCAGTAATGTGTTTCATGTCAGTACACAAGCAGTACTGATCTGAAAGTACCCATACATAAATGACTTGAAAAGCATTTTATTGTATGTCAAAGTGCATTACAAGCCTTGTGACACCCCACTTCACCAGTCAAAAGGTATTAAAAACGTAGCACATACCAGGAAAATAATGACCTGAACACGTTTGCAGCAGTTTTTTAAATCATTTATGACAGAGAATACTAATCAAGAGAAAACAGAAATAAGGGGATGTTTTACCTGAACAAGCTTACCTTGAAATGAGATCTTGTGCTTTTTTGGAGCCCCAGTTCTTCAACAATAGAAAACTTTAGTGCTGAAGGAGGGTAAAGAATTTTCCGGCCTTTATTCTTATGACTGTAAGGAACTTTGGAAGTTAAAGGCACGGCGTAGGTAACCTTTGACAGTGTCGTCACCACATGAATTAGTAATCACCTATCCTCGTTTATCTACATGATAGTTTTGACAATCTGCAGTAAAGGTACAAAAGAATTATTTCCATATTTCATCATTTAGATTTGCACTAATGCAATAATTTAATAAACCAGCTGTACATTTCCAAATAATGCTTAAGAAGTTTTAATAAGGCCTTCGACAAAATTGGCGGAAGGTGTGGAGCGGGGAGGGGAGGGCGGTATATTGCAGTTAGCTGTTTCTAACTTATTTCATTACGGCAGCTCAGTAAAACTTAGTTCTATCTGGGTGCTAGTGTTTTACATTTACAAACCTAGTACTTCTGAATGTTATTTATTATGGGTACTGTGTGCCTGGCTGTCGAAGGTGTAAGGGTCTTAAGCAGTAGGAAGTTTCTTAATGCCAATTAAGACACATTCCTCTACAAACGATATAAATTCTATATTTAAATAGGCTATTTTCTTAACTTGAAGAAAGAGCTGGCAAATGAATGTCCAAGTGTAACAATCCTTAGCTTCAAATGCATTTAACATAATCACTATTTATCTTCTTTAGAATGATAATAATCTATTTTTGGCTAGAATATTTAGTTTGCACAGTTTCCATACATGTGAAGAATTATCTACATAATATCTAATAAAGCGTACTTATTTAAGTTGTCCTGTCAATCACAATGCATGGAAAAAATTATTTTCAAACAAATCTTCTGTGAAGAAGCTGCTTTTAATATTATGTTTGTAGCCTTCAAGCCTTTTCACATGAAAACTCATACGAGGAAGTGTAAATGTTAGAAAAAGAACACCTTGGACACCAATGTCGTAACGGCAGAATTTTCTTGGAAGCCTAGTAAAATCATGCCTATGTAAATCCATAAAATCTGGTATAAGGAATTTTAGTGAAAAAGTAAGACCATCTTACACAAGATTATGTGATGCAGTATAATATCATGAATCTTTGACTACAGACTTGTGGCTCTAATATGAGCTTATAACTTTATATAGAGAATAATAGGTTAGCGTCTTAAAATGAGAAATTTTATCTGGCAAGGCGTAGGAATTTATCGGGGTGAGCCGCAGGCTCACCCGATAAATTCCTCAGCCGAGCCAGATAAACTTTCTCAATTAAGACACTAACCTATTATTCTATTTATCCTGGCATTTGGAAATAATTAACTTAAGATATTGAATTTACTTAAGATGTTGAAAATCTATCTTTAACGTGTTTCAATTTAGGCTAATGTCAAGGTTATCCGGCAGTGGTACATTTGCACAAAAAAAATAGTTCCAAAGTTTCAGTAATTTTATTTCCTTAAATGGTCACTATTTTGTAAGATTTACAAATTGAAATATTTAATTTTTTATTCAAGTTGTCTCTTTTTGTAAAAACATCAATTTTATCACTTCCTTCTGAAGTAGTCCATGACATATCATATGCCGTATATCAACGTCACGTGACCAACTGCCGTAGATAAAGAAAAATATCCGGCACCTTGTAATTAGTTCGAAAGTGTTATTAGTGACAGGATAAAGCAGAATTTTTCATGCAAGTACTTAAAAAGCATAGGAAAGGAAGTAAAGTATAGTGTATCATAGTTCTGTTCTGTATTCAATGTCTGATTTCAACACCTTTGTGGTTAATATGCAAGGGGTAAGGTTCACCTTTCTGGCTTTTAATGTTTATCCAACTAGGCACTTAAGTCTTACATATACAAAATCTCTTTGCAATGAACTGGCTTCATCCTTACTTTGAATCAGACATTTAGGACACGCCCATCTTTAGACATAATGTTCTAGATCAGAAATTGTGTTTTTCATGGTGTTTGAATCCATCATCCTGGACTGACAGTCCAACACTTAATCAAAACGAACCAAACAGGTAATTACTACTTTTGCCCCTCAACTGAAACAGAAAAACTATAGTAAAGGTACCACATGCTAAACATTGGCATTAAGGCTGAATATGCAAACATACGGGAGGAGTTATTAAGCAAGTGATAAAAAGAGACCATATTTATTGTGTCTGCAAATATACCAGCATACTGGTCTGCATAATGAATTTTACAAGGTCGTCCATAAACGCAGATGCAATTACCAGCATACTGGTCTGCATAATGAATTTACAGGTCGTCCATAAAACGCAGATGCAAATATACCAGCATACTGGTCTGCATAATGAATTTACAGGTCGTCCATAAACGCAGATGCATTATTTGGTGCTGACTAAAAGCAAATTAAGGTCCGGTATTGGATTTATAGTCCGTCTGTTAGCTCCCCTAAGATGGCAATAAATAGTCGATACTGGCATTCTTATCAGCAGCCATTCTAAATTCCCTCGTAATCCCAGATAAATAGTGCTTGATTAAATGAAATTAAACAAATCAAGCTGGCTGCTTTTTAAAAGCAGCAAATGGGTTATGCCCAATCACTGAAATTGTACAAGTGATCACATCTACATGCAATACTTCTCTTGCAATAGTAAATACTCTGTCTCATGTGAATTTACACACATCTTTTACTTAAAAACACAAACCAATATTTGTCAAACACAATGAAAAAATCAGAGTCAATACACTGAATGCAGCCTCGCAAGGTAAACATTCAGAAAATTCTAATGATCTTATGACCACATTGATAAAACTAGGCTGAAACTAGGGATGAGACCATGGATGGAATCGCAGGGGCCCCAGCGTAAAAAAAATCTCTGGCTCCAGATGCTCTGCTTGGATTTTCAATGTCCATAAGACGCTCTCGTCGCGTTTTGCCACTATACTGGGTGCATGCCCTATGGGTGACCATAACCAAAAATTATGTAACACTCAGTGTCTACATTCAGAAAAGATATGAGCACTATATTGGTAAACCACTTGAATATAAAGTGTGTGCTGGTAATTTCATATATTATCATAATTATGATCTATAATATAAACAATTTCAGCACGGCTACTCTCATTCAGGGGAACCATTTTCTAAACACACACACACACACACGCACACACACTTAGATCAAGTTCAATCATAATGATATTAGTTTACCTCAGCACATAACAGGTAAGCACATGAAGCAAAAGAATATATGTCAAATACTTACGTCTGAGACCTCTGGAGAATCGAAACCGGAAACTACGGATCACGTGAACATTACATTTCCTTACCGTTCTATACATTTATCTGTAGAGAACATACATATGTAGACATGTCGATGCACAGAAATAATAACTTTTATATGAATTAACTTTAAACAACTTTGTACAACATTGGTATGCTCTGTGCACTATTTTGTCAGCTGCTGTACACCAAATTTGTATGCGCTCAGTGTTTTTTTTTTCGAAAGCATCGTTTTGAGTCTGGAAAACGATAAGTGAATACAAAAGTCAGTAAGCTTAACCACATAAAGTAGACGCTAACCCAAGTCAACTGCTTTGAGTTAAGATAATGGCCAGCTGGTCGGACAAAAACATACATTGTATATTTAATATAGAAACACATGAATAATTATGATAATAATTTTCTTTTTTAAAGCTTGGTTTAAACTTACACATTATGTGACCACCAAAGTCCGCAGAAATCACTCCTGTCGTCACTAGGTGCTTGAAGAAGCAAGCTCTCACAGCAGACAATTTTAACGGCAAGAACGTCCGCAACAATATTTCGTCACACCCGGGCCACTGCGGATCTTTCCAGTTACGGTATATGTCAGAGTAAACCATCGCACATTCACTTTACGACCACCCACGTGAACTATAAAATGATTTATTCAGTCATATTCAGCTTTAGATATATATTTTAATAACTGTTGTTCTCTGCCTTTATTTTGCGGGC
This sequence comes from Cyclina sinensis, assembly GCA_012932295.1. Taxonomy (NCBI): domain Eukaryota; kingdom Metazoa; phylum Mollusca; class Bivalvia; order Venerida; family Veneridae; genus Cyclina; species Cyclina sinensis. The sequence goes on from JAAONU010000115.1 coordinate 110,861, forward strand.
TGATATTCCAAATTCATGTTTCTAATTTTATTTTATAAAAAGAATGAAGCAGTAAATGCAAATTTGAGATTGATTCAACAGATCAAAGAATAAAATCATTAATGTATGTAAATGAATATAAAGTAATCGTAATAATCACTATATAGTTCGCTAATTTATGTAGAATAAATGAAATCATAAAATATAAAATGAAATAATAATAAAAATTTCAATAATTCAAAAAAATATTTGCTAAACAAAATGTATAAACAAATTTACTGTTAATTGCTTACAACTCGTATAGTAATCGACTGATAAATTAAAGAAATTAAAGAAAATAGTTCATTTTAATAGTAAAGGAACTTACCCGCCATTGTCCACAAAAAGTACAAAACGGAACATAATTTCCAAGTATAATCTATTTGAACTGTTTCAGCTAGAAAAAGAATGTGCCAAAAGATCAGACAAGGGACTTCTTTTATGCGTCAAACTTCCATTTACTGAAAATTTAATCTTTATCAGTGGTTTAGCCCAGACGGATGAAAAGAAGACATTTTCTGAAAATGTGAACATTGATAAACCTGTTTAACAAAGATAAAGTTTTGATATCAATAAAGTTTAAGAGTGATTAGAAATTGTAAACATCTTACTACTTGTCCATTATTTTAGTTCATTTATCGTTTATACAGGTTGTCCGAATAACCAAAGGACCAATGGCTATGGCGATATAGCCCAACTTTATTCAAACCTGGACAAATCAAGGGTCGCAACTCTGCTACAAAGTATCCGACCAGTATGACTACTACTATGCGCAAACTATACTTGCTAATAACCATTGTTGTGAAGTTTCATCAAACTCTAACCAGCAGTTATGGAGATATGCACAACTGTTTTCAAATTTGGACAAATCATGGTCCGTAACTTCCCAAAAAATCATTGGACTGGAATACGACGGAAATATGCATAACTTTTCTCGCTTATAATAATTCCTGTGAAGTTTCCTCAAAATCTGTTCAGTGGTATAGACATATACCTAACTGTATTCAAAATTTCACAAATCAAGAGCTACAACTCCGCATAACTACACTTGCTAACAATCATTCCTGTGATGTTTCGTCAAAATCCGACAAGCGGTTATGTACATATGCCCATATGTGTTCAGATTTGGACAAATCAAGACCCATAACTTAGCTGAAAATCATTGAAGTGGAACATGCAGACGATAATGCTCAACTTGGCTTGGTACCAATAAATACAAGCAAATTCTACCAGCGGTTATGGAGGAGAAACGCTGACAAACTTTGCGACATACAGACAAACAGAGAGACAAAACAGTATAAAAACAATTTGTCTCCCATCCGACTTCGTATAGGGGCGGGGGAGAGACATAATAAAGCAAAGTAGAATTTCGAACATTAAATACTTCTTTTCAATGTCCTAATGAAGGGAGGTCATCCAAAACAGAAGCAATAGAGAGTTACGGTTCTTGGACACTGCGCTTCTTCTTTAAGTTTTCTACGAGTATGTGAAATATCGTGTGCTATAATAATGAATTCCATTAAAAACTTTAGAGTTTTGCTCCGGACAAGCAAAGCAGATAACAAGCGTTTTCAGGGATGATCGAGTTCCAATTTTGTATTGATTTTCCACTAAAATCATAATTTTCATAATCCCAGGTGGTCCGACACTCATGTACCCTCTCTGAATCCTCCAATGAGAAATGTACATTATTATGAAGTTCCGCTGGAAATTGTGTGACTACTTCATACTAATTGATATTTTTGAGTACTTCGTACTAGAGGTTTGAGTATTGCTTAAAACACCCCGGATACGGCGCACCAATGGGGGCATGGCATTATCATGTAACGCATTCTAGTCAATAAAGACGTGTGTACACCTACTCAAGTGGGGTAGTCTTCTGTGGTTCATTAAATGTTTTCATGTTACCGACGCGGTTGCGGCATGCTTGTACAAGTCCTTTTGTTCTCTTTGAAACGCTTTTGATGTTACCCGACAGTTGGGAAGTTTTCGCCAAATCCGAGGCGCATTTCGATTCAGGCTCCAGCAGGGAAGGTTATGAATCCAAATTTATACGACTTTAATTACAATTGAAATTATGTGATTGTATTAAAGTAGATGCCATAAAATGTGATTTTGCTCAATTTTGAAATTTTAATTAAATTGTTTTTTATGGTGATTCAAAATATTAAATCGTAGCAAACTAATTTGCAAAGATAATGATGAAACTTATGGCCTCATTTTATAGCTCACCTGGAGCACAACGTGCTTAATCCTAATTGATATTTTTAAGCCAACCGCTACAACGAAGTTGGTCGATGCATAGTGACGCGCTTAGCGATTTTTGGCCCAGTTGAGTTTTAATCATTGTGATAGAAACGCTTGCAACAGTACACCGCAGTTTTCATGTGTTAATTTTATATTTTCCTTTGCAAATTGTGTATCTTTTAAAGTTTTCAGCATAGAAATAACTAGTAAGAAGTCATAAATACTTTTTGAGCAGCCCTTGTCAACTTCCACACGATAAACATGCACTCCTTTCCCGAAAATCTATTTAGAATTTAGAATAAATATGTGCACCTGCGTATGTATTAGTGACCATTGTTAGGGTATTAAAAATAATCACCTAAATGTTGAACATTTTAAGGTATAATTATCTAGATATACTACCTCCCCTTAAATATAATCAAACATAGGGAAAATCCAGATTTTAATGGGTCGTCTTTCAGATCCTATGGTATAGGATCTGGATTTTAATCATATTGAAATATTGTGTCACGCAACCGCTACAATTATCGGCGCACAACGCTAGTTCATGGGCAATGCTCAAATACTATGTTATCTAATGCATTATTACACTCAATACACATCAAACATATACTACTCAAAATTTGATAGGGATCACTTATAAGAATGTGTATATTTACTACAAAAGGTTGAAAGGTTATATTTTTGGTTGTGATTCTGAAAATATGTTCATATGACAACGGTTTGGTACCAAAAAATGAGTAAGTATGTAAACCATTGAAGCGTGACAGAGGCTGAGCCGTGGGAGGGGCACGAATTTGGGATAACACAGACAGGAGATGAAATGGAACTTTTTGGAAAAATCAAGTCTATGACCTGAATTTTTCTTTAATGTCGCGTGATGTCCGTTTGCTTGGATTACTGCTCTGCACCGCCTTCTCATGCTGCTAATGAGTCTCCGGATGCTTTGTTGTGGGAGTCGAGCCCACTCGTCCAGAAGGGGCCTGCTGTAGCCCAGGGATCGTGGTTGGCTGGACTGGGCGAGCAGATATCGCAACATGGCCCAGGCGTGCTCTATTGGATTGAGGTCTGGAGACCTCGCTGGCGAGTCCATTTCTCTCTATGGCTGCTGCCTCCAGGTACTCGTCGGTGACCCTTGCCCTGTGAGGACGGGCGTTGTCGTCCATTAAAATGAACTCAGGACCTATAGCACCAGCGAACGGACGAACGTTCACATCTAAGATCTCATTGACGTATCGTACAACCGTCAATGTGCCGTTTTTGAACAATGTGCAGGTCCGTTCTTCCCTGCATGCTAATGCCCGCCCACACCATGACCGAGCCCCCGCCATGACGGTCATGGGTAGCAACACATACGGGTGCCAAACGCTCATTGGCGGATCTCCATACCCGCACCTCGCTCATCAGTGAAGTCCACACAAAATCTAGACTCGTCAGTGAACAGCACTGGGGTCCAGTCATGCAGCGTCCACCTGGCGTGATGGCAGGCTTATTGAATTTGTGCCTGGATGTGGTTTCGCGTCAATGGATTCGGATTGCTGGCCTTTTAGCCCTCATGCCAGCTGTACGAAGACGGTTATTGATGGTTTTGAGTGGAAAGTCTTACACCAGTGGCATTCTGGAAGTCATTTTGGAAGGCAAGTAGGGGTAACAAAACGCTGACGTCGCGCTTGAACAACAATTAACTGGTCCTCACGCTGAGTTGTGGACCTCTGACGCCCTCCGCCATGCCTATGCGTGACATGCCCGTAAGTTTGAAACCGTCGCCACATCCTGGCAACGGTGCACTGGGACACCCCAGGGACACCTGCCACGAGCCGTTGGGAACGCCCAGCCTCAATCATCCCTACCCCTCTATTCATCTCTTCATCGTCAATACGCCGTCTTTGTCGTAGATTTGCCATGACCAGTGTTAGGTTCGATTTAAAACGTTACCATGCACAAGCGAAGTCTGAATAAAACGGATGTGAACATGGAGGTACATGCCCGCGGTGCACCACTTTTCCAGGGGTATCGCTTTTCCCCTGCATCTCGAGCCATGTACAGGTAACAATCAAAATTCTGCTGGACAGTGTCGGCTTTGCCATATAAATAACTACATGTATGAGAAAAAATAGTTATCTTGAGGTTATCATTTAAAAGATATTTAAGAAATTAAAAGTGGATCCCTATCAAATTTTGAGTAGTGTATTTATATATCTTACTTAAAAGCCTTTATTCTTTGAGACACATAATTGATATAAAAACATATAATTAATTGCAAATTGCAAACCCTTAGATTTAACAAAATAAAAACTACCAGTCTGCTATTGTTATCCGACTTAATACATTTCGCCTACTCCATTCCTTATTTTTAGTTTACCACTGTCATTAACTACAAGATATTACTTCAAAATATCACAAAAATTCATTTTATTGATATAATTTTTATGACCCCAAAGTGCGGCCGTTTGTCTGATGTTAAAAATTGCATTATATATCTGTGTAATGCACTTTGGAGTCAAAATTTGGGGTCGGACCCCCAAGTGCCGTTTGACCCCAAAGTGCGTTGTAACAGAGCCTCGACGTTTTCCCAGTTTCTTATTATCTACTCAGTCTCATGTTTTGTTTGTATAATAAACAAGAAATATCTTCGAAAAAGATGATCGGCGAAGATGCAACAAAAATTATTAACCCCATAATTGTATAGTTGTAGGACATTGAAAGCGCATAGTAATCGAATGTCCTATTTCCATAACAGCTTAGGCTTTAAACAAAATGTGTTGAATTTAATACTAAAGTGACAAGATCCATTTCACTGAAATAAATAAGATATTAAGTGACATACATAAAATATTTATTTCATTTTGAATCATTTTTCATGGTTAAAACTTTTTGATTTTTGATTTACGGCTTGTATTAATGTAGTTATCATTACCTTATTATCAGACGTAATTAAACTATAATTACGAATTCTGCCTAAGAAATTTATAACAGCAACACTTTAAACCGATGGCAACCGACGCTTTTGTTATGAAACTATTTCATTCGTTACAAATGTAGGTCAAAATCGATTTGGATACACCGAACAATAGTAGCTCGGTTATTGTTCTGAAGGATAGTTTTGTTCGATTAATGTAAATAATTGATAAAGCGAGATAATGGTCAAAATCGTTAGAACCTGTTCGTTTATATATGTATAACAATGGAATAGTGATCCGGGAAGCATGTGGTCGAAAGAAAATGAAAAATAAACAGTAAAACGATAGACATTTTCGTCATTTTTCGATAGAAATAGAAACCCTGGTCAACATAAAATGGTAGCAGAGCGAGGTTGCGTCAAATTAAACCGGCATATAGCAGAAATAAGTTTACACGCTGTTTACAGGTGAATTGTAAAATAGTGTAACGAAGTTCGGACAGTCGTGTGAAAACAGTCATATTGAATGACAGTCTTGGTCTATTTAGAGTGACATTATTGTTTTTGTTTTGTTAACAATGAATCCCGAAAAAGAAGATGTACATGAGGAGGAATCCTCTTTAGCAGTTTTAAAAATGGACAAGTCCAGACGAAAGGCTGTTTTTACTAGATTTTAGAAATAGAATGTTGTCCCTCTGTGAAGAAGATTCAACTCCAGTGGAATATAAAGAGACTCTTGACAAAGTAGAGACTGCAATGGACAATTATGTAACTGCTGTACATGCTATTATAGATTTTTGTAAAACTAAAATGCGTACGGAAGATTTGAAAAAAAACCATGCAAGAATCTGAAACTATTGATGACCAATATGAGGAAATGATGAGAGTATACAGACTAAAAACGGTTTTTCATGATCCTGAAGGTGAAGTCACAATAAAAACGGTATCGGAAACCACAACTAAAGTTGATTCGGACATGTATAAACAGTTGAAACGTGTGTCCATTCCTGTGTTTTCTGGTAAGAAAAAAGATTATGAATTCTGGAAATCAGCATTCACTGCTTGTGTGGACAAAACAGCAAGCTCGGATGAATATAAATTCTTGCAGTTGAGACAGTATCTCAGTGGAGAAGCGTTAAAATGTGTTGAAGGACTAGGACATACAGCGGCAGCTTTTAATGCAGTTAAAGAGAGATTAGAAAGAAAATTTGGAGGAGTAAGAAGAAAGGTAAATAGATTCATAGAGGAAATTGAGAACTTTCCAGTCATGAAAAGTGAAAATCCAAAGCAGATTGAACGTTTTGCAGATCTTCTTGACATTACAATTATTAATATGAAAGAAAATGATGCTGAAGATTTAAGCAGCAATTTCATGTATCAGCAGTTAATGAAAAGTTACCTGAATCAATGATTGTAAGATACCAGCGTTGGTTACATCATAATGACGAAAAAGAATCGGTGGAAACCTTGAAAGAGTGGGTTTTATGAGAATCGGAATTTTCTAATATCGCGCATTGAAGCAAAAAATGGTTTGGACCACAATGATCAACAAGAGATGAGAAAAAAGCGTTCCCATACTCATTTTGCAGCAAATAGTGGAAAGCGAAATAAAAACTGTGGTGTTTGCAACAATGAACATGAAACTTATCAATGTGAGGTATTAAAATCACTAGATATTCCAAGTCGTTGGGCAAAAAGCGAAGGAGAAAAATCTGTGTTTTAGATGCTTACGTAATAATCATCGAGGAAGTGAATGTAAACGATACAAAAAAATGTAATATTAACGGCTGTGTTAAAACACAACAGACTTCTGCTTTCACCTGATGTAGAAAAACCCCAAAATTTAAATGTAAATGCTCCAGAGTTTAAATCATCAAGCCAAAATACAGAAGAACAGGCATTCACAAGCAGACCCATGAACTGTAAAATCGCTTTAAGAACTGTGCCAGTCATAATATCAAATGGAAGCAAAAAATGAAAATAAATGCATTGCTGGATGATGGAAGTTCCAAAAGTTACTTAAATGAACATGTCGCATATGAGCTTGGACTTGATGGAGAGAAAGAAACTGTAAATGTGAATCTGCTGAATGGTAGAACAGAATGCTTTGACACAAAAGTTGTAGAATTTTGTATTGAAAGTGAAGACAGGCAGTTGAAAGTGAATATAGAAGCAAATACAACAAAAAATGTAACTGAGTCTTTGAAAGCCATAGATTGGAATGAACATAGTGGCAAATGGACACATCTGTCTGAAATTCCATTCCCAAATATTTCAAAGAAAAGCAGAGTGATTTGCTTATAGGAATAGATTTTTTCTGATCTACACAGGTCACTGAAAGAAGTAAAGGGAGCACCAGGAGAGCCAATAGCACGGTTTACCCCCCTCGGCTGGACTTGTGTCGGTCCATTAGAATGTAAACAAGAAGAAGAAACAACTATGTTTTCGAACTTTGTTTATATCAGATCATGAGGATTTGAATAGAATGTTGAAAGGTTTCTGGGAAATAGATTCTTATGGTACTAAGATGAATGATACCAGTAGTTCACCAATGTCACAGAATGACAAGGCTGTTCTAAAAAACACAGAAGAATCGATGATTTACAAAGATGGACATTACGAGGTCAAGTGCCATGGAAACAAAAACCTATCTTGCCGAACAACTATGAATTAGCCCTTAAAAGGTTGGAAAGCACAAAAAAGAAGTTGAAAAAAGATCCGTATATTGAAAAGTTGTATAAAGAAACAATAGATAATTATGTTGAAAAAGGGTATTTGAGAAAAGTTCCAGAAGAAGAAAAAACACTCACAAAGTGGTATTTACCACATTTTCCTGTGATACGTCTGGACAGAGAGACAACTAAAGTGCGAATTGTTTTCGATGCATCTGCCAAATGTAAAGGTGTAAGTCTGAATGACTATATAGAAATTGGACCCAAGTTGCAGAATGATCTGTTTGACGTTTTACTCCGTTTTCGTAAATACCAAGTAGCAGTAGCTTGTGATATTAGTGAAATGTATTTACAAGTAGGAATCAGTGAACCTGACAGAAAATATCATAGAATTCTGTGGGATGATGACGAGTTTGAGTTTTCACGTTTAGTGTTCGGCATAAATGCTTCGCCGTTTCTCGCCCAGTTAGTTGCACAGACAAATGCAAAAAGATTTTCTGAGAAATACCCAAATGCTGCAGAAACTGTCATCAAGTCAACCTACATGGATGACTCTTTGGATTCTGTACCCACGGAAGAAAGAGGTGTTGATCTTTATAACCAGTTGTCTAATCTTTGGTTAAAAGCAGGTATGCATGCCAGGAAATGGATCTCAAATTCAGTGAAAGTTCTAGCAAATATTCCAGAAGAAGACAGAGCAATGCAAATAAATTTAGAAACTGGCTATCTACCGAAAACAAAAGCGTTAGGTGTTTCATGGAAAGCCGAAACTGACATGTTCACGTTTAGTTTTAAACAAAGTAAGTCTTCAAGCTAAAGTTACAAAGAGAAACTTACTAAAGCAGTTGCTAGCATGTTTGACCCATTGGGATTTATATCACCCTACGTTGTTACAGGAAAAATGTTCCTACAGAAATTGTGGTTACACAGTTATGATTGGGATGATGAAATAAACCCAGAAGTAGAAAGAAAAGTACTTGACTGGTTTCTCAGATATATCAGAATTAAATAACATTACAGTCCCCCGTTGTCTGTTATTTAATAGAAATGAACTTTCAGTCTTGCATACATTTGTAGATGCTTCTGAAGATGCTTACAGTGCAGTGCTTTATGTTCGACATGAAAACTCAGAAATAAGAAAACTACAGTAATGTTTGTGTGTAGTAAAACAGAGTTGCCCCCCTTGCAGCCACAAGTGTACCTCGACTAGAGTTAATGGCAGCAGTTTTTGGTCTAAGATTAGCTTTAACAGTTGGATCAACTCTTGAATTAGGACAAGGTCAAATGATATTTTGGTCGGATAGTGTCAATGTTCTGTACTGGATTTCGAGACAAAGTAGAAGATATAAACCTTTCGTAGCGAATCGTATTGCAGAAATACATGAGAATAGTTATACCGTCAAATTGGCGTCATGTTCCAGGAAGCCAGAATCCAGCAGATATAGCATCCAGAGGGTTATCAGCTGAAAAGCTACTAGAAGCTACACTGTGGTGGCAAGGACCTGATTTCTTGTATCTTGAATCAGATAAGTGGCCAGAAAACATTATAGATCCTGAAAACATTGAAAACAAAGAACAAGAAACCAGAAAGAAATTTATTCAAACAGAAACATATATAACTGACGACAGTCAAATTGATGATAAACTTGCACCAGAAGATTCTCAAGTTGGATAAGACTTATTCGGATATTTGCATGGGTAAATCGGTTCATAAATAACTGTAGGTAAAAACTAGGACAAGTGATAAAGCTTTAAGTGTTGACGAACTGACTTCGGCTGAGAATAGATATATACGATGTAGTCAGAGAGAATCATTTCCGGTTGAATACAAGGCTTTGAGCAGTGAAAAACCTTTGTCGGCCAATAGCAAACTTTTGTCACTGAATGTCAAATTAGACAGTGATGGAATTATGAGATGTGACACTAGATTGAAATACGCAAAATATCTTCCATACAATACAAGGTTTCCTATTTTACTACCACGAAAACATGGTGTGACAAGACTCATTGTGAAATATTATCATGAACTTGGAGAACATTCAGGTACAAACCAGACTTTAGCTGCATTATCAACTAAGTTTTGGTTGATTTCAGGACGTGAAGAAATCCGTGAATATGAAAAGGTATGCACAGGTTGTAAACGATTAAAGGCTCAAGCAAGTCATCAAATAATGGCACCGTTACCAATGACTAGAACAGAAAAGTCCATGAGAGCTTTTGCATATTGTTCAGTAGACTTTGGAGGACCTTTTTTGAAAACAAGGCAGAGGAAAAGCAAGACAAAAGCGGTACTTATGTCTTTTTACTTGTCATTCTAGCAGAGCTGTACATCTTGAAATGGCGATAAACATGGACACTGACTCTTTCTTAAACGCTTTCTATCGTATGACATGTAGGAGAGGAACACCAAAGGAAATATTCTCCGATAATGGGACAAATTTTGTTGGGGCATACCATGAACTGAAAGCTGTATGAACAAATAAATAAAGAAAAAATCATATCTACAACAGCTCATAAAGGTATAAAATGGCATTTCCAGCCACCATCCGCTTCACACTTTGGAGGAGTTCATGAAATAATGATCAAATGTGCCAAAAGAGCTGTGTATTCTATATTGAAAGGGGCAGATGTAACGGATGAAGAATTACAGACAGCATTTATCGGTGCAGAAAGTTTAATTAACAGTCGCCCATTGTCGTACCAGAGCTCTAATCCGTCTGACAATACAGTACTCACACCAAATCATTTTTTATGTGGACAACTTGGTGGGGGGAGTTTG
>JAAONU010000116.1:0-268852 GCA_012932295.1 Cyclina sinensis
ACTTTGGATTAGATAGCGACAAAGCCTTGGAGGAATGAAACACTGTCAAAAATGCATTGTCCATATTAGACCCTGAAAAGATAAATAGTCCAAAAAAGCTGCTGAAAGTACTTCCTCAACTCAAAAATGTAACTGGAAACATTGAACTTATCATGAAATTGGTAACTGTTGCAGCAGTACTTCCAGTGAGCACAGCTGAGATGGAGAGAGTTTTCTCAGAGGTCAAGAAAACCAAAACAGATATTCGTAACAGACTTAATGTCAGCACTGTTCACCAGTTACTCATGATAAATCGAAATGAGAAATACTTAAACTTAGAAAATGTTGTAAGATGGTGGTATGGACATAAAAAACGTAGAATTTGAAAAAACAAATACTATGAGATGGGTCTTATGACCCCTGTACTGTGAAACTGTTGAACTGCCCACTACAGGCAATAGCATTTTGAGATGTTACATACTTGACCCTATAAAATTAAGCAAATTGATAATTGATTTATTATTATAAAACACTCTTTCTTTGTCCATTATTTAAAGTTTAGTGATTGAAGATGCATCTACAAATTTATGAGACAGAAGAGACAGAACTGAGTATGATGTAACAAAAGAATTACCAGGGGTATGAGTTGATATCAAAATACATTGTATTTTAATTTTTCAAGAATCATTTTGTTGTCATGTGTTTGTGCAAATTTATGATGTTATGATATTTATTTAGTACATTATCACTAAATAATAAAATATAAACATTTCATATCAGTAGAAAGAATAAAAGTTTTATTGAATAATCATTCTATTTGTTAAATACAGCACAAAACCTATACTAGTACCTGGAAATATGCAGACATAACAATGCTTTCAAGTCGAACACGAATAATGTGCTGCTCCTACACCTTAGCACCCTGTCCTAATTTTGCAGCACCCTGCCCTTTTTGGGGTTCTAGATTATTCCCTACTGTTAATACACAGATTAACAAATTTAGAAAGATGTTAATTTGACAATCCACTGCATAAGGGCATATTGTCGATCAGCATGAAAATCTACACACCATTCTATTTCAATAACTTGGTTGTCAAAATAACACAATTAATTTAAAAGACTTTTACAGGAACTTTAGAAAAAAATAATAATCAAAAACAATTGTAGAAACACTGCAAAAAGTGGTTAAAAATAGTCATTAGTAGGTTTTTTTCTTCAATGTACAGTAATTTTTAAAGTACCTTATTGAACACAATTATTTTATGAGACAAATTCTCAAGAGTTCTTGCTGCTTCACTGGTTTAAAAGCAGTTTTTGTGCAGATAATAACAAACGAATCTTGGTATTATCGGACCTTGTTCCATTTTTATAGTGTTTTCGTCATATAAAAACAACATTTCTTTAGAATATTTTTCGAGTTGCTAAAACTGCTATGTGGTTCCGATCTATACAAATTCCCGTCATAGTTCATTAAGACAGGCTGGAGTGACAGATCACTGGGTATGACTGACAAACTCAGTGAAAAGCACAAACTACACATGTAGCTCCCATTTTTTAATGATACTCACAAGATCCGTTATACATTAATCCTGGTTCATGAGAGCCTGGGGTCGTCTTTGATAAATGAAAGACTATGTACGTCCTACATGTACGTAGGACGCTAAAATAAACTCTTCTTTCTTTCATTCTTTCTTTCCTTCTCTCTTTCTTCCTTTATATATTTATTTATATTGGAGAAGTATATTTTTCATTGTATAACCATAACACGGTTTCTTTTTTTATAAATAGACAAAATAACGTTTCGGGTTAAAAACCATGCGATTGGGATTCTTGAAGAATATCATAATAATTTTTGTCCCTATGCAATGTTACACAGCCTCAGTAATACACTATTAATCAATCTTGCAAATACGTTATTTCACTTTTCTTAGTATTATGTTAAAGCGACTGACTCACAAAATTTTGCTGAAATTTTTTATTCTTTCAAATGTAAGAGGATTTAATATACTATGGAAAAAATATAATATTATGCTTCTATACACCATGAAAATTGAAAAAAAAAAAGTTTTGACTTAACCAGGATTCGAACCCACGACCTTTCGGTCAGTAAAATATGGAGCGACGACTTAGCCCACTGAGCCACAGCGTCTAGTTATTACATCGCCTCAAAATTAATCTTATAACTATTGTGTTTACCCCGTGACTAACGGGGTAAATTTTTTACCGATAAAAGTGTGTAAAACTTTATGTTTTGATGTTTTTCTGTAACAAAAACTGAGTCAGTTACTTAGTTTAAATATGTTCTTCACGATTAAAGCAAGAATTTCAAGATGTATAAAGATTTTCTTTTTATCATCGTCTGTGAGTCAGTCGCTTTAAGTAAAAACTAATATTTAACCAAAATATGAAATGACGGTATATTTTAGTGCAGTTGTCATCCGGTTTAGATTGTTATGATTGTATCTAGGTTTTAAAGGTAACTGTGTCAAAACATTATGTAAGTACTTATAATATTGTGGGAGTTACATCAGATCAGGAATTGTAATTGTGCATGTTGTTTCATTAGAATAAAGCAAAATAAAATCATAAATCGTTATTTTTTATGTCAGTATTTTAAGGAAAAGCTAAGAGTCTTTTTCCCAAAATACATTTTTCAGCAGAAAATAAAATTTTTAAACATGGTCCGTATTGTCCAGAAACATGGTCCGTATTGTTCCAAAATATGGTCCCTATCGACCTAAAACATGGTCCGTATTGTCTTGTCTGTATTGTCCCATGGTCCGTACTATCGTCCCTAATTCCTAGCGATGTATCTTAGATTTCATTTAAAACTGTCAACATCATTCTAACCACAAATCTTGTCACCATATTTAAAAGTACATTTACATATCTATATTTTTAAATGAAATTTAAACTCATTAGTATAAAATCATGAAACATGCAAAAAAAGAATTATAATGAAATGGAGAGGTGTGTAAACCCTTTTAACAAAAGCTCGAAGTTGACAATTCACTTGTGGTTTTTATGGGTATCAGTGTGAAACCAGAGAAACAGTTCCTTAAATCTACTTGATTTAGGAAGTACTATTGTTACTGAATTAGTAAGATCGTCACAATTTCATTGACTTTTTCACTCACTCACAGAAAAAAAGGACTCAAAACGTCAATAAAAACTGACACTCTTCACAATCCAGGTGCTTACATTGAACTCCTTGACGTAATCTCCCCATATGAGACAAAAGGAAAGGTTTTTGCAAAAAGAACACTTTCTTATATGGATATCAGTTCTATAATTATGATCATTTTGTAAAATGTTGATGAGGGACAAAATGTTTTGCAGTGATCATTGTAACATAAATGGTTATTTAAGTATGGTGAAACGATTATGACATGGCTGAAATATGACCACAAGTATATCAATTTACAATGTAACACGTTATCTTTTTTCAGGCATCAAAAAGTCCTCAAAAGCCAGGTCTGAATAGTGTCAAGGTAGAGAAAAAAGAACCTGTATCTGAGTCTGAAAATGAAGATTCAGATATAGAGGTAAAGTTTTTGACATTACATGTCTTCTAGATGCAGTGTAGATTCAGATATAGAGGTAAAGTTTTTGACATTACATGTCTTCTAGATGCAGTGTAGATTCAGATATAGAGGTAAAGTTTTTGACATTACATGTCTTCTAGATGCAGTGTAGATTCAGATATAGAGGTAAAGTTTTTGACATTACATGTTTTCTAGATGCAATGTTTTTCTGATGTATGATTTTTTTGAAAAGCTGTTGGTTTTCTTGATAATTGTAGGCTTCTCTTGCATTTTTGTAAAACGTTGTATCTGATAGAAGTGTCCCTTACATTATATTAGAAAAAATATTTTATTTGCTTTTGACTGAATGAAGGATTTTATATTTCTGTGCAGTCTGTTTTCATTACTTTTTAATATATCAAATAGATTCAAATCATTCAGTCATTTACTTGTTTTTGCATCATATTGACAGCATAATTAATATTAGTTTTAAATCAGTTTTGGCACTTCTCTTATTAATGTGCTCGTCCTTTTCCACAGAACTTGGATATTGTCAAAAGAAGAGAAGAAAATCTGCGACTTAATCTGGAGTTCTTGCAACAGTTTGGGGTGAATGAGGTACAGTATAGAAGTTAAAACTACAGAATGAAACATGATTCAGTGAATCAGCTTCTGTTTTTGATTAGTTTACTTTAAAATCTCATTTTGTGTTTTATCACATATTTTGTTCGTAGCAGAAAGTTCTGAAGCAACTGAAGAATCTTTTAGTAGTGCACTGTAACTTGTATCTTTCACTGTTCTTTGAATATTCTATTTTCTTGCAGAAAATGTTTATAGAAAAATAAAGCTTTTACATTGCCTCTGTCTGTCAGATACTAAAGTCTGTTTTGCTATCCTCTTTAAACAGAACCACTCTGTTTTTTATTTTTAAACTGTTGAATGTTGGTAAGAATCCATACCTCATTTTTTTATTTCCGTTAAATTAAACATAGAAAGTGACTGCACTAGAACTCTTTTTGAGTCTTATTTCTTTATAAATTTGTGACATTTAAAATGATTCAAATTTGCTGTTCTAAAGCCATTCTGTGTTTGAAATAATACAGATTTATCATGTTTTTTTCAGGCGAAACAAAGTTTACTTGCAAGTCATGCTAAAAAGAACAAGCCGTCACAGAGAGGATTAAAGAAGTAATATGTTTTTTCAAATTTATAAAAAAAACTTAACAACACAAAAATGGTATTTTTTCTCTAAAATTGGTAGCTATTAAAAACTGTCATCATGTTTCATCAAAGAAATATATGTAGTAAAACTATCAAACAATTATTCTTTTTAGCTCCACTTTTCGAAGAAAAAAAGTGGAGCTATTGTCATGACCCCCTTGTCGGCGTTGGTTAACCTTTTTGTTAAGGTCCATTTCTCAGAAACTATCAAAGCTATTTACTTCAAATTAGGAATACATGTTCACTATCAAAAGGCGACACCATTTCACTAGGGCAGATAACCCTTAAATTTAGTTTTGCAAAGTTATGCCCCTCTTCTCAACTCAAAATTTCTTGGTATATGTAGATCTATACTGTTGTTGAAGCTATTATTATTTGGTTGATTAATCCAGATTACATAGAAACAAAACTGATAACCATGAATATGTGATCCTCGTTCTTTAGGGAAAAGGTACCTCTAGAGGTTTTACCACGCAGAACAAGTCTCCGTTTACAGAATAAAACACCAGAGGGCATTGAACTGCCACCTGAGGCTTTGATCCGGAGGGCAGCATATACACCATATGAACCTGAACAACATGTATGTTATCAGTTTAAAACTTTAATGATTAAGTTTGAGAATGCTTAAATGCAAATATAGTTACATATAGTTATTTGTTCTTGTTTTCATCTGACACCTGGTTTTTTCTTGAGAAGTGAAGGTTGGAATAATGTATGTCCTTTTTAGAAGTCTTATTTTATCATTGATCCTTATTTTTCTTTTATCTTAACTTCTTTTTCTATTTGAATATCTTTTTAAGTTGTCAGTACCAAAAAATATATGTACAGATTAAAGCAGATATACTTGTAAGAAGTAATGATGAGAAAAGTATAGACTTAGTAAGGGACTGCAGGAAAATGGTTAATTTTGTAATCTATTTTAGTTGAGACCACCTGCTGGGCCTCTTCAGATGAGGGAACACCTCCATGGGTCCTCAGAACAGGAGAATCATGAGGAGATTTGCAGTGCCATCAACAGTCTGAAAACAAAGCCCATTAAACCCTCGACTGTAGCACTGGAAAGGTAAACGTTCATTAGTTGGTTTGTTTAAGCTGATGGGACATTACATGTACATATATGTAGGCTTGTCATCTCTGCAGTAACATAAAAAAAAATGTAGGAATTCACCAAAAATGAACAAGGTTACTTAATGAATCATTGTGTATGGACACATAACAGTGTGTAAATGAACATTAATTTGGAATCTGTTCATGTGAATCTCTCAATCTTTATGCATGGCCGTCTAGGAAATCTGTATCTCACAGTATACAGAAAAAGTACAAAAGCCAAGTTCCTGTATCTTGGTTAGATAAAAAGTATCAAAGAGATTATGCTGATCATTTGAGAATTTGCTCTTCATCATGTATTCATCTGTCTCTCTTTACATCAGGTACATGTAAATCTCAGTCCTGCAATAGGGTCCCACCTTTTACCAGAACTGAACTTGATTACTGGAATCAACTTACCATTTCTGGAATCAAATGTTACGGTCTAGTGCATACCTTCCTATAGTTGTATAAGTACAACCTCTGACATCTGCGTCAGGGAATCGATTCTTTGGTTCAGTGGTTAGTGTTGGCCTTCGATGCACTAAGATTTGGGTTCGAATCCCACTCTGGATTGTGTATTCTTATATGCATTGCATCTTTCTGTTACAGACTTCCATGTTCGTAAGACAACCTATATTTCAGAAAATACATAAGCATTATTTTTGAAAGATATACAACATTATTTATTAGTACATAGTATAATTAGTTATTTGCTAAAGGAATTTAAAGTAATTTCTACGGAGATACAACTTTTTACTGACATTTTATATCAAATCTTATCTGTCTAGAATGGAATCAATGCATAGAATAAATTAATTCCAGTAGTGGCAAGTTGATCCTGGTAATCAGAGTCGATTCTGGTAAAACATTTGGACCCTAATGCAGGATTGAGATTTACATGTCCTTGATGTATAATTAAAAACTACAGAAACTACGTTCATGAAACCTTGCATACACATATATTGTAATCGATTTTACAGTTTTATCATTAAGCTAATTTCTAGTTGCCATAAAACTGGAAATTATTAACTATGTGTGCAAAATGAACTTGTTCTGTTTATAACAGCAACAACTGCTTTTTATACCCCCACAAACAAAGTTTGAGGGGGTATATAGGAGTGAGCTTGTCGGTCTGTGGGTCCGTCATGGTTTCCGGACGATAACTCATGAAAGGCTTGACAGATTTAGGTAAACAATTTTTGGTATGCATGTGTAACATCATAAGATACAGGTCAAGTTCGATATTGGGGCTTGTGGGGCCAAGGTCAAGGTCACTGTTTCTAAAAATAGAAAAACGGTTTCCGGACAATAACTCATGAAAGGCTTGACAGATTTAAACAATTTTTGGTATGCATGTGTAACATCATAAGATACAGGTCAAGTTCGATATTGGGGCTGGTGGGGCCAAGGTCAAAGTCACTGTTACTAAAAATAGAAAAACGGTTTCCGGATGATAACTCATGAAAGGCTAGGCAGATTTAAACAATTTTTGGTACACAGTTGTAACATCACAAGATACAGGTTACGTTCGATATTGGGGCTGGTGGGGTCAAGGTCACTGTTACTAAAAATAGAAAAACGGTTTCCAGACAATAACTCATGAAAGGCTTGACAGATTTAAACAATTTTTGGTATGCATTTGTAACATCATAAGATACAGGTCAAGTTCGATATTGGGGCTTGTGGGGCCAAGGTCAAAATCACTGTTTCTAAAAATAGAAAAACGGTTTCCGGACAATAACTCATGAAAGGCTTGACAGATTTAAACAATTTTTGGTATGCATGTGTAACATCATAAGATACAGGTCAAGTTCGATATTGGGGCTGGTGGGGCCAAGGTCAAAGTCACTGTTACTAAAAATAGAAAAACGGTTTCCGGATGATAACTCATGAAAGGCTAGGCAGATTTAAACAATTTTTGGTACACAGTTGTAACATCACAAGATACAGGTTACGTTCGATATTGGGGCTGGTGGGGTCAAGGTCACTGTTACTAAAAAAAAGAAAAACGGTTTCCAGACAATAACTCATGAATGGCTTGACAGATTTAAACTTAAGCTAGTTCTGCTAGAAAATATACAGTTCAATGGTCTACCAGTAATTGTTTTCTCTATATACAATATTATTAAATATAAAATATATACATATTTCCATGTTTCTTATGTCACTTTATGCCATTGACTCTAAGCTTTCCAGTTCCAGTATCAAGCACCCCTGTGAGGGTATTAATCACCTGTAGTGATAGCTATAGTTATAGAAAAAATGTTGCACTTTTACAGTAGTATTGTTTCTGATTCTACATTTGATTTTATCTGCAGATATGTATCAAGCATAATCAAGACAAGACTTGTGTCAGAACGTGTTGCCAAAGTTGTACCAGAGAGGACCTTTTCAATCGCTCTTCATCCATCTGACACCAAAGTCATTGCTGTAACGGGGGACAAGTGGGGAAAACTAGGACTGTGGGATGTGGTAGGTTGTTTGATTGTCATTTTACCGGAAAAAAAATCTAGCCTTGTGATAGTGGAAACATGAAATATCCTGTGCATAATTTCAACCATGATTTTTATGTTTTTTTTCCTGGCTTTTTTAAACACGTTGTTTATTGGAGCAGTTTTACATCTTTTTGCAGTTCTCAGTTTTGCCAAGTTCTTCCAATTATCTTATACATCTGTTAGACTTAACAGACCAACAGCTGGCACAAGTTATGAACCTTCCTCTGTGTTAGTTCTAATTTCAAGGTGAATTGACTATGCATCTTTAGCAAACAGTGTTTAACTTGTACTACGCCAGTCTTGTAATCTTTCTACCCAGTTATGTGACAGTAGTTCAACATCTGATGGCGTGTGTTGTTACGCTCCTCATTCTCGACCAATCACCTGCCTGGAATTTCCAGTACACACCCCGGAGAAACTGTACTCATGTGGATATGATGGAAGCATGAGATGTGGAGATTTTAGGAAAGAAATGTTTGAGGAGGTATTTATTTTTAGTCATTGAAGCCATTGCATATGTGAATAAAGTCTCAGTTTTGATTTTATTTTCACTCTACAGCCTGCTAGTGGTAAGTGGAAAAATAAACCATGTACATGTGACACAGAAGTTATGTTTGCTGTAAACCACAAAGGTTGAGTTTCATTTGTTAATGTAAAAAAAGTTAAAATTTCTGAAACAGGAGGTGGGTTCTTCACAGAGACAGGATAGAGGTTCTTAACTTAAACAGGATAGGGGTTCTCCACAGAAACAGGATAGGTATCATTCAGAGGAGTATAGGTTAGATAAATCATTTCCATGTATACCCGGTAACCTACAAGATGCTAAATGCTTTGAACAGACCACTGTGAAACCAGCTCAGAATTTTTAGCTCATCTGGCATGAATTGCCAGGATAAGCTTTTAGTATGCTTTTTTGTCCGTCCTCTGTCCAGTGTCCATTCACATTTTGCTTGTAAACACTCTAGAGACTACATTTTCAGTCGGATCTTAATGAAACTTTATCAGAATGTAAGCCTCGAGAAAATCTTGGATGAGTTGGAATCTTGGTGACATGGGATCAAAAACTAGGTCACTGGGTCCAGTAATGAAAAAAAAAGGTTTTCACTGTAGAAACCATATTTTTCTTCTGATTTTAATGAAAATTAGTCAGAATGTTTGCCTTGATGAAATTGTTTTGTTGCCATATGTTCCTTTAGACCTCATACTGCACATTTTAGGTGAGCGACCCAGGGTCACTTGGCCCTCTTGTTTAAATAGTCTACTGTATGGGCAACACTCATTTAATGAAAGTATTTTTGGTCCACAGGTGTACAGTCTGCCTGAAGAAGATGATGTTTTATTGCGAAATTTTTCATTCACATCACCACATACAGTGCTAGTGTCTCAGAATGACGGATGTGTTGCACTCATTGACATCAGGACAGAGGGGTAAATTAAATACAAAGTTTTAATCTAATGAATCCACTGAACGGCTTACCTGCAAAAATTCAAGACAAAGATATATTTGAAAATAAAAAATGTTAAATTATATATTGATAGAAAAGAGACAGTGGTTTGATAGAAAACTAAAGACTGTGTTTTTTATTTCTGGAGTGGGGGTGGTGGGGGGAGGGGTATAGAACATAACCGACCAGAGGTAAAAACACTGGCTTTGTATCTAAATGCTATGTACAGGTTAAGCATACAAATAAAATGATTTTAAAGTTGTTCCATTAAAATCCTCAGATATCACACACATTTTAATGAACAAAGTTGTAGACTGGGAGTTTTTGGAGGTACATTTGTGTAAGTGAAGAACAATTATAACTTTAATTGTGTTAGAAATTAAGTGGCTTTTTTCTGCTTCTCATTTATTTCCTTGCAAAAAATTCATTTGGAGTTGTTTTATTTCAGTACCACTGCTGAACACACATACAGTTTACATGACAGGTCCCTGCGAACTGTGAGTGTTCACCCCACCCAGCCTCATTATTTCTGTACTGCTGGAGTGGAGGGGTAAGTTAAGTATAGTCTTCACATCATAGAAAAGGCTGGAGTAAGCATCTGAGAAAGTAAATGTCGAAGAGAAAGATTTTGATAATTTTGTCAGTAAAGTTTTGTCAGTGAACAGTTGTCCATGATTGTCTCTCATGATAAGTAACTAAAAATGGGGAGTAAATTGATGATACAATTTTTGAATATAATCAAAAAACACAAATTTAAACAGCAACTCAAGATCTATTAGTTATGACTTAAGTAGATGTATGAGCCTGCCAGTTATTTTGTTTGTATTTGTATGTATAACAATTGAACCAATTGCTCTTTGAGCAAATCGTTGCAACATACACATATTAATGTAAAAGGAAACTGCCATTTCTTTTATATAAATACATGTACTAAGTCTGTTGTATGTCATTATTTGAACCCAAAGGAGTTGGAGCTATAAATTCAGTTTAAATATGAAATATCCTGATTCCATATGATGACCATATCACAGGGAGGAAGATATAAATAACTACTGGACATTTTAAATATAAATTACATTTCTTCTGTTAAGACCTAATACTGCCATCATTAATTTCAGAATTAAAGGTGAAAATTGATTTAAGTGAAACTGTTTATTTGAACCAACAGATCAAAGAATTGTTTTTTCATGGAACAGAAATCTCTGAAGTTTACACTTGTATTATTAACAGGCGTAGAATCATGTGTCTTACCAGTTACTATCGTCCTGTTAAATGTTCTGTTAATCAACTGTGATTTTGATTTTAATTGGGACAAAGAAAAAAAATAAGCTTTCAAGATGGTGGTAAACCTGATGTGATTTCTGTTACAGGACAGTACGTGTATGGGACCTGAGAAATGTGAAGGAGAAAAAGAGTAAACACGTGTGTGAACTGACAGTGGGGAGGAGTATACACAGTGCTTACTTCTCACCTACCACAGGCAAATACATCCTCTCCACATCCATGGATGACAAATTGACGTAAGCTTAAACTTCTTTATACAAGTCTTATTCATACAAAATATTTAAATTCAGCCTGATTGGAGAACATCAAGGATTTAATTATATAATAAACATACGACCATTAAGTGGTCATACTGATTTTGAACCAAGTCCTTGAGTAAGGCATTTTGGAAATTATGGGTACTGTTTTTGTGTGCTCGGTAACTCAGCCATATTTTAAGATTTTGGCACATATTTGCCTGAAATGTTCATCATATTGAAAAGATATATCTTGAACAAGGCCACAGGGTCAAGGTCACATTTTTATTTAAAACTGATAAAGAATTACTGTCAAATATTTCTTTTATTACAGCATATTTGACAGTTTGAACATTGGACCAAGTATGAAGGTGAAGAAAAGTATAAGGTAAGTGACAGCTGAAAGATACTGAGGGCCATTTTAACACAACAGTGACTTCATTTGAAGCTAGCAGCTTTTAAAGTTTGTCTTACCCTCATAGAGTCCTATTTTTTGTCTCAATGCTTCACAATATACACTTTCAAAAAGTCATTTCTCGAATACTGTCTGTCAGTGTAAAATTGATATTTTTTCTATTACCTTAAGATGAAGGAAGTTTTATAATACATAGATAAAGATTAGTATTTAATGATTCAAGTGTTTGATTTATTGATAACTGATTTTGATTGTTCTCAATTTGATGTAGTTGTTAAAATATTTGCAACCTCAAGTTCACACAGCTTTTCAGGATTGCAAATAGGTGTCTGAATATATTAATGGATTTTCTTTCTTTAGTCATAACAACCACACAGGGCGTTGGTTAACACCATTCAGAGCAGCGTGGCACCCAGCTCGTGAGGACGTGTTTGTTGTAGGCAGTATGAATAGGCCCAGAGAGGTACAAATACAAGACTTAATCATTTAGTATTAATGAAAAAAATGATTTAGTTGAAAGTAAATATCTATTTAAATAATAAAAAAAAAGAGATTGTGGTCTGATTAATATTCCAGTTTGCAGTGAACTTACATGTTTCACTGGTTTTTTTTGTTTTGTTTTGTTTTGTTTTTGTTTTTTTTATTCATTTTTTTGTTTGTTTTTTTTTGTTTGTTTTTTTATAATTCAAATGAAATTTATTAGGGGTTTGACTCGAAAGTTTTAAGGAGACTGGTACTAAAGAAATGTATAAAGAGGACAGGGGTTCTCAAGAAAATTATAAGGGGACTGGTTCTCAAGAGAATTATAAGGGGACTGTGTATTTGGAAATTTATAATGAGACTGGTTAGTAGGAAATTTATGAAGGAACTGATTTTTTAGAAATTTATAAAGGCCAGTTAGTTAGAAATTAATATAGGGACTGGTTTTTACTATCCTTTGAGGTAATTGATCTTTACATCTGTATTAATATTTTAATTATGTTGAAATATGTATGATAATAATAATAAATTGGACCATTAGATACTTTGGCTTTGTGTAAAGAGGATTTTTACTTTTCAAGCAGTTCATGGGGTATGGTTCTGTTTAATGTGTTCTGTTCACTTGACAATGTTTTTGTCTGTAAAATAAGGTCAGTCAATTCTTACAAACGTGAAAGTCTGTAACAGAAAGATGTAATGCATCTTAGAATACACAGCCCAGAGTGGGATTTGAACTCCAATCTAAGCGCATCGAAAGCCAACACTTTACCAGTGAGCCAAAGAATCAATTCCCTGACACAATTGTCAGAGGTTGTATTTATACAATTATAGGAAGTTATGCACTAGACCGTAACACAGTATTAAAAAAAAATTGAGACATATAAGATGAAGTATATGTGAAACATCAATGTGACTTATGATATTTTATAAGTTTCTTTACTAAATATATATTTTGATTATTGCATTTTCAGATCACTTTATTTAGTGATGAAGGGAAAAAGTTGCATTCTTTTAAAGATGAAGAATATTTGGGATCTGTGTGCAGTTTAAATGCCCTACACCCAACCCTGGACTTAGTTGTTGGAACAAACTCCAGTGGCAGACTGCATGTGTTCATGTGAAAATTGACATTTCTGTTGAAGCTCAGAAAAAAAAAAACAACAGTTTATCCCAGCTGAGTGCATGTGGGCCTTATCCAGGACAGCTCATGAGTTTATTGAGTGTAAAGAAAAACTTGAAAGTTAAGAACAGAAAATGGACAAAGATTTAGGTCAAGATGAAGAGAAGGAATTACATTAGACTATATTGCAATGAAGATTTAGAACTAAGATCATGACATGTTTAGGACTTAAGTTCATTACTGACTTAAGACATGGGGTTTATAACAGGCTTAATGTATGTAATTTCATTAGAATGTTAGAACATGTTTAGTTCAATTTTTTTAATTCAAGTTTTGGAAGTTAATTATGGTCAAAGAATTTCATAACAGACTTAGGAAATGACATATGGTATTCAAAATTTAGGACATGGAGGTACATTAAAGATTTAGGTCATGGAGGTTCATTAAAGATTTAGGTCATGGAGGTACATTAAAGATTTAGGTCATGGAGGTTCATTAAAGATTTAGATCATGGAGGTTCATTAAAGATTTAGATCATGGAGGTTAATTAAAGATTTAGGTCATGGAGGTTCATTAAAGATTTAGATCATGGAGGTACATTAAAGATTTAGGTCATGGAGGTTCATTAAAGATTTAGATCATGGAGGTACATTAAAGATTTAGGTCATGGAGGTTAATTAAAGATTTAGGTCATGGAGGTTCAATAAAGATTTAGATCATGGAGGTTCATTAAAGATTTAGATCGTGGAGGTTCATTAAAGATTTAGATCATGGAGGTTCATTAAAGATTTAGATCATGGAGGTACATTAAAGATTTAGGTCATGGAGGTTCATTAAAGATTTAGGTCATGGAGGTTAATTAAAGATTTAGATCATGGAGGTACATTAAAGATTTAGGTCATGGAGGTTAATTAAAGATTTAGATCATGGAGGTGCATTAAAGATTTAGGTCATGGAGGTTCATTAAAGATTTAGATCATGGAGGTTCATTAAAGTTTTAGATCATGGAGGTTAATTAAAGATTTAGGTCATGGAGGTTCATTAAAGATTTAGATCATGGAGGTACATTAAAGATTTAGGTCATGGAGGTTAATTAAAGATTTAGATCATGGAGGTACATTAAAGATTCGGACAGTTAAGCTGAAAGTTTAGTGAGAGGACTGTTTCAGAATCTTTAAATATTTGAAGATATAGGACAAGAAAAAAAGATTACTGAAAATTTAGGACAGTGACGCTGCATTTGTTAAGTTAGATAACACAATATAAGACATTGTTATGAAGAATTTACATGTTTTTCAGTTGATAACCCAGTGTGTTCCGAATAATATTGATCTGTTATTATGGTGCCATTAACCATTATATGTTGTTATATGATATATACATAGACCTCAGGGTGCTTTTTCGATACATTAGTTTTAGTTAAAAGTGAGTAGAGCTAAGTAAGTTATATTATTCATTACACACATTTTTTCTATTTCGAAGAAACTGCAGGACAATATGAGCAAACTGAGGAGAAATATTAGTGATTAAACCTTGATAATAAGTTTTTCTGGCGACTACATCTTTGTTATTTTTTTTCTTTTATTCCTGTATTACATCATGAATAGTTAGTACCAGTCTGTGAGACAGGGCTTTTTTTTTATAAAATCATAGTTGTTTCATTTTGAATATTGTTTGTGAGTGAAGGGAAATTTCTCTTACTATGTAATAATGTAGCTTGGCTTGAAAATACTGTCAGAATGCAATGAAACATAATGCAACAGCACAAAAATATGGCATACTAATAAAACATTCTTAGGTCATGGCAGTACATATAATTTGAAACTAAGATGCTGTTAATAAAAGAATTAATTCTATGAAAAAAATATCTGGTCCTTGGCTGATTCTAAAGAATATGTTCAGCTGTAGTAAAATTTTACTCGAATTACATGGACTAAAGATGCAAGACTGGTCCCTTATGAAAACTTGAAGCTTTGAGAACTTTATACAAATTACATAGACAAGGTTAGATCCGAAGATTTCACAGTGTATAAATCCAATTGCTTACCTGTAAAACCAAATGGTTTAATGCTGAAAAAAGCAGAGAACTGATTTCAATACTTAGCTAAGGTGTTTTCAGAGAGAATGATTCTCTTTTGTTTTTCATTTCCTTCTTTTTTGGTATTGCTTACGTTGCCATTGGTGCTAGTTTGTTTTGTTGTTGTTGTTGTTGTTTCATGTACATGTAGCTTATTTAGTACCTGAACTGTATGTAACCTGTTAGTTACTCATTTGATTTTGTTTTTTTATCCTCTAAAATGCTGTATGTTATAAAGGGACATAATCTCTCATTCTGCTCCTCATGGTTTAAATGTATATAGGTAAGCTTTTAATGATGATTTTGTCCGTCAGTTTGAAAAATGGTTTTATGGTTAAATCAAAGAGTTACTTTGTATTATGTAAATACATGTAGTTTGTCAATGTCAAGGAGAAATAATAGATCTGATTTGTTTTACATTATAATTGTATTTTTTTCTTCTTTTCTTTTTTCTTTTTTTTTCAACATTCCTTGGTTTAATTAACAAGCATTTTTTAGTCATTTTTCTGAAAATTATCACAATAACCATTGCAATTAAACTTTTAATATTTACTGTTCAGTTCTTTGAGTCGTATGTTTTATGTTTTTGTAATTTCATGTTTTATTAAAATGCAAAATATTGATATAATTCTTTTTTGTTGTGTCTTTTTTAGTCATGGACTCATCTGCATGTTAATGTTATTTGTGTCTGTTATTTCCATTCCACTTGCCAGTAAGTTTTGGTAAAAGTAAATCAGCCCCTTACTTTTTATATGGCTGGAGATATCAAATGCTGATTATCAATCAGTCTTGTAAAGTGAAATAAATTCATGTAGAGGTGAATATCATATTGAAACAAGTGTTTGCATGCAAACAATTTAGACCAGTTTGCTTGAATGAAATATTTGCCAGATATTGAATGATTTGAAGTAGAAATATGTTTCAGATGTTGCTTAAAAGGTCTTAGAGAATTATTCCCTGTAATTATTCAAACAGTTGATCTATATCCCCCTGTTTTGGTGAGATGTGGGGTGGTGATTTTTCACTGAGGTAACATTTCCTTAACCTGGTAGAGAGAAGTCTAGACTTGGCAATGGTTTACTAATGGTATCAGTCTTCAGAGGATTATTCTGGTACTATCTTGGGCACAGAAAACCTTGATTCATGTACATTGCCGAGTCTTGGGTTTTAGGCACCACCGTCTGACAAAGCTGGCTTTTCTGAGAGTATAGTGGTCTGTTGGTAGGGCTGCTTAGGAATGGTGGCCTGACAGAGTTGTAATTATTCTTAGATGCGTCAAAAAGAATATACACACTGGTATTTTTCAATGAGAGAGCATTTGCCCTTAAACCAAGCATTGATAGTTGTACTGACCAGTGGCATCAATCTCTTTCAGTAAGACAAGTTTGATGAATAAGAGCACGTGGCCAATCTTTTCTTGTGTTAATGGTTAATTAATCTTGATCACTATTCTGAGGAAAGTAGCAAGCTCCAACAATGTAAGGTAAGCAAAATAAGAATTCCATGTTACAGGTGTAAAAATGTATTCTTGTATTTAAAGTGACAATTTTCATTAAGGATGAGGCTGACAAGACACGTGACAGTAACAACCTAGCTGTGATACGAATTCTATCATCGGTACATTATATTACACTACTAGTATATCAACTATTATCTTATTTGTATCGTTCTACTGGTAATGTGTCGTGCGCAAAATAGGCTCTCGTGTGGAACGGTAATGTTGAGAATTCAGTGAACAATTAGATGGTATATCGAATGTTACTTATGTCCTACAAAAAGCATGCTGAAAGGTTGTTCCAGTAACTAATGTGCCACAGGTGACCATATTGACTATAACAAGTAGGACGTCCATGGATTTTGGTATTTACCGTAATATTTATTTAGTCATAGACCCCATTGACAAGGTGACCTAAATACAAAAGATATATTCATTAAAAACTCAAGTAGTTTCTCATATATCATTATGATCTGTACCCCTCTTACTCATAAACATAATAGTAGCAATTTACACTGCGTATCCCAAGGGAGAACATCGAATGTGACCGACCTGTTTTGTTGCAAATGTCGGTTAATAAGTTGTTTTAATTATAAAATCAAAACGTCAATCGACTTCTAACACATGATGTATACATTTTGCTGGACCACTTTTACTGTTTGTGATTTATTTCAATGCAACTATTGGTAACTATACAACAAAAGGTGTGACGTAGATACAATATTGCCACCTATCCGTTGCTAGGAGACCTGCAGAAAATAACATCGGTCAGGAATAGCGATCAATATGGCACAATATGACAACTGCTCTCTTACGGGAAAGTCTCGATTAAATTATACTAGATTTCTAATAAACATCAACAATGCACGAGCGTGGATTGTAAATAGTGGTGAATGCTAGGGATTTTTTTTATAGCTACACAAAGAGGTCGCATGAATGACGAATGAATTAATGAAGGAGAACAGGTATGTATTTGTTAAACATTTTACAAGAACTTTCAGGAGAACAGGCATTATACTTGTGTAAATGTTTGAACACTTATGAGTGCTTTCGCATTATATTTCAAATTAAATGGGATATTAATATTTGCTTTGAATGAAGAAATGGCGCGTTTCGATTAAATTTAACACGTCTACAATCGAGGTGGATCGAGGCACATGTGACACCAAGCCTCCCAACCAAGGTCTCTTGTTCTGGTTTTGATTTGAACCAAGGACGAATCCGTGCAAATGTCCCAACTTCTTGTTAACGAGAACTGTAAAATATCCTCTATTATTTTAAGAAAATAATAATAAGTACAGTGTCATAGACCATAAAACAAAGACTATAAATCAGCCAGCTAGAAAGACGATACAAAATGAAGGCTTACAATCTAGACAAATTGTTCCATCATATCCCGGCGTTAAACTAATGGTCGTCTGATTGTTAGGATTAATGTTAGTTTTAAAACCTTGTTTCCCAAACGCTTTATTATAAATGAGTTAAAACTATTTGATGTAGTACTGTCATATTATACCTCCTCGGGATGCAGACTTGGAAACAAAAATAAAAATGGTTATGTTAATTGTGTAAGTGTTATACAGTAAATCAAACTGATAAAAACATTTAAATGGCGCACTATTAAAATATATATATACGACAAAAGATGTGCCATGGCTTGAAAATTATGTACAACTTTTGTGTAAACGAAAATAATATATATGAAAATGCATGTCAAATAAAGAAAACAAGCTGAAGTTATTTTTTATTAATGTCACATTATCTGAATAACAATTATTTTAAATATTTGTAAATTGAAATAAGGGAAAAACAAGATATTTGGAACTTCAGTAAGCATGTATGTTCAGTCACAGACAGTTAACGCGATGCATGGCAATTTTTGTCTCGCGTTTTTGTTTGTTTCTTTTTTCTTCTTCTTCTTTCTTTTTATCTGGCAAGTTGACATTCAAACAAAGGGCACCATTATTTTTTTCCTCATTACGCTAATGATGTCTGCGACTTCTCGCAAATTTAACCTATGTATCCAGCACTGTTTTGTCGTTCATTAATTCTAACAACTGTTAAGGGTTGCAGTTTTCATATATTTTCTCCTGAAATTGTCAAATACGGAAGATAAAGTTCACAGTATCTCTCGAACAATCGCTCTCTAATGAGCATTATATGTAAACACGAGACAGGCAATTTATGATTCAATAATCTGATTAAGTAATCTTTTCTATCTATTGGCCGTGAAATACTGTACAGTGAATGTGTATTTGTGCAATAGCTACTACAGTTCTTGTAACGGCACTGGCACGGAAAACATTGGCTAAACACTGAAAAAAATTTAAACAATAGTTTATTCGAACTTTTATTATTCATGTATGAATCTATCACTTTTGGACGTAAAGAAACATTTCATAACGTGGTCGCAGGATATTGTTGCATAACTGAGACAAAGAATTATCTAAGGGGGAGAAGACCAAGAATTATCTAAGGGAGAGACGACCAAGAATTATCTAAGGGAGAGACGACCAAAAATTATCTAAGGGAGAGACGACCAATAATAATCTGAGGGAGAGACGACCAAGAATTATCCAACGGATAGACGACCAAGATTTATCTAAGGGAGACGATCAAGTGACCAAGAGTTATCTAAGGGAGAGACGACCAATAATATTCTAAGGGAGAGGCGACTAATAAGAATCTAAGGGAGAGACGACCAAGAATTTTCTAAGGGAGAGACGACCAAGAATTTTCTAAGGGAGAGACGAACAAGA
This sequence comes from Cyclina sinensis, assembly GCA_012932295.1. Lineage (NCBI taxonomy): Eukaryota > Metazoa > Mollusca > Bivalvia > Venerida > Veneridae > Cyclina > Cyclina sinensis. The sequence continues at coordinate 19,620 of JAAONU010000116.1, forward strand.
ATTTTCTAAGGGAGAGACGACCAAGTATTATCCAAGTAAGAGACGCCCAAGAATTATCTCAAGAATATCTAAAGGACAGACGACCAAGAATTATCTAAGGGAGAGACGACCAAGAATATCTAAAGGACAGACGACCAAGAATTATCTAAGGGAGAGACGACCAAGAATATCTAAAGGACAGACGACCAAGTATTATCTAAGGGAGAGACGACCAAGAATATCTAAAGGACAGACGACCAAGTATTATCTAAGGGAGAGACGACCAAGAATATCTAAAGGACAGACGACCAAGAATTATCTAAGGGAGAGACGACCAAGAATATCTAAAGGACAGACGACCAAGAATTATCTAAGGGAGAGACGACCAAGAATATCTAAAGGACAGACGACCAAGTATTATCTAAGGGAGAGACGACCAAGAATATCTAAAGGACAGACGACCAAGAATTATCTAAGGGAGAGACGACCAAGAATATCTAAATGACAGACGACCAAGAATTATCTAAGGGAGAGACGACCAAGAATATCTAAAGGACAGACGACCAAGAATTATCTAAGGGAGAGTTGACCAAAATTTTTCTAAATAAGTGACGACCAAGAATTATCTAAGGGAGAGACGACCAAAAAATATCTAAGGGAGAGATATGTTTATAAAACATAAGGTGCGTGATAAATTCTGGTAATTAATATGAAGTTATAGGTGAATTCAGATTTCAGAGGATGGCGTGCAAATTATAAATTTCGTGCGCGCGCGCGCGCGTGTGTGTTAAATAGAACGAAGCTATTTCTTGACCTGTCCGTGTTTTACATGACACGAGTAGAATTCATAGAATAGAATTCTTATTATGGCTTAAGTATTAAAAACCCAATGATTTCGACAAATGTGCATGTTGATTTAAACTTGTTAAAGGCACATCTTTTATTGTATTAATCTCGCTGGATGACGGCTTCCTGGATTCAAACGAGTACTGGTATCGAAAGACTAACTGGAGAACCAACCCATAGTGGGCTTCGTACCAGTGATCTCTGGATCGGAAGTGTAACCCCTTGACCACTGCAACTGCACGCGTGTTCCTTTCTTAAACGGATAGTCTTAAATTTTAAATTTTGAGTACGTGCACGTGTTATTTCTTACGCCCCCCCCCCCCCACCCCACGAAAAAAAGAAATTTTATTATGCAAATATTCTGAATGACATAGATCCTACGACCAAAGTGCTACAGAACTTAAACATTGAATTCGTTATATAATCTTCCAAGCTTGTTCGTGCGAACAAAATACGAATTTGTCTGCTTTTGCCGTCAATCTAACTGTGCACTCTCTATTTAAAATTTTAATGATACCAAATAATAACGTTGGTGTTTTGCAGCAAATGCGTCGGAAAATTTAGATTTTGTTATTGTTCTAAATCATACCTTTGTTGCCTGCTGAAATAGAACGCCTCCTTATTAGCTAATAGGCAGATTCCATGGTAACTCCAGTACGGTGTGTAATGTACAGTCTTCAGCTAAAATTTCAACTCAGCGTTAATTTGTGTTCGTTGCAGAAGTAGCACTGACAATTATGTACCAAATAACACGTTTAACATTTAAGAAAAAAAGTTTTTAATGAAAGAATTGTTTAACTACGATATTCCTACCTAAAATCTTTCGAACTTATCGAAAAAGGATGACAAAGATCTGTTCTATGGTAAGTCAATGTAGATAAAGGTTAAGCCGTGTATTAATCCCAGTCTCAACAAGTTCTCTTTTCATGAAAAATGCATAAGATTATTTTTCGTCCTCAAAAACATTTCCATTTACAGACAAAATATTTAGAAAAACGTACTTGTCTACCAATCATACTACAGTCAATGTTTTGTCTTCAGTAGAGTTCTTTATTTCAAATCGCTATCAAATTCTATTAAATGTTTCTTCGAATGATAGATGTAAGGCTATTTTGTGCCTGTTATTGGTTTTGTTTTTAGCACAGATCGATTTAGAGAAAACATTTGACAAAATTTAGACGAAAACAAAGAGATTTATCACGTAATGGTTTTAAATTTTCAAAACGTTTTCCTACATTTTTGTTTGTTTTCAAACATGCTATTTCAAGTGATGTGTCCTTGCCAATGAAAGTATCCGCTGTTTCCCAGCTTCATGTTGATTTTTTTTTTTTTTTTTTTTTTTTTGGGGGGGGGGGTGGGGAAGGGGAGGGAGGACTTAAGTTTGTGAAACTGTCAACTTCAGTCTGTTCAATTAACCATTACACTATATACCCAGTCCTGAACACGAGAACTCCCAGAACATGATAACAGTGTCAAGTTATGTAAAAGCATGACTTTCATAGCTCCAAAGTCGTAGCAGCAAATCTAAACGCTAACGAAAATAGAAACAAGATTAGAGAGTCCTTTTAATAAATTGACAGATGACACTGCCATGATACGTTTTTAATACAGAGATTTTTTTCTCTTCAGCTGATATTTAAGATGAAAACTAAAATCAGAGTCAGGTATTTGTAGGTAAAGAATTTTTTTTTTATGTCAAGATACTTTTTTGTTCAAATGAGCATTTAATACCATAAGACCTTTGATTACAATAATTTTCCGTGGATTACCCGAAAGAAAAGTTACCCCTCTCTGAAAGTATGTGGAAAACATTGTACTTTGTTGATTGTCAGAGAACAAGAGAAAAGAAAAAAAAAGTACAAAAATGGGTTGTTTATCTGCATTAATCAGATAGTTTCAGATAGTTTATTTGCATTAATCAGATAGTTTCAGATAGTTTATCTGCATTAATCATACAATTTCAGATAGTTTATATGCATTAATCATATAGTTTATATGCTTTAATCAGATAGTTTCAGATAGTTTATCTGCATTAATCAGATAGTTTTAGATAGTTTATCTGCATTAATCAGACAGTTTCAGACAGTTTATATACAAACTGACATGAGTCCCACGTCATTTGGTCATTATCAGCAACTATATACAATGGACAAAGACTACTCAATATGGTTCAATAATATAAAGTGATTAAAGTGATGAAGAGTCAACTAATAGATTTAAATATAACTGGTATGTAGAAAATAGGACCGAATTTAGATGTGTTTTTAGGTAACAGTACATTTTTTGTTGAGTTTGTACGAAACAAACAAGTAATTTTACAATTCCGGTCTTCTTAATGATAGGGTAAATTTAGCATTAGATACTGACATTACTCATTTACGTATATTCGAACATATACAAAGAGATTTTTTTTTACATGTCTTAAAACAGTCACTATGAAACTTTGATTCTTAAATTGCACAATGGGTTCTAAAATAAGCCGGAAAAATTAAAATGAAAGCAAGCTTTTGACAAAAATTCCCTTTGGTCTTGTGCGTTTCTGTAGCAACGCTATCGATCGCCTTATCTTCAAGTGATCCACATTCCGCCAGATGGCGGGTTTTAGGTCTGTTCAAGGTATATCAGTTGATTTAAAATAAATTGGTTTCTGATTCAATCAAATTACTGACTGAAAACCATGCGGCGAAATGCTTTTACTTTTAATGACATACGTGTGTTCAGTCATAAGAAAGGCTGACATTTAATGACTGAAGTCAACGGTGTGGATGTGAGAGTAGAATTATTTTTTCCTTCCATTAAAGGGTGAAAAAAAAACGTTTCTGGAGGATCAGATTCAAGAAGAAAATCTTTACTCACAAAACAACAACACACTAGTCATAGCATGAACAAGTTTGAGGTTTTCCTTTAAGCCAAAGAAAGATTGAAATATTTTGAAAACCGATCCTTTGAGGCAAAGCTTTTACCAGTTCAAGGCCTTACCTCAATGTACCTAATGTCTACCAGTTAATCAGTCAATATCAACTTGCCTATGATTTCAGTCCTCGTTCTCTTTTGAAAATTATTTAATCTACAAAATAAAGCTATTTCTTTGTCTTTTGCTTTTTTGGGCACAGATTTGATTTATATTTCCAGGTTTTTAAAGTCAACGCAGAATGACGACCACTTTCAACTCCACTGTATCAATGTTAATCACATTACCAGGCGAGGACACTAGAAGGAATGACGCGGAATTTAGTGATGCACAACCCGTGTACAGAATTGTTATAGAGAGTATTTTATTTATTATCGTCTGGGTGACAAGTGTGCTCACAAATGTCTTAGTTTTCGTCGTGATCTACCGGAGCCGTCGGGTTCAGTCAACGACGAACTACTTTGTGGTTTCCATGGCATTTTCTGACCTTCTTCTGACCTTGTTTTGTGTGCCTTTCGTACTAACGAGAATTATTGCGAATAAATGGGTGCTCGGCTCGGTAATGTGCCGGCTGGTGAGGTTTCTGCAAACATTCGCCCCGACGACGACTGTTTTGGTGCTTGTAACCATTTCAATAGACAGGTTTTACACAATAATATATCCTTTGAGTTTTAAAATAACCCGTGGGACGGCGAAACACTTAATATCGGGGTGCTGGATACTATCTTTCCTTTGCTGTGTGCCTTCTATATATTTCTACGAAACAATGTATTTCCAGAATTCAGAAAGACTAATCTGTCCACCTTTGATACCAAATAAAAATCTAGGGAGCGTAATATACGGATCAATATTTGTTACATTAACGTATGTTCTTCCGATAATTTTTGTGATTATCGTTTATTCACGGATATTCAGATTTGTGTGGACAACCGGCGTCAATCACCGTCGGATTCGACGGACGACGAATCCGGTGGCAAGAAATAAAGTGAAAATGGTGAAAATGTTGATAATTGTTACTGCTTTGACATTTTTAGGCTTCAGCCCGCATTGTATTGTGCAGTTGTGTTTTACATTTATACCCCTGGAGTACGTTCACCCGGCGGTTTTCTTCTGCACTTTCCTTCTTCTGTTTTTAACTGTAGTGATGAAACCTTTTATTTATATGCTCTATAACTCAAATTTCCGACGCGGTTGTCGAGAAGTGTTCTGCATGACTAATATGAAATGCTATCGCAGTCATACGTATGCCATTACGACGGCCTCAAACTTTGGCAAGAAAAACCATGTCGGTGTGATGCCGACTGAAAACTGCCATCGAGCGACCTTGCAGTCCCCGACGTTTACTTTTAATCGAAATGTGATATCAGAGAAGACGGCGTGGCCTGTGTCGGCAAGCATTTCTACAACTTATCTGTAAATTCACGGAAAAAGAAGCGACAAGATAACGCGTACTATTCTTGGCTGGAAAATTTGGAAAGTGTTGTGTCAGTTTCATACATTTCAGCGGTTTTCTGAAGCAGCGGTTTTCTAGTGCAAGTTGTTGAACCATATGTGGTCCACGATGGAACTTTGATGTACATTTTAATGAACGACAGTTTTCTTTTTTTTCAACAATAGTGTATGTTTCAGATAGACACAGCAGTCATGCAGAAGAGGAATGGGTATGCAATCAGCCATGGTCTAACAGCAGGTTTTGTGTCCTTCAGTTACATCGAGTTTCCTTGAGATATTCTACATCTCTTATTCAAGGAAAATCAGGATAAAATGTAATTCTTTTTTGTAGTACATATGAAAATTCTTGTTAAAAATCCTTTATTTTTTAAGAAAGCAAAATCTAATTGCTTACCTTTAACTAAATAATGACTGTGCTGCCGATCCCTTGGTGCCATGAATATACATTAAGTCCTTGTTAGCTTATAATACTGTTATCAACATAACGAACAACTTACTAATTTTAATCTGTTTTTACTGAAAACGATTCGGTGAGAATGGTCATTTTTTTATTCTGAAGAAGGTAAATTTGTTTAAAGCATGAACTAAAGGATGCAAACGGAAAATGAAAACGAGGCTGACAAGAAGAAGAGCCAAAGAACTGAAGATTATAAAAAATATACTTCTCATTACATTTATCACTTTCATTTAATGACATTCACATAATTATATATTGTACTTACTTATATTTATTGATCAAATATTCTGTTTTGTACTTATTATATTCATTAATAATTGTTTTGTTTTGTACAATATTGAGCAATATTGTTTTTTGTTGACTACTTGCGACAATAAAAGTTATCTAAAAAGACTCCACATGTGGACATTCAATTATTTACTAGTGTATATTTATCTGTGACGGATTTCATTGCATGGTCTTTACAGGTGCATATATAGCTATGTTGGACATTTCACTTATTAATTATCGACAGCTGGTACACAGTGTCCTAGGTTCATTGACAAAAGCTGCTCACATATCAGTGCTGTCCGCATACCGATTGCTATATTTTGTCCATGAAATTTTGCGTTTTGCCATCCTTTCTTTCTTCTTCGGGAATGTCTATTTGCTGCTAATAGAAATTAAGATATCTCCCACTAAGGTCAAACAGTTATGACAATACTTACGCAAACAATTAATACATAATTCTGAAATTTTCACAAAAACCACTCAAATTTACCTGTCCTGTCTTATTTACTTTTCTCACTTCGATTTTGTGAAACTCAGTTCGTACCCATCGAATGAATATATAAGTAAATGAGGGTTGTTACTGAAAGGCTTGTTTCTTAGTATTTCAAAGCATTTCACAAAACAGCATGTATCACGAGAAAGCAAGGTAACTATTCTTAATTATTTTTTATAGCTAGGCCAAAGTATGCTGCCCTGAAGTATTCCTTCTGATAATTGGAAGAGCTAAAACCATCTGTACATTCGTTTCGTTTGAACTTGCAGTGCGTGCGTGCGTGTGCGTGTGTGCGCGCGCGCGCGCGTGTGTGTGTACCTGCGTGTGAATGACGGAAGTAACTTTCTTTCAGTCATTGTATTTTATTATACTGATACAGTATTTTTTAAAGTTTATTAATGTCAAAGCAGGTTCCTGCGTGAACATGTATACAGTAAGATTACTTGTTTTTGAATATCTGTTTGTTAGAAGAGCATATATGCTTTGCTTTGTACCAGACGGTATAGACCCCTCTTTTTAAATTAATGTAATGGTTTATTTTCCTGCAGCTGCGTGTTATACAATAACAAAAGAATCTCGATATATTGTGTTATTGTTTTCCTAAGATGAGAAACAATGCCGTATATAGCTTAGGAACTTGAGACAGACGAAGTAGATGACCTTAAAAAAAAGATTCATATTGATTTGCTTTTTAATATTGTTGAGCATTATCTACTGGCAACCTAATTCCGACATATGGTTCTTTCAAATAACAATTTGCAGCCATGTCCAAGAACATGGTGAGTGCAAGTACAGAGCGATTGATTGACTTCTCAGATCACATGAAAATTTGATTAAAACCCTGTGTAGCAAAATGTGGAAAAAGTACTTTTAAGTAATGAGCCTAGTGGTACACATTTCCAAAGCATTTGGCACTTTGGTGCTCGAAATAGGACAGTTTGTTGGAAAGACCGAAATTTTGCTTAAGTATAGTTTTCATCAGGAAAATTTGATAACATATTGCAAAAGTCGCTCTATTTGAGTAGATTTTACAGTACTTGATAAGACATTATCACCTAGAATCTGAGAACATATTATCGTCAATTCAACATTTCGTGTTCAAAGCCATTGGCTTTTTTTATCATTTTTTCCGTTACTCATATCTTATCGGCAGTCGTTGGATACACAGAGATGTAAATCATCCGTAAGAAAGTGACATTTATTTTCAGAAGCCTTGCCTAGCGTAAGGTTACACATATTTACTAATCAGTGACCACAACCACTTGTCACTGAGATGAACTTCTGAAAGACACCTTACATATATAAAAAAAAGACATGCTAATGTCATATAAAAACAGATGCTTTTATTTTTTCTAATTTGGGTTGCTTGTAATGATGTTCAATATAAGTAATGAACGGCTGCAAAAATTAAGTAAATAAAATCTCTGATTGTTAGTTATATAAGGTCGATTAGAGAGGCTAGTCAAGCTTAGTCATGTAACTTGAACACTTACAGTAATTACTCTGCACTGTTGTCTCTCATTTCTATAATGGAGGGTTATATAATTGCCTTTATACTACTAAAGGTAGGAACCAGACATCTTGTACAATAAAAAGAAAAAAAATACAGCACAGCTAATTGAAATACTAGCCCACATAATGTCAATGCTCAGGTTGTTAATGTCTGACCTACAGAGCCATGTTCACAAAATTAATGGACTGTTTTTTTAGAAAATATGGCAAAATCTCTATATATCGCATCACGATAAGCCTGAATTATATTAGATTGCTCCCATTTTTAATCAATCAGTTAAGAAAAGCGCCTTATCAAAAATATAGCAAAAATCCAGCCTATTTTCCTGAGTTACAATTTAACAAAAACTTTTAATATTTGGACAGAAACAAAAACCATGTAAGTACACGCAATTTTATCATTAGACAATGTAAACAAAGCTTAACAAACAAATTATGCTAGTATTTCATTTATTGTTTCTTACCCATTAACAATTAAATATTTGGACATAAACACAAACAAACTAGTTAAACGTACTTCATGTGGCAATTTAAACAGAGCTTTTCTGGAATTTCAAATCCAGACAATGGAAAAGTCAAGCAAGCTTTTTTTTGGGCTCAGTCTGCCTAGTGTTTTGCAATATAAATAGAACCAGTCTGCTTATTTTAACAAGAACACGTCGAAAATAGAATTATTAAAATATCAGTAAATATATTATCGTTTATTATCATGGTCCATAAGTGAACATATAGGGAAAAGAAGAAAATACTATACCGAAAAGTAGATGATGCATATTTTGATTAACAGAATGTAATTTAGTAGCATTTTTTATTTTTTAAAACAACATTCTAACACTATCCAAAATTCGCCGACAATAAGCAAAGAAGGAATTGACCGTGATTTATCATATTCGTTATATAACGCTCAATACAAATGCGCGCCCGCTGACGTCACTGCAAACCACTTTCGACTGTTCTAATTTGTCATTGTAAACCGTTAATTAAAAAAAAAATATTTTGTACGTGAAATTTTGTCTAGGACTAAATTATGTTCTTAAATGATCATCTATGATAAAACTACAGATATTTAAATTCTTAACTGATAAACTAAAAATGACCTTGTTGTTTTAATTTTCACGAGGGAAATGAACAACTGGGTAAACGAAATAAAATCTAGTCTGACAGGGACAATAGCCATAAAAATGACATGATAAGCGGTGCACATAATTGTGCACCTTTTAACTATACGTATGTGTTAGAATGGAAGTAGATTTTAAAGTTGTCGTGATCTACTGTCGAATAGAGCACGGTTTCTCGTTCAGATGCTTATAGCCTTCGTGCTTAAATTACTACGCATCTGAACTCGACACCGTGCTATATTTGACGGTAGATCACTCAAACTTAAAATCAATTTCCTAAATATAATTGCCGTGCAACAACATAAGCAGTTTCTCTGCAGCTAATAATGTCCTTTCAGCATGGCATGATATATGGCGTTTTTGCATCAAAACCATTACTTATTGAATTTTAACAAATATCTTATCAACAAGATTAAAGATGTCAAACCACCGTTTACTATAGTTAGTGTTGCAATGAAACAGAAAATCGAACAGCAATATAAGCAATCCAGCCTTTGTATGTTTTATAATTTTATTCATCAAATTCCTTGATGCACTCCTACTGTTATTAAAAAGTTGGGAAACAATTGCCATATCCACTTAGATTAAAAATAAAATGTTATTTGTCTGTCAGCCTTGTAATAACCAGTAAGAACTAGTTTTCAGCCATAAAAGGATCACAATTAATCTAGAAACTAAATTAGGAACTTTAAGTCTGAGATCTTTAAAAATCAATATTTATTGATTCATTATATAATGTTACTAATGAGAAAATGATTTTTAAGCTTATATTCAGAGATGGCAGACTGGTTAAACAGATTTTGTCTTAAAGCTAAAACTGGATTTAATTAAACTACGGCTGATACAAATAGCAATACGTCCCCGAATTTACAAATCTGTCAAAATGGGTAAACTATAAATCTAAGCACATTTATTTATTATCTTAATAATTTCAGATTATTCTTATTCGATGGCATTATGTCCAAATAAAATATTTAGAGTGGACTATAAGAAGAAGTGTCTTTATGAGTACAATATAAACTCGCTATGAATGAAAAGGTTACCACTGTTTTGTATTGCTACCACATAAAATGAATTTGAACTATTTTTGTAGTTGCTGAATTTACTTGTCATCTACATCATATTTCAAAGCCTTTCGTTTTTCCGACTATCAACAGATACGCCAACTGTCACAATCTAAAACATTTCTAGCCTTTGACTAAGTAACAGATTTATTTTGAAGCCATGGTAACCTTTCCATTCCGTGGTGGATAAAATATTCTCAGATGTGAACACAACACGTTTATTTATCATTTAATCATCTAGCAAGAAGTAAGATATTAATGAGTTGTTTTGTGTATCTAGTTACTATTATATAAGTTACAAAATCTGACTGTTAGAAATTATTCACTTGTCACACTGTTAAGAATTCTGCTATAACACAGGTTCCTATAACATTTTTAAATACGATAGTTTCTTAAGATTTTCAGTGCATTGAACACATACTAAAAGGATGGTAATTAACATGAAAAATCCTAAATGATATAAAATAATAGTATAAAGTTTTAGTAAATACAGGTTCCCCGTTTTTAATGAAAAATTGTCCGCTGGTTTCCATTGTTTCATATTAAAGTAAGTAGAGAGAATTCTCCAAAGGCGGTTTTGTGACAATGTGTTAGGTGTTAGTTGGGGTTGAAGGAAAGAAACTTTATCAAAGAGTCACAGACCCCTCACAATCATGGAGCCAATGATCTCTAAAAAAGTTCATTGACATAAAATAACTGTCGCTCCAAACTTCTTAGAAATCAGAAAGCTTTAAAATTCAGGTATTTGTAAAGATAAACAATAAACAATATTAAACAGTTATAAAGAAAGTTAAAAAAAAACTTGTTTCACAAATTCTGAAATCTCTGCTTGTTAATAACATGGCTATTTCAAATGTGTTATAGAAACCGACAAAGAATACAAAATCATAAGTAGGCCTTATTCAGATATGGGTTTCCTTCTTTCTTAGACATATCCATTGGCCAGACATTCATATTGTGTAGTTTTAAATTTCGAGAAAATGTGGAAAAAGAAAATTTCACAATGGAATTCTGAACTTTATTAACGTAGTTGTAAAATCAACTTTGCCCTAAACTGTGTTATAAAAAAAGACTTTAAAAAATATTTTATATTTAAAATTAATATCTGACAGAATACAGTACAAACTGAATTACATTTAATTAATTAGTAAAGAAATACTATAATCATATAAATTTTAAGACACTCACTGAAATTATTGTTTCATGTTATATAAAAGTGGTGCTTAAACTCCGTTCAATTCTTTTTTTTTTAAACTTTTTTTAATTCATGCCTGTCTCAAACAAAGATGAATAAAAACTTTTTTTCCGAAGGTACCCTATATGACAATTTTATTTATAAATTGTTATATTTGCATAAGCAGTTTTATGACCCTTTAAAATACAAACAGCTCATTTGTAGACAGTAAACTTGTTAAAATCTCATTTGCAAACATTAAGAGCGCAAAAAAGCTCGTATCATTCAATGTGTAAAAAAGCTCATTTCTAGCCATTCAAAGTCTGAGAAAAATCAACTTTTATTCAAATAAAGTGTAAAAAGGTCATTTGTTGACATTCAAAGTGAAAAACGCTTACATGGATGTTTTACCATAATCATATGTCAAGTCTTTATGTTGTAATAACTTTAAACTTCACAAGAAGAGAAAAAAGGATCAAATATTTAATCTGAATTATACTACGTGTACTATACTTTAAAAGTTTTGCATTATGAGAAGCCTCTAAGTAAAGTTGACAAACTATTACAAAATAAGCATAAATCATATGCACATATGATTCAGCATTCCTGCCTAGCACCCCACTCAATTGTATTGGTGGACAGAAAAAAAAGACAAAACACGTTTCTACATAGTTTGTTCACATAACTTAACTGAAATTAATATTTGTTTTTTAAAAACAATTCCCACAACAATATCCATTTCAGTGACAAAGAAAACAAGAACTCGTTTAATAACAAATCCAGTCAGTATGATTTATGAACAGCTTTATCGTCCTTGATGTTATAAACTCGATGAGATTCAAACCACTAAATTAACCATCTAAACGGCAAATCAAATACTACTTCATGAAAGAATCTCATAAAGATTAATCATAAAAATGTCTGTGATAACGTTTGCCTTACCTAACTGTGAACAGATTGCAAAAACAACTTGTAAACAACTTAAAAAATATAGAAAATTTGTCTTCTTGCACATTTTCTTTCTTATTTTCGTAGAAACTCCACAAGAAGGTTTCAACATCAGCCCATACACAAAAAGATAGGGATTTGTCTGTCAGACAGTACAATCTGTGAATATGGTTGTGCTTGGTTCATAAATTTAAGCTCATTTTTTAAACACTTAAAATATTCTTTGTTCCCTTTTCAGAAAATTTTGCGTCTTGTTTGAAAATACCATGAATGTGCTTTATTAATGAGTTTACGAAAGTACACCTTTTCTGTACAAAAATATACACATGTCATGTTCTTCATTTTTCACATACATTGACCTCTAACTTATGCCAGTACACTTGTTCTTGCTTCGCAATTTTTCATAAAATCTTTGTTTCAAACTAGGCATAAATATGCATAAAATAATATTTTGTAATCAGTTGTGTAAATACCTTATTCACAAATTTAAACTTAACTGTTTCAGGCATTTAAGACTGATATGAAAATCTAGAAAAAGAAATAGTTAAGCATATTGTGTAAATGATGTTTGTTGTGGATTTAGAGATGTATAGCTATACATTAATTGTATGTAGGATAAAATATATTCTAAGTACATATGAAATATGGTATTACATATATGGTATATGAGATTATTTTACCCAATCATCCCTTTTACAAAAACCATACAACACTGTACCGTGCTAACTCAATCATGATCAATCACGATCTGGAATTTCTTATCATATTTTCTTATCTAAATCACATTAATACAGTCATATTAAGCAATCCACTTGACCTTAGAAACTAAATCAACGATTATGATAAACTTGTTTACAAATTCTGGCACGGAATTCGCATGTAATATTTCTACCTTAACAGTACTTTCACGGAAAAAAATCGTTATTTATCTGACATTAGAAGTTTCATCAGGTCCATAACATTTCTCTATCATGCTGTTAGCAGGGGCTTACCTTGCATTCAGGAAATAATGAAGCACATTGGATTAATGATATCGTCTCGAGAGACCGGAACAAAGTAAAACACAGATGGGTTTTAGATATTTAAAAGATTTATCGCAATTGTTAAAGCATTTGCCAGACAATTCAGTGGTTTTCAAAGACATTAAAAAACGCACATATAAGATAGAGGCTAACACTTTTTAATACAATTCTGATATTTGTACTGACAGTGTACATTTTGAAATACTAGTAAACAAATATGATTTCTGCATCCGTCAACATTGTTTTTTGAAACAAAATCTGATATTTGATACACAATAAAAATATAAAAAGAAATTTATTAAATGACATACAATTACAAACATTACAATTAACATACGTATAAAATCTTATGTTTTAGAGCTACAGATGATATTGAATGACTTCTGAGGTGACTTGCGTGCATGTCATAATTATGCCAGGGTCCATATTTTCAACACTGCTCACCAAATATATAAAAAAATGGTTGTAAAAGCATCAAGGCTGATTATTCCCAAATTCATCTTCCCAAATACTATGGAAAACGTAAGGTCAAGGTCATCTGTTTATGCACAGAGAGCAAAATTTGACACAGGTGCCTAATGAAGTAAGAGACGCCACTAAATCTCTTTGTCTTTTTTTGTCTCTGTCATTTGAAGCTCGAACAAAGTTGGCAGGAAAGGCGTACTGTCCAGGCGTAACAAAGTAACATTAAGAATATCAATAGGAGACCCACTTAATGATTTTAGGTAAATGCTTTAAAGAAGTAGTTAGCAGGACAGGACTTTATAAAATACCTACAAATCTTTGATACTATTTTTCATGATCGTCTAAACAAGAAATACTAAACCATAACAATTCAGATTTCGCTGTAAAAGTATATGTAATAATTTATGTACATGTTATCACCCAAAACACTACTAAAGGACGGTTTGGTTGATATAAAGGGATGTTCCCACTCGTATAAACAAAGTTCACGTGACCGACAATTCTGGTCGACGATACCTAACAAATAGTAACGTCTTCGCATAGTTTCAGCTTAGAAACTTGGACTCGAGAACACAAAGTATGTAAATTATGTTCAACACGTAAGATAGAGAAAGAATTCCATTTCCCTTTATCGTTATCTTAGAACGATGTTTAACTATATTATTGTATCTGGCCAACGTTACCAGTATTTCCGTTATTTAATCAGTTTCGTGTCTGCAAATTTAAAGAAAACAAGAGACGTTTGAACAACTGGTCTTAAAATCAATATGGGCCAACTACAGGTCATGACCAACTACACTTCCAAATCTGAACCTCCAGCTTTTGTGGAGGTAACTGTAACCTTGACCTTTGATTTACTGACCTCAAAATTAATAGAGATCATCTACTGGTCGTGATCAACCTCCCCACCAAATCTGAGGACTGTAGGCCATAGCGTTCTCTAGTTATTGACTGAAGATGATCGTGACCTTGACATACTGATCCCGAAAACAATAAAGAAGAGCAACCATTCTATGAAGTTTGAATGCTGTGGGCTAAATGATACTCGAGTTTTTGAGCGGGCATGGTTTTCAAATTAAAGGTGACAGTGACTACGGCCCAATATACTGACCTCTAAAACAATATTGGCCTTTTACTCAATAAGAGCAACGACCCTATGAAGTTTGAAGGTTGTAGTCCAAATGGTACTCGAGTTATTGATCAGACAATATCTGGTCTACGGACGGACCGACATGTGCAAAGCAATATATCCCTGCTTCTTCGAACGGGTGTGTGTGTGGGGGTGGGGGGTGGGGGGGGGGGTGCATAACAGTGTGTGCATTTTTAAGTATATCTAAATATTTATTTTGCAAGTAAGAAAGGCATCATCAAGTAAGAATTATGTCTAAAGTTCTGTCATCTTACACTTTAATGTATACAATGTTACAAGCTGGGACCGCTCCCTAAGAAAACTAAGATTCAATACAATTTGTTAGCGATCAAATGTGAAAAAAGTATTTGTCTTATGTTTTTCTATGGGAATATCGAATAAGCATAGTATCCTTTAGTATATGTACAACGACCTTAAAGACTGATATTAATTATGGATAAAGTTTATCGATTTTGTATTTTTATATTATTTTGTCGTTACATAATACTTTTGATTGGTAAACTCTTCTTAAAATATCTCAAAAACTTTGTTTGATCTCCAATCCTTTGTCGGGTATGTTTTAAACATTGTAAATTGTTTCATGCGTATTAAATAATTGTATCTTCCTTCATCTTACAGGTCAGCAAGAAATTCTTGTTTCCCCACATACAACATTGTGTTTCAAACACCAACCTGTCTGTGTGATGCGTGTCTGCCTGCACGATGTGTGCGTGCTTGCATGCCTTCCTACATGTATCTATCGTTAATGTCGACGTCTTCGCGAGACGTAGACTTAATTGTGCGTAAACATCGTGTGAGATATTAGTAATATAAGAATAAAGAAAACAGAATTTAAAACAGGACATAAATTTGAACAAAGGTACTAGACAACAGGACAACTAGGCCGAAACATGCTTAATGCAATATATCTATGTACGAATGTGGTTGGGACGAAAGATGGTGTGTATTATGAAGAAAACTTTCAAATTCATTATATTCATATCAATGTCATGACCAGAAATTATACCTAAAATTACACGGACACGGATTATCATTTATTCGTAAATTAAACAGGAAAAGTATCATTTTCAGTATTTTATCGCAACTTTAATACTGTAGCCATATTATTATTTTTTGTCTTAAAACTAGTCATCTAGTACGGTAGATTTACAACTATCAACAGTTGTAATGAACAACCTGATAAATGAAAAAGATTTAATACGGTTGCACTATTGTACAAGTCATAGTCATAAAGTTTTCGTTAATGACATAGAAATATATTTTGTAATTAGGCGAAATCATTGGAATCAGATCTTTTTTCAAAAGCTAAGCTATCAAAGGCTTACAATTAATCAAAGAATTGTACTTAACGAATTGAAATCCTTTCTCTATGGCAAATTAATGGCTGTCATCTATCTTCAACTTGAGCATTCCATTATTGTTGACGCCATTACACAAAGCCAAATTTAACACTAACTAACTGAGTTTTGATACTTGAATTAGCAACAAAGCATGCATTGATTTAAACATCATAGGTCGCCAATATAATATAATTGCAATAGACAACGGACACAGACTAAAGTTAAGAACAAGTGATTTACACATGCCACACACCCTGTACGTCCTGCCACTGACCAAGTTTTATCAAAATAAAATGTGGAAATCTGCAGAATATATCTTCATCCATTTAGAAACTTTTATGATTTTTGAAACAATAGTATTACTCTTTTGTAAAAAGGTTGAGACAATCTCTGCAATAATATCAGAAAACCCCATTGAATATACACTTTACAAAAAAAGAACCCTGACAGTGTATGTTTTATTCATTTTTTTCAGAAAATAGACAATACAGTATGACAACAACTTTTGGGCATGTTAAAATGATCCATTCCCAATCCAGTTATGCATTTTTGTTTTACTGGTCATGATTTAGGTTTGGTAAAATTACGTAATTTCAATGATAGGGGTCAAAATTTAATTTATCTGTTTGGATGTAATGGCATTGACATTTTTCTGGTGAATTTTAACCCTTTAGATCACAATTTAATGATGTGCAAGTGTTCTGGTGTTGAAATCAATATCGGACGTGAGCACCTTTAGCTCTAATGAGTGTATCCACGCGTCGTCGCATCAAATTGACGTAACGTTGTACAAGTCCGTTAGAAAGATTGTTCCATTCATGAATCAATGCATTTGTCAGCTCTTGGATATGTTGTGGAGCACGTCTTTGGCGAACGTTTCTGCCAAGCTCGTCCCAGATATGCTCTATTGGATTCATATCCGGAGTCATTGTTGGCCATTGCATGACGTTAGCGTTTGCTGCTGCTAAGTGAGCGCGTGTAATTCTTGCTGTGTGGGGACGGGCATTATCCTGCTGGAAAACAGCTGGAGCATTTGTTCTCAAAAACGGAATAGCTTCTGCATTTAAAATATTGTTAATGTACCCTTGGGCATTTAAGTTGCCTCGCAGAACGATGAGTCGGGTTTTCTGCCCCCCATTATCCCACCCCATACCATTACGCCACCACCCCCAAAACGATCATGTTCTCTAACACAGACGGACGCAAACCGTTCACCTTGCCGGCGACAGACGTCGGCATTACTCAGACTGAATCGCGATTCGTCTGAAAACAGGACAGTGTTCCAGTCACGTCGACGCCAGTGACGGTGGGCACGTGCCCATGCCATACGGGCCTGACGATGGCGTAATATCAGTATACCACCGGTATATGGGCGTCGGGCTCTAATTGGACGTCTTTGTGTGCGTAACCTATTGCGAATAGTTTGAGCACTTACGTTAAACAAAGGTGCCGTCCACGTCGCGCGTCTGAAGCGGTTACGTAAGTGCATTAAGATAATGGCACGATCATCCCTTCGGGTACTTGCCCTTGGTCTACCTGACCTGGGATGATCGGACATACCACCTGTTTGCATAAAACGTCTAACAAGCTCATGAATTGTGTTGCGACTGCAGTTAAAGGTTCTGCTAACGTTGACAAAGGAAGCAGAGCCCTGGAGCATTCCAATAGCCTTATTTCTCTCGGCTTCTGACAACCGTGGCATTGTAAAACTTGTCAACTTTAGATGTGAGTTTCAATGTGTGATCACTGATGACATGTATAGTGCTTTGTAACACTGTCTACCGGTTACCGTTCCGCGTGAACGAGCTCCACGTGCAAAAACGGAAATTTAACGCCTAGCTGCATTTGACTGCTAACATGACGACGAAACGATGCACGTGTAAAGTGTGTCGATAGTACATGTTTGTGCAATTTGGATAAATTCGCAAAATATTTAAAAACTAAATGTGTCAGGTTTCTTTTTTTGTTGAGTGTAGATATTACAAAAACTACTTAACAGTTTAAATTGAGCAGTTAGATATAATTTCATGTACATTATTTCCTACAGTAATTTAAAGAGATTTGCATTTATATGTGTATCTATCCTACTGAAATTGCAAAAGGAAACTCGAGTAAAATGTAAAAGCAGTATTGATAATTTCTTTGTACGTGCATATTTTCACTTAAGCTTTTTAGATCGACACACCAACAATTACATTAAACAAACAACTCCTTAGCCCTTCAAAAACAATACTGGATGGGGTCGTAATTCCAACATCTTTTTATACATAAATTAATCATAATGATACATTAATCAGCTGTTTCATTCAGTTTTGATATTTTACCAGTAAATTACATTCCTTTTATACAAGATGATGTCAGAAACTGTTGTCAAAGTACATTTATTATATCAACACTTCAAACATCGACATTAATAGTATAAAATTTCACTGTCAGGAGTCACAAATTTTCAGTCACTTTTCAAATACCGAGTTTTTATGCCCCAATCGAAGATGAGGGGGGGATATTGCTTTGTAAATGTCGGTTGGTATGTCGGTCGGTCACTTCGTTTCCTATCAATACCCTTGGACCCACGTTCCTCAAACTTGATGAGTTGATCATGACCAGTTGATGACCCCTATAGCTTTTCAGTAATAAGGTCAAATGTCAAGGTCAGAGTGACCTTGAAAAGCAAAACAGTTTCCGATCATTAACTATAGAACGCTTAGGCCCAGGTTCCTCAAACTTCGTAAGTAGATTGGTCATGACCAGTAGATGACCACTATAGTTTTTCAGGTCACCCGGTCAAAGCCCAATGTCAGTGACATTGAAAAACAAAACGGTTTCCGATCAATAACTATAGAACTATTGGGCCCAGATTCCTCAAACTTGGTATGAATGTTGGCAATGACGATTATGGCTTTTCAGATCACCAGATCAACGGCAAAGGTCACATTGACCTTGAATAGCAAACTGGTTTTCGATCATTTACTATAGAAAGGCTTGGGCCCAGCTCCCAAAAACTTCATAGGCAGGTTGGTCAATACCAGTAGATGACATCGGTAGTTTTTTAGGTCATTATGACAAAGGCCAAAGTCACAGTGACCTTAAAAAGCAAAACAGTTTCCGATCAATAACTACAGAACGCTTGGGCCCAGATTCCTCAAACTTCGTACTTAGGTTGGTCATGACAAGTAGATGTTCCTAATAGTTTTTCAGTCACCAGGTCAAAGACCAAGGACACAGTGACCTTGAAAAACAAAACGGTTTACGATCAATAACTGTAGAACACTTGGTTCCTAAACCTTGGTATGTAGGTTAATCATGACCAGTAGATGACCCCACAAGACTTTTCAGATCACCAGGTCAAAGGCAAATGTCACAGTGTCCTTGAAAAGCAAAACGGTTTCCGATCAATAACTAACGAGCGGTTAAGCTCAGCTCCCCAAAACTTCATAGGCAGGTTGGTCATGACCAGAAGATGACCCCTATAGCTTTTTAGGTCATTAAGTCAAAGGTCACGGTCACAGTAACATTGAAAATTAAAATGATTTCCGATCAATAACTTTACAACGTTTGGGTTCAGGATCCTCAAACGTGGTATGTAGGTTGATCATGACCAGTAGATAATCCCTATAAAAATTAAAACGGTTTCCGATCAATACCTATAGAATGCTTGTGACCAGTCTTCCTAAAACTTCATAGTCAGGTTGGTAAAGGCCAGAAGATCACCCATGTACGTAGTTTCAGAGAACCCTTGGGCATTGGCTCCTCAGACTTGCTGTGCACGTTGGTCTGTTCCGGAGATTACCTCTAGGGTTCTTGAGGTCACTAGGTTAAAGGTCAAGGTCATGGTGGCCATTGAAAAGCAAAAACCTTTTCCAATAGATATCTATAGAATCATTGGGCCCAGGTTCTAAAACTTGCTCATGACTAGTTGATGATTCCAATAGCTTTTCAGACCACTAGGTCAAAGGCCAAGGTCACAGTGACCTTGTAAAGCAAAACCTTTTCCAGTGAATATCTAGGGAATCCTTGGGCCTAGGTTCGTCAAATTTGGTATGTAGGTTGACCATCTATTGATTTTGAGATCACTTGGTCTAAGGCCAAGGTCACAGTGATCTTGAAAAGCAAAACGGTTTCCCATCAATAACTATAAAATGTTTGGGCCAAGGCATCCTACAAACTTCATTGACAGCTTGATAATGGCCAGTAGATCACCCATAAAGTTTTTAGGTCACTAGATCAAAGGTCAAGGTCATATTGATCATTACTAGTAACAGAAAAATGGTTTCTGGTGACTAACCAAAATATGCGTGGGCCTAGTGTCCTTAAACTTGCAATGCTGGTTGATAATGACCTGTAGATGACTTATATTGCTTTTGGTGTCACTTGGTCAAAATTCAAGGTCAGAGTGACCATTAACAGAAAAATGGTTTCCAATCAGTAACTAGAAATGGGTTTTTGATTGAACAAAAACATATGTCTCCCCCAAGCCAGTTGCTGCAGGCAGTATTGAGTCAGACGATTGTAAAATAAGGGGGATATTTTTGTCAAATGTACATGATAAACAAGAAACTCATACTCTGTCAAGAAAGGATTGAGCAGAAACCTTGTTTCATATTGTACAAAATAGTTGTATTCATTCAGTCTAGTTCCTGTAGCATGTTGGAATCATGTCGATGGCAGTGCTGTTACATAGATATCAGCAAAAAACACAAAGCCAGTTACAAGGTGTCTTCTTCAAGCACTCAAGTTTAATCTATTTCCATTGATAAGGAGAAAAGTTACATCACGATAGCTGTAGTATGTTGGAACGACTCCTACTATGTTGGAATTTGACATTTAACCTTCAAGTGTGACCTTGACCTTGAGACACCACACCCGCAAAGTGGGTTCTGCACGTCGCCTTGATGAGGTGAACATCTGACCCAAGTTTCATAAAAATCCTTCAAGGGCTTTGGAAGATACAGAGCGGACACGATTTTGTGACAGACAGACAGATAGATGGATGGACAGACTGACAACCGGGGGAAAAACAATATGTCTCTCCGATGAGGTAAACATCTGACCCAAGTTTCAAAAAAATCCTTCAAGTGCTTTTGAAGATACAGAGCGGACACGATTTTCTGGCATTTGACATGTAACCTCCAAGTGTGACCTTGAGACACCACACCCGCAAAGTAGGTTCTGCACGTCACCTTGATGAGGTGAACATCTGACCCAAGTTTCATAAAAATCCTTCAAGGGCTTTTGAAGATACAGAGCAGACACGATTTTCTGGCATTTGACATTAAACCTCCAAAAGTGACCTTGACTTTGAGACACCACACCCGCAAAGTAGGGTCTGCACGTCACCTTGATGAGGTGAACATCTGACCCAAGTTTCATAAAATCCTTCAAGGGCTTTGGAAGATACAGAGCGGACACGATTTTGTGGCATTTGACATTTAACCTCCAAGTGTGACCTTGACCTTGAGACACCACACCCGCAAAGTGGGTTCTGCACGTTGCGTTGATGAGGTGAACATCTGACCCAAGTTTAATAAAAATCCTTCAAGAGCTTTGGAAGATACAGAGCGGACACCGTTTTGTGATGGACAGACGGACAGACAGACAGACAACCAGGGGAAAAAAAATATGTCTCCCCCATTTTTGGGGGGAGACATAACTAGAGAACCCTCGGCACTGGCTCACAGACTTGCTATGCAGGTTGGTCTGTTCAGAAGATGACCCCTGTTGTCTTTGGATCACTAGGTTAAAGGCCAAGGTCATGGTGGCCATACATCATAAAGGGGAAAACAGATTGACTGATGACTAGAGAACCCTTGGGCCTTGCTGCTTCAAAACTTCCTACCTACCTACCTATCTATGCAGTCCCTATACTCTTTCATGTTCTCTAGTAATTGAACTTTATACATTTTATAACCAAAGTGTCATTGACATAATATACAGTTCCATCTACTTTCCATGGCGATAGCTTTTGATATCAGAAGCGCCTGTTTAATTACTGACACAAGTCCCTGTCCTCCCTTCCTATACTTTTATGGCTGCCTCTTGGGATAAGGCACTAGGGGAGCATACATATTTTACAAACACCTCTTGTTGTTCTTTAAGATGATAAAGTGCAAATAAATACATGAGAAAATAAGAAACAAGAACTGCCACTGTAAGATGACTATGCCCCCAAAGTGATGCTTTGACCTTTGAGCTGAGAACCAGTCATTCAGGGGTCAAGGTCAAATAAATATAGGTCAGTGGGAAAGTCTTGTCCAAAGGGGTGTTGTGTCCAAGTATGAAGTAGATCCACTTCCTAATGTGGAAGTTATGGCCAAATGTTAAAGTTTTCGGACAATTAAAGTAAATCCACTTACTAATATGGAAGTTATGGCCAATGTTAAAGTTTTTGGACAATTGGATCTTCAAGGTGAAGGTCATTCAGGGGTCAAGGTCGAACAAATATAGGTCAGTGGGAAGGTTTTGTCCAAAGGGGTGTCCAAGTATGAAGTAAATCCACTTACTAATGTGGAAGTTATGGTCAATGTTAAAGTTTTCGGTAAGACTGACGGACGAACAGTTCAAAAACAATATGCCTCCCATCTGGGGCATGAAAAATGCCAACACTTTGCTGGTAGGGCTCAGAGCCATTTTTTTGGCAAGACTGATATGATAAAGTCCTGTTTCACATTTTTTGTACTGTCTTGTTTTAAAGTTACTGTTTTCTGTCCAATAATAAAAGAAGCCAGTAAATACTTGGAGTGATATATATGCTATCAAGTGGAAAACTGTCCTATCAGTAATATATATATTCCACAGGCTATCACTCACACTGATATTCTGTAACACTCACACTAGAATTGCCAGTGTAAAGAAGTATACTGACCTCCATAGAACAAACAACAGTTGGCCATTTTTGTATAGAAAAAAGACCCCCAGGCCATGATTTTATGACTCCTCTACAAATAGTAAAATGAACCTTGACTGAACACCAATCCCATCCCCCACTCAATATAGAGATTAATTCTACAGCAAGTCAGACCTTAATATTTTCATTTTATCAACTTTGAAAATACATATTATGGTTCATTTTTGCTTTGAAGGCCACATTACAAAAAGCTGTGATTCATTTAACTTATTCCAAAATACAGTACTTGAATTCAGCAATTACCAACAATGAAATATTGACAAATAACACGACAAGAAATTTATGCTTGATCCACAACTCCATCATTAGTCAAACTTTAGTATGATCTTAATCCTGTCATCTGAAACTTTGACACGATATCGACATTCAAATAGAACAAGTTATTCTTCAAATCTCATGCTTTCCCATTTACTTCCTGGAACAGATCTCAACTGTATCCAAAAATTAGTAAACATATATATACATAGTGAAAGGGGTACTTTTGATTGTTTGCTAATTTTTGGATACAGTCGAGCACCATGATTTCTTCAACTTCCTCTGGTCTGAATCAGCATAAATGCAGTTTTTTAAATAAACAAGAGGGCCATGATAGCCCTGGATCTCTCACTTGAGTACTTTGGCTCTGCTGTTAAGCAAATGTTAGATGCAGTATCACATTTCCTAATTGATAATTTTCAAAGATCACATTTTTAGTACAAATAAAGGCAGAGGCAACCTTGAGCTTCCAGCTTGTGAGATGTCATTTGAGGCCAAATATTTACGAAAACCTGTTTTTAGCTATGGTGGCCATTTTGTGCATTGGAGCAGAAAAATCCGAGCAATATTAACAGAAAGCTATTTTAGGAACATTTCTGTAAAATTGGGTAGAAAGTCACCTTGCCCTTTAGATGGCGATGCTGTTTTAATTTTTTTCTATTTCTAGCTTTTGCAGCCCTTATGTGCAATGGAGCAGAACGGTTTGTGCCATTTTAGAAGAGGGAAATACCAGGAAAATTTTGTTAAAGTTTGAAGGAAAATGTCTTTGTGGTTTGAAAGGAGATAACATTTGAAGCAAAAAATTGATGAAAATTTATTTTTAGCTCTAGCGGCCATTTTGTTCAATGAAGCAGAACCTTTTAAGCAATTTTAACAGGGGGCTCTGTAAGGAACTTTTTTTTCAAATTAAGTGGAAATCTTTGTTTTTAGCTTTTGTCACCCTTATGTGCAATGGAGCAGAATGGTTTGAGCAACTTTAGAAAAGGGCAATATAAGGAACATATCTGTCAAGTTTGGTTTAAAATGGCCTTGTGGTTCTGGAGAAGATGTCATTTGAAACCAAATACTGATGAAAATCTATTTTAACTCTGGTGGCCATTTTTTCAATGGAGCGGAATAATCAAAGCAATTCTAAAAGGCGACTATGCAAGGAACATTTCTGTAAAATTTAGGATGTGAAGCTTTCAATTTTGTTTCTATTTTTAGTTTTTGCAGCCTCTGTGTGCATTGGAGTGGAACAGTTTGAGCAATTTTAGAAAAGGGCAATATAAGGAACATTTCTGTCAAATTTGGTTTAAAATGGACTGGTGGTTTTGGAGATGTCAATTGAAGCCAAAAATTGACGAAAATCTATTTTTAGCTCTGGTGGCCATTTTATTTAAAGGAGCGGAAAAATCTAAGCAATTTTAATTTAGGGCTATTGAAAGAACATTTCTGTGAAATTTTGTGGAAAATCACCTTGCAGTTTAGGAAGGGAAGTTTTAATTTTTTTTTTTTTTTTTTTTTTTTTGCTTTTACAGCCCTTATGAGTAATAGAGTGGAACAATTTGAGCAATTTTAGAAAAAGGACAATATAAGGAACATTTCTATCAAGTGTGGTAAAAAACAGTCTTGTGGATAAGGAGGAAATGTCATTTGAAATAAAATGCTGACAATGGAAGCAGGATAGCTCACCCTGAGCATTTGCTCAGTTGAGCTAAAAACAGACACAACAGACTCATATGAAAATAGATGGTTTTATTGTATTTTGTGCTTGTAATGAAGGTCAATATAAATTATGAATGGCTGTAAAATAAGTTAACAAAAATCCCTGCTGGTTAGTAACAAAATAGCAATTATAGCCAGTAACAGAAGCAGGCATTGAATATTCATATATAACTAGGCCTTACATTATGTTTTGACTGCATTTTCTTTATCTTGTTGGAGGGTTATATAACTGCCTTTGTGTTTTTAAGCTTGGAATAACATAATTTATCTTTATAAAAATTTTAAAGATAAACAAAGTAATTGATAAAGAAACCAGAAGTCAAAATGTGAAGTAATTTCAAGTAGAACGCCATTACTTAATTATTGTTTGTCACAGAATGCTACATTTACAAAAAGTCCCATGTTCTTTATTATCCAAGACCACCTTGCCTGTGTGTGTATGTCACATGAGCTCTAACAGTATAACAGAAGATTTACAAGCATTATGAGTCTTGAAGTGGTTTCTAAGATTTGCAAGTAAAGAATTTGCAAGACTAGGACTCCAGATATGAGGTCTACTTCCCAGACTGTCGTATTTTAGGAAGGTGACATATAATCAATTTCTGTACACTTTCTAAACTGTACTAAAATAAAAATGATACAACAAAAATTCGAAACTGGTTTCAACTGAGTGATGCAAAACATGTTAGAATGCAGGCAGTTTTATAGTCCCCAAACAGAGACAAAATGCATACTTGGATGTTTTATATAATCCTAACTGATAATAAACTTGGTCAATGTTAATCAATAAAATGCTACACACACTTAATCATATAAAACTGTAAACAAACCTGTACAAGCAACATTAATATTGGATAAGTTAACGAACTATGATAAAAATATAGACAAATAAATAACTTGGTCCCAGTCTGGTGTTTTGTCACAGTTTCAACACACACATACTGTTTTCTACAAATGGTGATAGTTAACCCTGAACAAGCTGAAATTTTGTAATGGATTTGTCCAGCTTTGAATTTGGAACAGTTCATTCAAAGTTTAAGGGATTTCAATTTCAAAATACAAAAATGGAGCTACCAACAGTATAGAGCCTGGTCAGACTGCACGGATGTGCAGGCTGGCCTGGCTCTATACTGATGGCAAAGGCTAATCACTTTCGGTTCCAGCAGGTTAAGGGTTAAATGATACATACTAGAGAGACCCAACCAGAATATACCTTAGTTAATGATTCAATTGCTATATCTGTTTTCATAAGAAAAGTGTTGGACTTGACTCTTTCTTCATTATAGCAGATATTTTTCCTGTTTTAATAACTGTAGGAGGCACAAGTGAAGATCTGAAACTTAATTAACTTACATCAGGCTCATGCCTTGATAATAACAGGACTGCTATAATGACACATGGGTGTTTTTCTGTGATAATTATGTTATAAGTAAATCTACAATGTCTATGAAGAAAAGCACACCACAGACAGTTTAAAAAGACACCATTTCATTGAATATGGATAAAACAATCTGCCTAGTGCTTTGAAAGGTAATGCGGCTAAGTTTATACAGACGACGTACCTACTGATCATTTATTACAAAAGATAACTGTAGGTCGTGAATTATCATGTAATCTGATTTCACTTATCATTCTCCTAAGTCCAGGGTTATATATAAGATAATGCATCAATCTGATAAGTTCAAAAAATTAACACTCTACACCAGTATTTTAATAAGTTAAAATTTTGAGATCATGAAAACATCCAACTTGGGTGTTTTTATCAGACAAAATTTATATATAATTTAAAAAAAACAATGGAACAGTATTAACAAATGCATAATCAACAAGAATTTTTATCATATGTACTTTAGGTTGAACTGGGCTAGATATCATGCAGAAAATAGTTCAGACCACTGAAATAACAATCTCAACAATTAAACAAATAACAATTCATGAGACAATATTGACCTAGCTTTAACAATAACAAATGTGCAGTCATTATCACTTTTACCTAACTGTGAACAGGCACTCTTCAACAACTCTACAAATGTCTTCTATACAACTAACTACAGTCCAACCTCCCTAAATGTCACCTCTTAAGAACGACAGCCTCTATACAATGACACTTTGATTTCCCCGTTGGAAATCTGTGCACGAATGACAGAAAAATAGTCAGCAATTTGCAAATATCTGGCTTTTCCCCAAGAATATTGAAAAGGTATTTTCAGTGCATGTGCACATGTATTAAGCCTAAAATCATAAAGTTGCAAACACTCTGCGATATTAGAATTAAACAAACATGCAATACCAAAAAGAAATGATGAAGCAGTTTGTTTGTCAACTGTCAGGTATTCTTATTATGGATGTGCAAGGTTGTTTTTTGATTCACATTGAAATGTGAGGATTCATAGCTCATTAAAATTGAATACAGCAATGTTCTCTGTTCCCCACACCCCCCCCCCCCCCCCCCCCCAAAAAAAAAAAAAATTATTAAGATATTATAATTATTGCTTGTACGTCAGCATCATATATCACATAAACAGGAATTTTGTCAAATCAAATTTAAAAGGTACAATGTAAAAATGTAAGTTTGATGTAGATTTTTAATGAAACATCATGTAAATACAGAAAGATTTTAGAGAAAGAGTGGCTCTATGCATCCTATCTGATTGCAAAGCATTTTAACCAAAATAATACTTCAAGCTGACAAGTCCAAAACTGAAGATTGGTTGAACCTCCCAAGAACAACTAACTCTCTACAACAAACATTTTCCTTTCAACTGAATGGTGTTTGCTCTTAGGAGGTTGGACTGTATTTGTCTTACTAATAAGGTGCTTCTCTAGTTTACACTGACTAGATCGCCTTTAATTTCAGACAGTTTCATACGATGATGAAGTGTTAAGTCTGATAAATTACAAGACGGCTCAGTCTTATCAAAGCTAAATATTGATTACAACATGTTAGTTGGCCAGTTACAGAATAGGTAAAAAGCTACTAATAAAAACACTCCAAAATGCAAGATTAACAATCACAGGTTAAATGTGACTAAAACAACACTTGACTTCAAAGCATAAAAAACAAAGCTCTACTCTAACTGTTCAGAGGTCAATACTTAAACACAGAGAGAAAATGTTCTGATCTTCTGAAGTTTCAACCTCATGCAAAAAACGGTAAAAGACTCAATTACAGTTTCCAATAAGATTACAGAAGAAAGCATAATGCATATAGCATATACACATACATTTTACTCCAGGTACAATTTCTGTTCTGAGAACAAACTCTTAAAACTGCAGCTGAATACTGGTTACAGATGATGGAATAAATATTGGTTAGTATAACTTCAAAGATAAATTAATAATAATATAATATATTTGTTAGACGTGCTGCAAAATTTTCAAAATGTCAAAGGCAATATGTTGAAATTTTATTTGCGAGGAAACAGGATTTGATCTTGCATCTAGAATCAATAACTACTATCAAGTAAGCTCGTTAGGACTGAAGTTGTTGTTGACAAATGATGAAAAACCTTTGAAAAAAAAGAAAAGATAAAATAATATGCGAGTTTACAATTTAAGTGGCAATAATTTTTTAATAAACAAAAGAATAACATGAATTTTTGTTGTTGTTGTAAATTATCAAGCTTTCTGAGAATTTCAATACGATATTTGTTGAGACAAGGCATAGATATTAAGACAGACAAATTTAATCAAAACATGTTTTTTCTGAGACTTGAAATTATGCAAATACAATATCTGAGACAAAACATAGATATCAAAAAAGACTGACAGAAAACATTTTTTTCTGAGGTTTGAAATTTTATGAATGAACACATTTACTGCTGAGACAGTCTGGTATTGTGATTATGAAATAACAGTTAACTGACAGTTTGAAATCTGCTTTTAAATACTTAATAATAAGATCAACCACTAGTAGTAAAAAAATAGACACATCTCTTAAAACTGAAATGTTTTAAAGAGTTTATAAATTATTAAATCTCCAATATTTTAAGGAGTTTATTTATAGAGTCTTTTAGGAATGAATAAGAATATAACTTTAGACAGTTGCTAATGAAGCAGTCCCAATGACATGTTTGATCCAAACAATCAGTGCAATTAGGTCAATAAAGGAAGTCCGTCTACAGATTAACTTACAGAAACTGCTAAAATCAATAGTCTTTTTCATGGAAAATCATCTGGCTTCATTACTTAGGAGAAATGTACTCAATCTATCTTGAATATCTGCCCTATTTATATGTTTCTTTTCTTAAAATTACATACTAGATTAAACATGTATGCAAGTAAAAGCCAGATCAAAGGTTCTTGATGAAGGAATCAAAATCACTAAAACAGGCTTGCTTACTTATCCACTTTCTCACTCACAGAAAAGAAATGCAAAATCATGTGATTCTAAAGGCATCTATCAAAAGATAAATCTGGCTGTTGATTCAAAAACAATGATCTTACAGTTAACATGACAAAATGAATAGATAAACCTCAAAACAAAGCCATACTATATCATAATTTCTATCAATGCATCAATGCAAGCATTTCCTTCAATCACATTGGCAGAATACTAAAGGAATAACTAAATTAAAGTATCTAGCTATACACTAAATCCACCATTTCAACAACCTGTTTAGTTATACCTTTTTCTTAAATCAAAATACAGAAATATCACAAAAAAAAAAGAAAAAAAAAAGAAGCAAATTACTATCAAAGACATCTGTCTAGAAGTTTATCCGTCTTGAACAAAATTCATCTGAACATAATGCGGCTAGGTTTAGGCTGTCAGAAGGAACATTCATAAAATTGAAGTGTTTCTGCATTACTACGATGCATTATCGCTGACAAATTACAGACTGTAAGCAATTACACATGTTTCTGAGACACTTATCAGATTTATCACAAAATGTAAACGATCCGGTATTTAGTGGAGATTAGGTATTTAAGTCTGATTTTATAGAATCCAATATCTAAGCTTTTTACCAATTACTAAAATGTTGTTTACATAGCTATGCAATTCTTAAACAATTTCTCTAAAATGGTGAAATGAAATATCAGCATAGGAATTTTTTTTAATACAACCAAACAGTGTATATCCTGCAAGCAAACCTACTGTTATTTATTTCAAATGATGACTTTCAAGCTATTATATTTTTTAATTGAAAGACGACACCTTAAACTTTATGGATACCATAAATTAAATAAATTCTTATTATTTTCTAAAGTAACTTCAGAAATTTCACTATAACTGAATAACATAATCATTCTTTGCCATAATATAAGCAAATATGGCATAAAGTTCTATGACGCATACTGGCCCCAATGGCAACTGGCCCCAAATAGCAATGAGGAAAAAAAATATATGTATGAATGTAACTGACAGATTGTCCTTCATTCTTTGAAGAAAAAAAAATGAGTTTGTACAACCTAAAATAATTCCATACAACAATGAACTGATTCAGATTTACCTTCAACAAATGAAAAACAAAGAAAACTATTATTATTATTACAAGGAACCGTAGGAAAAATAGGATTTTTATTGAATAAAATAAGGAATTCTTGGGTATCAACTTAAAAACATTGAAAGTACGAAAAGATTAGTTTATACTTCTCGCAAAAGTTAGAAATTACTTTCCAAATGTCTACACTGTGTATCATATTAATGTATGCATATAACTGAGCTTATTTTATAGTAAAAGTAAGTTTATAAGGACTTCACGCACCATAGCCTTAAGGCTTTGGTCTGTTGCACGTGCCCGTCCTTTATAACTGAGCTTTTGGCAGTATTTCTGATTTATTTATAGAACAATCATATGATTACATTGCCCAACTTTCATACATAAGTATCCAGTAAAAGCTTTTCAAGTAAGTTAAATTCAAAATCTGCAAAAAATGTCAACTATACATTTGTTTTTTTTTTGTGCCCAGAAATACAAGCTCAAAAGAAACTTTCAATTTAAGGAACTGGGTGCATTTTTTCCCTGTAGTCTATGAGATCAAGTTATCACATTACTGTACTGTAATGGACAATGATTAAAAAATAGGAAAATAATGCTCCGAATTGGAATAACAAACATTTATCATCAAACAACTCAGATGACTAATCAATTTTGAAAATCTATGTACCAGTCCATAAATAATCACGAGAGACAGATAATGAAAACATGCTTAAAATAGCTTAAACTACTTTTTGTAGACTTCTCTCCTAGCAGTTTTGACAACTGGAATGTATGTACAACAAATATATTGATAACACAAAGATAGAAATAGATTTGAACTTGGCTAAGATTTTTGCAAGTACATTTGTAAACATGTGGAAATTATTTAATTACAAATCATGGGATCAGTACAAATCTATTGTAAATACAATGTACATATAAAATCAGAAGTATATACAATAGTGTGCACTGACCCTTGACAATGGAGGCTCATACTATACATATCACACTTCTAGCTAAATAAAACTGAAAAGAATGCCCATGCAAAGACAACATCGCTAATGCAAAGAATGACAGTAAATGTCTTCAGCCATCGTTAGCTGGCACCATCATTTCCGTACATCACAAACTCTTGTGAACCAGTCTTCTGTCGCCAAATTCTAATGGTGTGATCACTGGCAAAATAAATATTCATACAAGTAAATAAAACGACCAAAGCACAACAGTTCTGAGCAAATAAAAAAATACAACAAAAACAAAAGGTTTCTAAACTTTAAAAAATCTTGCCAGCCAAATTTGATGTCTGGCTTGCCCAGCTCCTCTTCAAGAAAACTATAGGACTAATTTCATAACATGAAGGCAAATGAAAGCTCAGTATACACTGCAACTAAAAATGATAGCATGAAAAGTGTGAGTAGAAACCTTCGCTATGGAGATCTACTGAAAGCATTCAAAGCAAACTAAAGAAAAAAGATGCTACAGTCAAAATGTGATTGAATGAATCTAACAACAGTGTACTATGAAATCATTCTTTGTCCATTCAAGGCAATAAGTTTAAAATGAAAAACAAAAAGCACGATTCTTCATAAAAATGATCTGGATTGCTGATTCAGAGAATCACATTTTGACTGTATTGTAGCAAATAAACAACAGCTGGTTTGCTGGATTTCTGGAGATTGTTGGGGTCTGGTATCCCATGTGAAACTTCCAACCAGGCATCAGTTCATATGCTGCTAATCCAGTTTTCTGTTCTACTGCAAAATCATACGCTAAACAAATATAGCAAAAACAGTCATGCAAAGCATATAAGAATGGCCTGGAAATGAAAAAAATAGCAGACAGGAGTAGCTGTAAATCTTAAGGCATTGATAAAAGAAACTCAATAACATGCAAACAGAAGACTTATTTCTTGTTAGTTTGAAAGAAACATTGAAACAGAACAGTTCTGAAAGCATAAAGTCTTAACAAAACAAAACTTCCGCTGAATAAAAAATATGTAATTTCTGGCGACAGTTTGTTGTATTTGATGAATTATGACCCATATTTAAATTCTGCCAATCAACTGGAAGACCGACACCCTAACAATCTGTCATGGTGATGTCAACCAATAAATTGACCTTTGATTCAGGGCATATGATGAGGTACTTAAGAGCAATATTTGAGCAAAGCATTTTCAAGGCTGATCAAAATATCTAATAAAGAGCTTGGTTTTACACTTGTTATAATGATCCTCATATTTCACAAAAAAAATGACATTATTACACACACCAATCATTTGAACAAATACAGAATATGGCCAAAAGCAGCCATGCTTTGATCTTTGCCTTGAACTGACAGTAAATGCCCATATAATGTGAAAGACAAAAATCTCAAAAACATTCGTACAAACTATATAAACACAACAGTATTAAACATTGGAATAATAAATAACATGACCTGGAGGGACTTTATCATTAATTATTACGCTATCAAGACAATTATGGGGGTTAGGAATGTTATTGCATTGTTATGGCTCAATGATTGTTGCCAGCAGTTTAACTCAAGCACCATAAAAAGCCCTGTAATCAAATATAAAAATGTCTGCCTGAAAACAATTTGATACTTCAGCACATTCAACCTTAAATGAAATTTGCAGAATGTAAAAGGGCATATAACAGCATAACACAACCTATAGAACATAAATCTAATGCAATTATGAGACATTCTTGCACCAAACAAAAATGTTGGGCCTACAAAAAAGGGCTGATATATTGCTACAAACAGGTCTGATATACTGCTGTTTATGCTTTCTTCATCACCTAAAGAAAACTGATGAAAATGGAAACCTATGTCCAAGCTGATACAATGTGTACAGTAAGTATGCGAAGCAAAATGCTGATTGGCTGTTCAGGAAGACGACACAGGTGAAAGGTCAATCTGCTCACTTCTCAGCTGCCAAACCTTTACACCTGCTTCACTGTAAACAACAGAAAGAAATGATAGAGAAACAGAAGTACAAGAGGGTCTATGTCTACACCTGTTACACACATCACATAAATCTATAAAATGCTGATTTTTATGATTTCCTGACCCATTTGCAAGGTAAACAAGGGTTTATACATAACAGTAATATTAATTTAGGTTTTGAACCTAGATGACCATGTTTCAATCCAAAGCCTGGAACATTCTGACAAAGTGTTCTTGAAGTCTTACTGACAGCTGTAAAAGGGGTCACAAGTGTTTCCCCCTTGCGCCACAAGATTTTGTTATGACTGGCTGTAAATTCACAGAGCAAGCATTGCCGTGCATGAAAAATGCGTCATGCACATCTACACTTATTGCTGAACATGAATAACAAGGACTGGACAACCGCCTGACAATCCAACTAACTGCAAGTTAACTGGTATATAAACAAAGTTTATTGAGGGTATAATTAAGAACGTGGTGTCCAGTAAGTTTTGATACATGTACATAAAAGTAAGCTTATGACCTTGCCCAGATGATCTATATAAATACTACTGTCTGACATTTAAAGTTGAGTATTTTGGAATGAAGACCTTTTGAACAAAGTATCAGTAACTCGCAAACAAACCATTTCTATCAATAACCAAATTTTATAAATGGATGGTATACATACATGTATATCTGAAGAATATACAGCACTTTTTAAACTGATACCTAACTGATCAATTGATATTAAGAAAGCATTAACCAACAACTTACTTTGAGGCTGTAAAAATGGCAGAAGAGTTTGTAGCTATGGCATTGATAGGGCTTGTGTGGGCCTTGATCTCTGCAATCTGTGCACATGTGTCCACATTCCAAAGTTTGAGGTAGCCAGCTCGACACCCACTCAGCAGTGTATTGGTTCCCTTCATAAAGTTCATGGCACATATCCAGTCTCTGTGAGCTGCATTCAGTGACTAGAAAAAATAATAGGAATACAAAGGACAATGTGAACCATTGCTTACAATAAGGTCAGCATCAACAAATTTACTTTGAATCCTTCTATACTGACTTAAGCTAGCCTACTTCAAATTGTCCCAGTGTTAATTATGCATATCTATAAATTAATTTTCAGTATTTGCAAATAACAAACTTCAATGTGTAAATATAACATGAATAAGCAAAGTCTCTTTTAAATTTTCTCTTGCTTGACTTAGCTTCAACTGTTTACAGACAGCAGTAAAATGTCTACCAGATAGTTATATTAAAGCAGCTTTACCTGTACAAGACTATGAGAGTTCAGGTCCCACTTCTTAATACACGTATCTCTAGAGCCACTAAACAACACGTTACCCTGTATGGCCAGAGACTGTATACCATCGTAATGTGGGGGTTCAAGATTATACTTTGGAGTCAGTACTCCCGCTCCTTCCGACATCACTTCAAACACCTGTAAATTTAATCCTTGTATATTAATGTTTTTTTTAACTCAGAAGAAATACAGCATAAGAAAATCTGCAACTCTAGTTTTCTTCTCTTCAAACTCATTTTGTTTAGCCTTCAGCAGAGCTAAATAAATCTGTTATTTTTTCAATTCTTTTTTTGTCCTTTTTATTACTCAAATTTTGTCAATTTTAACTCTGGTGCATGGACCACTCACTAAGACAGCCTATCAGGTTTTGTATATTGCATGTGGAAGTCTATGAAGAGGCATCAAGGACTTTAGATGAATGAAAGATTAAAGGTTCTTCAGTCAGTGTTGATATTAAGGCAGCAGTTCACTTTGCTTTGCTTAGGTCTGATAAAAAGAAACAGGTAACCTAGGTAAATAAGTCAAAATGGCAGCAGTGTGAGACACTTACATGTGTAAGAGACTATACATAAAGGGAGATAACTTATATCCTAAAGCCTTACTTTAATGTAGTGGTCTTTTGACCCTGTGACTACAATGTCATTCTGCTCTTGCTGGTCTACACCTATCACCATTATGGCTGCCTGGTGACCTCCGCTTAGTTTCCCCACTGCAGCAAACCTGTAATATAAGTCAAACATTTTTTTCATGGATTTACCAGAACTGCATGTAACATTTGTCTGTAAAATTGTAAAAAGGCTGAATATTTGTGGAAGAACTGATACCAAATCCCTAGGCTTCACATGAAATGTCAACAATTTAGGGTAAAACCAATGTAATTGTAATCAGACTAAGCCAACAGCTGATATTGTTTAACAGTTCAAAGATGAGTTTCCATTGCTTCCGTATATACTCGCTTATAAGACGCAGTTTTAGAATCATATTATAGGGTTGTCGAGGGGGAGCGTCTTACAAGCACGTCCTTCAAGAGAAAAAAAATCCCCACAAGAATCTGGCTTCTACAATCAAGATTTCATAACCGTAATGTGCTGCAAACTGTTCAGTAAGTTACCGGGCCTAAACAAAAAATAACAAGGCAAAAAATTACCACTCCTGTAGAATCAAAGACTTTTAATTAGTGTAAAAAGTATTGCAAGATGTTATTGTTTTGGTCTAACAAAGTTTTTTTCTCTTTTTTAGACAGCGTTAGCGGTACTTTCGTTTCAACATCAGCCATTTTGCTGGGAGTGCTAAAGCGCATCCCGGGCCGTACCGCACCGTATTAAATTATCCTCAATCGGCGTATACTACTCTTTCTTTTTTTTAACATTATTTAATGTTTTTAAATAAAAGAATGATTGACGATAATTTAATACAGTATTCCTAGAAATGTTCGCGGATACAAATTTTCACGTTTTTTTGATCAACAACATTTTCGCGGAGACAAACTTTCGCGCACTCATAACGACCGCGAACTCCGCGAATATTAAGTCGCTACGGATGGATGATTAATACTTTCGAAAAAGTCAAACAGAAAAGACACTTGATTAAATGTGGCTGGTATCGTTCCGGGATGCTTACCAAAGAGAATATTATTTAATAGTAACTGTAAATAAAAATGACTGTCTAAAAACAATAAGTGTAAATTAATCCCCTGTGTTACCCCCGTGTTAACCAATATGCATATAACAGTTCACGTTTATTTGTAAATTATCAGTTTACCGTTTGTTTTTTGTAGTTTGTACCTCGATGTAAATGTTGAATACTGTGTTATAAAAATATAACATACCGGTAAATAGAGGGAAATGGATTGAATTATTATTTTATCAGACTTGTGAATGCGTGTATGCATTTGCGTAAATTCGGATTTATGGATACAAGTACACTGAATGGTAATAGATTTCAAGTTAAGAAAAAGCTAGAAATGTTCGCGTTTTTGTTAGAAGTGACATTTTCGCGGCTAAAAAAGTTTGCGGATCCTTGCTTGACGTGAAAAACGCTAACTTAAAAAGCGCGAAATCTTTTCTAAGAATACAGTATTTAATTTTTTTTTTCACTTAAAACATCACTTTAAATGCAATTATTGCTTAAAGTCACGCTAACACTCACATTTAAAAAACTGTGAAATTTAGTAAAGGGGCCTCACTAATAAAAAGACTGTTATTTCAATGATTTGCAGGAGTTGATAGCTGAGACCCTTTTACTGTTAATTGTCTGGCATTGTATATTAATTATACGCCAATAAGATGCCAATTTTCAGCAGTTTCTTATCGAAGAACGTAACTGTTGTACAAACACAACCAGCCTGTGATTGCCTAATTGTGGTCTTATATTGATTGGTTTGAATATGCTGATTGACAGTTCAGTATGCATGACTACCTGCTCAAACCGCAACATGATTGGATAATATATCGATATGGCCATGATTTATTGCTGATACTGCCATTGGCGTTAGTGAGAAAATGGTTTGTGTCTGGCAATCCAAACAAAGTTAATTGATGAATGTGATAGCGCCATCGGTAAAAAATGACGTGGTTGAAGTTAAAGTGAAAGACTCGGTAAATGATAAGAGAAGTAGTTGATATGTGCTACAATACGATTCAGGGCATTGCAGCTTGCCAAATTTTAACTGTGGTGTAATGAAGTCAATTAACTGTCATTGTTATAATTGGTAATTATGGCAATGTGATGAATTGTTAGTGCTACGGCTTGTATGATCATACCTGTAGGTAATTAAGTATTAAAAAATAATAAGCATATGGTACCAGATGTATACAGTTGCTATTAATTAATGGATGTCACTGTATTTGAAGGAAGTTTTTCTTAGGGTTTAAGAAATGAAATTAATTCAGGCCTTCTCAAAAATTAAATAAAATTTGTTAAAATTAATGCTGTTTAAATAATTTTTAAATGCCAAAAAAAATACAGCAGTTGGATTTCCAAGTGAAAGTTCAAAATTTCATGAACCCTGTGACCTCGGACGATGTGAAAATCTGACCGCGTCTTATAAGAGGGTCAATGCAAAAAGTACAGATTTTCAACTCAAAGTTAGGGGTGTGTCTTATAAGCGAGAGCGTCTTATAAGCGAGTATACACGGTATTTACCAAAGGACACTGGTGTCAGAACAAGACAAATATATAGAATTATTCTGAAAATTTACTTTTTACATCATTTTACATAAACAAGTTTAAACCAATAAAGTACACAATATTTTTTTTCCAGGTATTTCTTGTGTAATTATTTACTGGGTGAACACATCACAGCAGTTTTAGCACAAGGACTGTCTCCTAAAACAGACAATTGCTAAACAACAACAATTAATTACAAGCTATCTTGCTCAGACTTGCAAAAACCCTAAATATGTTTCTTTTTTTGGTTTCATTAAGTATTTTTGAAATACATTTAATTAAGACTACCTCAAAAGCACAGTTGGAACACAGATGTAACTGTAAAATGTGTGAGGTGGGGTAAAGATATAAATGGGATTGAGTGATTAATTAAACCAGAGACGTCTGTATGATGACTGGTACACACTTCCTTTAGCATGTAGGTCTATATTTTGCTGAATCACAACTATAAAGTAAGTTAATAATAGCTTGTACCTTCTCAAGTCCCAGACTCTCACAACATTGCCTGCTGCACTATAAAGGAGCTGTCCACTGTTGTTCAATGCTATATCATTTATATGATGCTCCCCACTAGGTAGGTCAATCTGACGTGTGTCACTGGTAACCTGCTCATCCTGTGTCAACCCTGATGAACTGAAAAAAACAACATTACAATTAATTATACTGTTATGACATTATCCAGTTTAATTACAGTTTATTCTAATGAATGACTATATAATGCTCAGACTGTAACAACAGTTGGGACTGTTTTCAGAATGTACAGTCAAACCTAATGATTGTTATGAAAGGAAATAACAGTGTGCTACTGAAAAGTACTTTGGTCTTCTTGGTATCTTTTGCAAGGAACCAAACATGCCATAGTACCTTCTGCTAGGGACCAAAGATGCCATAGTACCTTCTGCCAGGAACCAAAGATGCCATGTTACCTTTTGCCAGGAACCAAAGATGCCAAACAATTCAAAATATGGTCTCAAACACAAAAGAAGTCAGGTCCATCACGTGTAAACTGTACTTACAAGATGTCTGCCATACAGCATTCTTATGCAGTTCATTTAGAATTTTGTAATGTATGTATTATCAATACATACAACAAGGATAATTTGGTAACAACCTGATGCCATCAACAGTAGTGCACATGAGAATTTCACATTTACCATGCATGCTCACCTTAAAGTTTTGATACATTTTCTTGTATATTCTCTCAGATCCCAGACACAGACATATGACTGTGAC
This sequence comes from Cyclina sinensis, assembly GCA_012932295.1. Taxonomy (NCBI): domain Eukaryota; kingdom Metazoa; phylum Mollusca; class Bivalvia; order Venerida; family Veneridae; genus Cyclina; species Cyclina sinensis. The sequence goes on from JAAONU010000116.1 coordinate 58,748, forward strand.
ACTGTAAACACCAGGTGCTGTTGTGGACAGTATTTTATCACATTTACATTGTTCAAGTGTCGGCTGAACGTTACAATCTCTCGGCCTTCAGTGAGGTCCCAACATCTACCTGTTCTATCTGAAATAATGATAAACATGTTTTGTTACAAAGTGATTAAACAAAATTGAAAGACATTTATCATAAGAAAAGCAGAAATTAGTGATAGTCATTACCATGACAACAGTGTTTAGTAATTTACCACTCATTCCCTTTTATCAGACATATTCATGTTTAAGGTCCACTCTTTAAATGCACAAATACACGTTTTATGAATAAATGAAGTTCAGTTTTTGGGAAATAAAGTGCATCTGATACAAGTGACTATACACTGTACATTGTACTGACAGTTCTGTTGAAGTGTTACTTTTAATTAGCCATACACTGTTCTAGAAAACTCAGAAGAAAAAGGACCAACCAACCTTTACTACTTGTAAACAGTAAATCTTCGGTAGCTGTGACTGAGAGAACGGCTTTAGAGTGACCTTCGGCAGTATGTGTACATGTAAGTGGACCAGACTGTTTTGTGCTGATCCTTGCACTGGCTGGCACTATCAACCCTCTGTAATGGAGCAATAGAGTTTCCATCAATATAAACTACATTATCTTTACAGGCACATCCAAATTACAACAAGTCTTCGTATCTATGTGGAAAAGCAATACTACTAGTGGACAGTTGACTAATAATGCATTTCTAAGCTGATGCAACAGCAATCTTTTCCCGAGACAGTGTTTCCACCTAACAAAACATGTTAGGTTCCATGACAACAACAGTTCATTTATCTTTGAATGTCAGAATGCATTATGACCAAACAGTCAGAATGGAATGCAACAGCCTAACAGTTAGAATAGAATGCAATATAGCCATACATTCAGAATGGAATGCAACAGCCTAACAGTTAGAATAGAATGCAACATGGCCATACATTCAGAATGGAATGCAACAGCCTAACAGTTAGAACAGAATGCAAATTGGCCATACATTCAGAATGGAGTGCAACAGCCAAACAGTTGGAATAGAATGCAATATAGCCATACATTCAGAATAGAATGCTATAAGGATACAGTAAGAACATAAATCTTCAAGATCTGTGACAGTCCTGATCATTTTATGATAGCATTGTCTGTTTTTTGTGGGTATCATATCAAAGCACTGAAGAGACTGAATAATGCTTTCATTGAACAAGGTACTTTCAATTTCTCAGGATTCTCAACTATAATTTTACCTTTTACTTTCATTATCTGATATCCCCGCTGTACTGCTTGTCAGACGAGAGAATACATTAGAATCAGTGATTCTCTCTGACCTTCGTGAAGGCTGAGGCGAGGATGGTGGGGTTGTATCAGATGAGGTGGCATTGTCCCTGAAAAACACAATGTACAGAGTGGTAAATACATTATGTTCAAGAACAACATTGATAAATTAAGACTGACTGATCTATAAAAATGAAAAGAAAAAGAAAATCTCACCTGACTAGTCTACCTCTTGTTATTAGTACTTTACAATTCTTAAATCCCATGCATTTCACTAAGTATGTAAGCTGCAAACAAAGAGCAGGGATATCCCTTAGAAACTTTCTCTGAACCAAAATATTTTTTTTTTAACTTTCTTGTAATATAAGTTTGGCAAGAAAAAATAAATACCAGCATTTGTTGTGTATTATTTTTTTATGCCCCCGAAGGGAGGCAAATAGTTTTTGAACTGTCGTCCGTCAGTCAGTACGCACTACCGAAAATAAATAGGGGTCCATCTAACTGTAAACATAACAAAAGAGAACAATATAGTTTATTCTGTAACAATAGAATAAGGGGCCAATGGCCCTCTATTAAACGAAAGAAAATAACAAAAGAAAAGGCCCACTATCCAGTTTCGGCCAGACGTCCGTATATCCGTCAATCAGTCTGTCCATCAGTCCGTCTGAAAACTTTAACATTGGCAATAACTTCCTTATTAGTAAGTGGATTTACTTCATGAGGTCAAAGCACCACTTTTGGGTGAACTGTCATCTTACAGTGACACTTCTAGTTATGCCTATGTTGGAAATAGGAACTTATGGTGCACATAGAAGAAATTATGCTTATCTAAGTTAAGTAACTCTTGAGATACTGTTGGCACTATTGATCTTTTCTATACAACTACAAGCACAAAGCCAACAAGAAGTTAATCTTACCTATACATAGGATCATAAGCTTCTAATGTACTTTTTCATACAAGGCAAATTTAATATAAAATTACAAGTGTTATGTCAATAGAAAATTACTTTCACACATTACACTGACCTAGATTATTTTCTTAATGCCTTTAATAGATTGATACCTCATTGTATTTCATGAAGGGCTTAACCTTTTCATGCTAATTAAAGAAAAAAAACTTTCAACTAATTGTCAATAATATCTATGTTTCATCTAGGCTTCAGACAAAACTAACAAGAAATGTAAGTGCATTTAACAAGAAAAAAAATCATGATTTGCTTGACAATCACCTGAGTTTGCTATTAAAAGAGCTAATTATGTTCTTGTTATGAACTGTGGATTTCAACATTAACTTGCTCTGAAAGCCCTCTGTCTACCTATTTGTTTACTTATCAATACCAGATGGGTTTCCAATACCTGATGCCCCTTGAAAAATTAGTAATTTTAGGTTGAGGGGAATTGTGACAGATACAGAAAGCATCTGGTTCAAGAGACACGCCTCCTTTTTCTTGCACAATGTTTAGCACCAATACATGGAACATCTGTTAAAGACCTCATCCAAGGGAGTTAGTTGTGTTAGAGGAGGAGCAGGGGATCAAACTTGCGACCCCTGGATTACAAAAGCTGTGCATTACCACTGGACCACTGATACTTCCTAACAGCTTCAATTTTTAATCATCATAATAATAAAATCTTCATATGACAACATAAAGAGCAGATAAGTTGTCAAGTGGTTACACACAGGACTTGTAATCCATGGGTTGTAAGTTCATGCCCTGTGAGTATCAACTCGTTAACTGAGGTTCAATGTATCACTGCTATACCCTCTGCGTGCAAAAGAACCTGCAGTGTCTCTAGAAATATTTTATATATCTTGCAGTATCTCTCACAGAATCTAAATGATAATGACAATGAATAAATTCATAAACTGAAGAAGATGAAAAGATATTAAAAGCAGTCAGAGCAGAAAACTGGCCCATGATTGTTTTCCTCAGTTTACTTTCATGTTATTCAAACAGCAAATAATCATATTACTACATATTTTCTGTGTAAATAAATGGAACCCCTTTGTATACTTGTCTGTCAAATCTTTCTAGACTTCATTATCCATATTCAGTGTTCAATCTATTAAGGTGATCATTTTCTTTGAACTCTGACCTTTTTATAAATCAACACATCAAATGCCACTATCAAAATACAAAATTACTGACATTACAGTTACTATATTTGCATACAGTGTGTAAAACATACTGCATTTTATATGTGATTTAAAGATAAACTCACACCTTACCAGCTTTTAATTATGTTCTAATAAGGCTGATTATGTCACAACTTTCTTGCTGACAGACTTAAACGCACCAGTAAATCAATTGTCAGTCTGGGCCGATTGAGATATAAAGTTTAAAGAGAGGATATTAAATCGGATAAGCAAGATCTCTGATCTTAAATAAAAGGTCAAATTTGTGACGTGAACACAATATTTACTAGTTAATCATCTACAACACCTCTTGGGTTGAAAAATCTTTCTTAAACATGCCGGGTTAGAGACAGTGAAGGAAAGTACCTGACAAAAAGGATAATTCAAGAAAGGTAAGCATCTTTTCATTAAAATGTTACAAGTGAAATAAACATTACTAAAAGTAACTGTGACATATTAAAAAAAAACAACCATCAAAAAAAACCCGAAAAAAAAAAAACACATTGGCATGGTATATAGAAAAAAGAAAATTAAATCTTACACCAGTGTCATGTAACATGAAAAACATTTTTTAAAACTGATTTTATCTACATCAGACTGATTAACAAATTGTAGCACAAATAAAAACCTTGTAGACATTACGAACTTGTAGTTTAAGCTGCTCGTATTGGCATTTTCTAAACAGGTGTAATGAACAATTGCATAATTGTTCAAAGTAAATATTATGTTAATACAAATTGACTTAAAACTGTATCTAGAAAGTGTGGTATCCAAACAAACTTCAATATAGCTCTCTAAAAATACTTGGCCATAACCAGCTTTACATTGAATACACTTAAAAACATAATTTATCAAATTCTGTATAAAATAATTTCTTACTTAACATAGCATGATTACCCAGGTAGTTGCTTTTCAAAAATGCCAGGATTTCGATAATGGATCTTTAAAATCTAATCAAATAATAATAATAAATCTAAAATGGGAAACTGCCTAAAACTGAGGTAAAAAAACTTGATTTTCTTTCTTTTTATTAAATTTTCATTTTAATCACCATTTGCATTAGATAATTAAATCCATGAAACGAGACTTTATCATTTAAAGATCAAGAAATCTGGATACCAAATCTAAACCTAAATTTTAGTGAAAATTATTTTTAAAAACAAACATTTGAGTTTTAATATTTTCATTTTACTATGTTACAGAGAAAAATGTATGACCAATTTCTGCGATCAAATAACCCGAATCGCCTTCAGGCAGATTTGCGGTCAACCATGAAAACTTATGACTTTGAGAAGGAGCGCCTGACTTATCAACTCGGAAACTTACAAACAACTGACCGCAGTCATACAAACGTATCTATAGCATCCTCCATGGATCTTTCTTCAAATACAAGTGTAACTCTCACACCAAGGAAATTTTACAGAGCACCAAACTTGGCTGCACAAAACAGCAGCATTGGCAGTAATAAGAAAGAACATTATGGAACCACGGATAAACTATGGAAAGACAGAAAAGATCATGCTGACAAAATGAAGAAAGAGAAAGACATGCTGAAGTTACCTGTAATACATTCGGCAAGCTCGAAGCGCTCGGAGTGGGAGTCAGGAAAATTTTTACAGACATCAAGTCAGAAGCCAGGACCTTTTTTTGGACTAGAACCTTTGCCAGGCATAAGTGCTGCTAAAGCATTACTTGCAGAAAGTATGAAAATCCCAAGTATTTATGATCCACAGAGGACAGACTATGCATTTGATTCTATAAAATCAAAGAAATCAATGAAGAAAGTTACTTTTGCCGATGAAAATCAAGGCAAGCTTCTTTCAATTAATCAAATAGAAACAAATGAGTCCGAGTCAAATTCAGTGTTGAAACAGGATTCAAAAAACTTAGTAAGAAAAGGTCCGGTCCCCAGACTGAACCTAAAAGCAAACAAATTTTCTCACGTGTCAAGACCAATCCGCCCAAGAAAAACTTCTCTCTTACCCCCTTTGCTGATATCCCCAAGAGAGATGCAACAAAATCCACAAAAGATCACCGAGGGGGTTAACCAATGGAAATCTATGTACAGTCGAATGGTTGACCCCGAGGAGAAAACAAGAGCACTTGCAGACATTTTCAGCGCTCTACGATTAAAAAAACAAGAAAATGAACAGGCTATGAAGTATGGCAATTCACCAAGACCTTTGGAAAAAGACGATGTTATCGATAAATTCTTTGTGATGAATTCTTCAGCAGGCATTGCATATAAAGATGAGCAGGGTCATGTAAGTAAACATTCCTTAACTAACTACTTACTTAAGACAAAGTCTTTGTTGGTTTGCTGATGGTATTTAAACCTTCCTGTGACTTATTTTATCTTGAAGTCCTCAAAATGTCTGATGTACAAGTAAGTACATAAAATTAATGAAAAGCTAAAATGCTGGACACTACAAATTATGCTTAGACTTTAATGTGACTTTCTTAAAAATGAATCAAAATTGGACACAAACTTAAGTCTCCAATTGACTAACCAAATGTTTTATGAGGAAATAGAACACCAAAGTGAATCTTGACTTAAAAAAAATTATCTTGCTGTTTTGTGTTTGCCAGATCAGCATAGTTTGTGGATAGTTTTTTTGGCTCATTTCACTAATTAACTTAAAAAAATACAATTAGAAGGACTAAAGGATTTTCTATTCATCCCTGTTCTCTCTTAATGACAGCTGTCTCGTTAATGAAGAGCTTAAGAGGATTAAAAATAAACAAATCATTTCCTTGTTTTGGAGAAAACAAAGATATTATGAAACAAAACTGTAATACATTACAAAGCTTCAAGTGTAAGTTTCATTTTTTTCCCAAAGAGCCAGGAAATTATTCCTACAGTAATTATGCAAATTCTTTAGTAAAAGGATCAAATCCCTCAAGACAAACATTATAATGAATGTTATATAATTGTTGTAATGCAAACATCTATGATATAATTTTCTATAAAGCCATTTATATCAGTGGTCTAAACGTATGTCTATATGTACTAAATGAAGACATTCTTGGCATGAAAATGTCGTACTGAAGGAATAATTTTGTAATATATTTTTGGCTAGTTGTAATGCAGATCCCTATAAATCTTTAGATGTAAATCAAAGAAATTTTCTTTAAAACGCAAAAAAAATCCACAAACCACTATATTATGGTAACTTTAGTTTATTTATATTGAAGATGTGTGCCCTAGGATTTTAGGTAACTGCTTCTTCCCTTTAATGTGACAGTGTAAAGCCACTGTGTCATTCCACTGGTGATGAAGTGTGTATCGATTTTAACACCTTGTGTGTGATATGCAAGACATTTCAATATTTGCTCAAGATAATGAGGGGGGTCCTTGCATCCAAAACTGCATGATCTAGATTCCTTGCAGTGCATACAAGTTTGTATATTCATCTTAAAATCTACCAACACAACAACATCTTCCTTTGTACCAAAAGACTATGAAAAACTACATCACAATTTCAAAGCTACAATTGCAGACTTCTTGCGCAGGCTTATGTATGGCACTAAGTTTAACAATACAAACCCTGTGTTTTTTTTTTTTTCTCAAAAAGCCCGCTGTAGATACTGTAACTTACACTTACAAAATGAAGCTTCAAAATGTTACAGGATAATATATTTTACTACACATTTAGTTATGTGTGGTTAGTGTTTTATGCAATCTATTAAAACAATTTTTTTCTTGTTAAATTTATCATACAACTCTTTACCAGTTCTACTTTCAGAAAATTTTTATTTTATTTGCTTGATTGATTTGAACTAGAACTCTTCCCAAATATATTTTCATGATTTAAAGTTTATGCGATTTTGAGTGTTTTCGAATGTATATAAATCTCATTTGTATTTTCTTAAGAGCACTTCTTGTTTTAAACACACCACTTCACTTTCAAACGGCAGCAGTATTTGTTTGTCAAACAGATATAAAACAGTTTGACAGATGTTAAGCTTGAAAGATTTTATGAAAACATCATGATTCCTCAAAATTTTTATCTAAAGTGGTTATTACATTTGATCTCAGTGCAGCCGTTTTCAGTTCAGATATATATATATATATATATATATATATATATATATATATATATATATATATATATATATATATATATGCAGTATGTATTATTTATGGAACATGAGTACTACATGAGCACCTGGTATTTAATTAGATAGTACAGAAAATGTATGTTTTGTAACAATACTGCTGTCTTTTACTAATACATGGGCTCTTGAGCTCTGAAACTTACAAATCTCAAACACCATTTAGCTTAAACTACAGAGAGTAAGTTTGTACTCTGAAACGAGGCTTTAAAGCATAAAATTAGCCTAAAATTAGCCTAAATGGTCCCAATCATCAGATAATCTTCCTGTGATGAATATTACCCACAATGCCCAGCTTTTAAACAACCTCCAAGAAGAGTTTCTTCCTCTATTGCATCAGCTATCAAAAAACTTTAGTGACTGAATTAGCCAACAGAGCCAGATCCAGGATTTCAGGTGGGAGAGGTGGGGGGTGCAAAATGTTCGGCCCAATTTGTGTCCCTTTTCTACCTCATTTCAACAGTTGTGGTTATGCTAGAATATACTGATTTGGCAATATCACATGGGCCTCTGATTATTCAATTCAATGTTGAACAATAAAGTATACATTATTTAAAGACATATTCAAAATAGACCTACAATAACACGTATGGTCGGGGAAGGGGGGGGGGTGGGGAGAGGGCACACCAGGTGTGCACCACCCCACCCCCCCTCTGGATCTGCTAGTTGCTAGAGTCCATTTCATATTAATTTTTTTGTTTGAGTCTGCCTAAATACTCCCATTGCACGCTTCTAACTCTATAGCAAGATTTCCTGTGCATGAAAATGTGACCATCCCCCCAAACATACAACTGTCTGGCAATATGCAGAATGATGGTTATTCTGTATCAAAGAGAAAATTTAATGTTTATACATCATATCTTGGATAAAATCAACTATACTTCCTTTTAATCAGCCTTAAAGTAAATGTTTATATTTTCTGTCCCTTCAAAACCATTGAAAAGATAATCACAATATCTTGTACCAAATAACTTGTATCATTTTTTCCTCTCATTTTGGTAATAATTACATGTCATCAAAACAGCTAATGGCTTTTTAGGGGGTACAATAGGTCTTAAATAGAAATTTTGAAAGCCGATACGAAATTATATTCATTATTTGTGGCACATCATTCAATACTGGTCTCCAATAATTGTTTATCAGTATAAAACGTTTAGATCAATTCAAACAAAAATCGGATTCAAGATCAATAAAGCAGAATGACAGTTTAAATTTTCAAATTTTTTTTTCAGACCTCTTATAATGATCCTAACTTTCATACAATCAGCTAGGCATGAGAAATATTGTTAAAATATAGCACAATTATGTCTATGTAATTGCTAACAAGATCTTGTACCATATTTCATGATTTTAAGGAGGATTGAGAGATTCTGTGACAAACAGTGTGCACAGGTGTTTATACCAATGATTTTCTAAGAAAAGTTGATTTTGTCTAGGGATAGGCTCCATGTTAATATAGAACACTTAAATCAAATTAAACAGGTCAGGTGGGGCACACCCATGCATTCAATTTAATTTCAATAAAGTGTAACATCACAGTGGTCAAAATTATAATATGTCTTCTGACTAAAATCAAATAATTATTGAGCCTGCTGTGTATACTGAGTAACCAGTTTATTAACATGTCAATAAATTCTAAAAATACTGCAATGCAACTGGACAAAAATGATTTTAACAAGTAAGAAGTTACATGGTTTGATCCTAAAAAATCTTTGGACATTATTCCACTAAAATGCTTAAGTATTGCAAAATGTGAGAGATAAACACCACACAGTGTCTGATGATTCAGAGATCATCTATCTGCTTATACTCATGTTTTTTGAACTGTCAGTTTCTTATCCAAGGAAACATCAATGTCAGAGTTATCTAAAGAAATGTCAATTTTTATGACAGGAAGTTATCTAAAAAAATGTCAATTTCTTACCACAGGAGCTGTCAATCTAAAGAAATACTGATGTCTTAGTGAAGGAAATAGCATTTTTCTACCCTGCATATCACCGTAAACAGTATATAAGTTAACAAATACACTTATCAAAGATGCAAACAATTAACTTTCAGCTCACATATGTTTGATACTTTCTTTCTTGATGAACATCTCACTTAGATATATTACTAATTTCTTTCCTTCGGTTTTCGGATAAATGGTACATGTTCATTCAAAAACTTTTTGACAAATAAGGTATAAAGCTTCTCTCAATACTTTGTAATAGAATGTGTAAGTTTTTGAATCCATTTTGTCCTTAAAGTGAATGCCTTGAATTGGCTAGCTGTTTACTTATTACAGGAAATGTTATGCAAACTGACCTATGTTATTTTTTCAGACAAGGAAGGGAATCATTCCAACACCAAGAAGCACTTCTGTGTCAAGACTATCTAATGGACATCCCAACACACAACAACTTCAGAAGTACCTTCAACAAATGTCGAGGTCACGCAAGATCCTAGAACAATTACATGCACAACAGTGTTCTAGAAGTTCCAATCATACATTTGGACAAATGGCTACCCCTGTCTCTGTCAAGGCTTGATACAGACATATTAATTATACGTAGACTTTCTGCCTTACTGGTAGAAGTTTTACAAATGAGAAAAGTGAACTAATCAAAAAAAAACTGGAATGAAAATCTGAAATGTGACAGTTAAAAAAATTTCATTGGACAATTTTTACCTTATTGCACTGACAATCTTTTATGCTCAGTCTGTACATTAATTTTTAATTAGAAGTAATATCACTAGAGCCATGTATTTATATCATAAGATTCATTCAAATAGGATTTTGTCACACAATCTAGAGATGTGGGATACCTAATTAAGGTTTACAATTTGTGCTGTTTGGATAAGTGATTAAGTTGCAAAACAACATTCCTTATGTAATGCATTTATAATAATGTTGAAAAAAAACAAAGATTTTTTTGAAAAATGTAAAATGGCTGCTTCTGTGAACAATGCACACTGGATCTGCAGACTTGAATGGTGATTTGTGTCATTGTTCACAATATTCGTTATTTTCGGAATCTTATAGATTCATAGTTACCCATTTCTACACAGCATTCTTCATGGCATTTATGATTAAAACTGTTGTTGTTGTTTTTTTCTGTATTACTCCTCACTTATATCAGATTTGGATCAAGACAGCACATGCTAGCTTCACCATTGCTTAACCTGTCTCTTTGCAATATTGAAACAGCTGCACCTCAGGAAAGGTATGTTTCAGATTCTAGATATATTTAGCACTGAAGGAACTAAACTTATTAAGTTCCAATTATTTCAAACATTCTAAGTTACAGAAAATACAAGAGAGGTTAAGCAAATTGCTCTGTATCATCAATATTTTGTATCAAAATAAATCCCTTTTAGAAAGCTCTGCTTTTGAGAACAGATACATTTAAGTACTGTGTTTTGTGAATTCTTAGCTTTGTTCAATGCTTTGCAATATGCATGAGTGTGATATAAAACTATTAGAACACAATCCATGTGTTGTTATTGTTTGTTGTGTGACTAGTGCTCATGCTAATGACCATTAACGAGCTCTTTTGTGAACAAGAAAAAAAGAGAAACAGAATTTGGAACGTTCAGTAACAATATCTTAATTTGTTGCTTATTCAATATTATAAATATAATTACATGTCACTACTTAACTACTTAAATAAATGCATTAGAATTTAAGTTTACAGTAAACATCATATATCATAGATGATTTTCCTGTGCTGTGCTAAAACTATAAAGGTCAACTGTAAAGGTCAAACTGTCAAGGTCAAACTGTCAAGGGAATGAACTACTCTGATAGAAAAAAACATCAACAAAAACTATGAGTTTAACGCTATCAACCCTGTCTTTCTTAACTTCTTAAGTACTTCTGGACTTTTACTTAATAAAATGTCTTTTAGATCAATAAAAACTATTTCAAACAGTTATGACAGCCAATAACTGATCATAAGATTTTTCAAACAAAATTTTAATACCAATTGCAATTTATTACTGGTCTCAACTTCCCCACGACAAAACTGCACAAAAGACCCAACATAATACTTTCTAAATTTGATTTTCTGCTTCATAAAGTTCGGGGTCAACACAAAGCAATCATCATACAATGGGTTTCAATATTGATCATTTTAACAGTTCACTAAAAAGTACTTGAAAAAAATAGGTAAACTCTATTTCATTAATTTTAATATTTAATAAGATTATGACATAAATCACAAGTATTTCAATGACTGTGCTAATTCCTAAGGGATTTAATAGCTGAGATTTAATTTAATCTTACAAATGTGATAGAAGTTAAAAGTTCAATATTATTCTTCAGTTGACATCATTGTAATCAAAGATAACAATCAATCTGAAAGTGTTTTCAGTACGAAGAAGGCTTTTGTAGATTCTTAATCCATAAAAAGAACCCTCTTTAAGACTCCAGCTGTGAATATTTTATAGCAAAAATTTTTTAATTTTGTATTTCTTCTTGTTCAAACCTGAAGTTTTCACTCTTCATAAATATGTACATGTATTATCATTATAGATGGATATGAATTATTTTCACTGTCGCATTTTTCTCGTTAAAGGATAAACGAGAAAGTTTGGAAGTTCAAAGGTTAGAGGTCTTGTGAGTGACTGAACTCAGGTGTGATCTACAGATTCATAGGCACCAAGGACTGTGAGTGGAGAGGCTTTATACAATGTTTAACAGGCTCCATGTTCAAATCCCAACCAGAGCATGAAGTGTATCACTTGGCAAAGACACCTGAAGCCACACGACCTTAGTATAAGTTTAGCTGCAACAAGCAGTCTTAACTGAGTCATCATTCAGACAATGTAGCAAATACTAACTATCCTCTGTAACTGCAGAAACTGTCTCCTATTAAGGGTCAAGCAGATACAGATTATCAAACTCATATAACCCTCCGTCAATAAGATGATACAGTGGTCAACCAATTCCCTGAGTGACCTTAATTAACCAATTACACAGTGGTTCAATACAAAAGCAACAGATACTAACAGCTTAACTACTTTACTAAACTAACCAATGTCACATTTCTTTACTTACACAGAGCTTGATCTTGAAAGAATGGTGAAACTGTTTTTCCTTCTCATTATGGGGGAAGGTGAGGGGCTGGGTTTGGAGTAATCTTTTCTTCTCATGCTTGGTGATACTGTTGACAACCTGTAGATAAATATATAGCAATCACCCTTTGATAAAGTCACTCCTGTCAATAATCTATAACCTAACAAGTACGAGGAAACCAGATGAAATATTAAACAAGTGATGAAACATCCAAATGCATACAGGGCTACATCATAGAATCATGCGAGCTAAATCTACTTTACTTGCATAATTTACTTACTTGCATAATCAACTTTACTTGCATTATTTACTTTGCAAGTTTTTTTAGGACAGTGACCAGACATTTCAATATGAAGGCTTTAGTGATAAAATTTCCAGTTTTAAGTATCAAACTGTGAGTTAATTTTTTTTCTTTAAGCCTTTAATTCTCTGATCCCCACTTTCTCACCTTGAAGCACTAGTCTGCCTGGGTGGCATGACTTTAGGAGGTGGCATTAATGTTCCATCGGTACTGGTGACTACAGTTGTTGCTGGAGCACTCATTGACATGACTGGTGGGATTTTCGCTACAGTTGCTTTAGGCTCATCTGGTGTTTCAGGTACGGTGTTTAGTATAGGACCTTGCTCTTCATTGCCAGCATACAACATTTCATCCAGTGTGGCTGTACGCCGACGAGCCTACCACAAACAGATAATATATATTATATCGTAGATAAAATCAACAAGGGAAACAACTCTATTTAAGCTTCAGCAATATTGCATTAAGTAATTATAGAACTTCAATCTTATCATATTTCTCTAAAAAGAATGCAATTTTTAAGTGTCCAAATGTGATGTTATAGAAAAACATGATCGCCATGTTATATAAAACAGTCACTAATAAGATCAGAAAATTAAATGAATGCAGTTTAAAAAATACAGAATTAAGGAGAAATAGTATAAGTAAACTTTTTAGACAAAGAAAAAATTCCAAGGTCAGTAATCTAAAACAACTGCAAAAACATATTAAAGTTATTTCATTTCAGTAAGGAAGAATAAGTTTTATATAGTTAGTCTAAGGGAAAAAAATCCATTTCTGATCCCTCGACGGATTGTCCTAACAATGAATGACGGTAGTCAACTCTTCAAATCCAACCAGGTTCATATTTGAGGTAAATATACCCTGAGTCATTCTTCAATTATTTAACTAAATGACAGACAGACATACATACATTTACAAAGCAATATAACCCAATCATTTTCAATTTGGTATGGGCACAAAAATATACATGCATTATCTAACACTCTTCTGTTTTCAACATTGTTTGTTATTTTATTATGATCCAGTAAAGCTAAGAATAGTTTTAGTCTGCAACCTGTTACATGGAAAGGACAGCCATTTAAAGAAACATGTCAACAGTATAAGCACACAATTTTCTAAAACACAGTTGTTTTATTTAAAGGACAAAAAAAATTCTAAATCATTAAAAAGGTTAATATAAAAAAATAAAAAAATAAATAAAAACCAAATTTTGAAGTGTCAAAGAATTCTGCAATTAATCTCCTTCTTCTTCTAACCAACATTTACAATATAAGCATATTTTAACAAATTTATTTATAAATTCATACATTTTTTTCAACTGAAACCATATTACTTGATGAAGTCATAATCTTTTAACAATGGAATTCATATTTTAGCATATTTCTTAATAAAGCCATTTTTTAAAGATTAATTATAGATTTCTCTGACACTGTTTAATAGTTTTTTGTTTACAGATACAAAGACAAAGTAACACTATCATCAAACCCCCCTCCCCCAGTATTGTTATAATTATTATCTTTTTTAATTTAAATCCATTCTTTATTTTTACCTCTCTGTACCATCTCATGGAGCAACTCACAAACTTTGATGTTCTTCTAAATGTCTAATTATACAGATACATATTGTCAATAATTAATAATTACTAAAATACATATTCATTTTTCAACTACATATATATAATTAGCTATTCCAATATACTTAAGCTAGTTTTTTTACATGATTTTGCATATAATCAATAATTTTAAAGCTTAATGAATGATAGTGTACATATGTCTACCATATTTGCCCCATCTAGCACCAAGAGCACTTAGAAAATTCAAGAGAAGGAGTTCTAATATAAAACCTACTGTCCAGTTCAAGACGTACCAAAATCGAAACTGGAAGTTAATTTTGCAAGACAGTAGTAAAGTTTGTAAGTGCCGTTACAAAACAGAAATGAAAAAATGATGCAAAAACATGTTTATTTACAAATTTCTTACTGCAAAAAAAGGGACCCCTATTCATTTGCAGGTCAAAAGACATGTACCGGGCACTTATAGGGGCATGAACACTAGATGGGGCAAATACGGTATATTAAAATAATATACAAAAAAATGTTACTGTGCCTTTTCAATTGTATCACTGAGAACTTTTTACAGTTAACGATATAATTCTTTAAAATCAAAACTATATCCAATAAACAACCCTGAGATAATTTGTTTTCATGACCAGAAATAAAAATGATGAAAAAATGCAATGCATAACAACAGTTTGATTGCAATTTAAAATTAAGAGAGCCACTGATTTAACAAGGGGTAATTTAACTCTGAATTTTGTAACATGAGATATACAACAATGCAATGCTCCAGAAATAAAAAAAATTGTCGGGTTTGACCAAATTTCATCTTCCTTGACTGATTTTTAGGTTGTAAACTCCTTAAAAAAATATCAGACGTCGACTGTGACCAGTGACCCTAAGCAATTATCACCAATTAACTGATTAACTCGTAAACATACGTCTGTCAATAAGTGTGCTTGATTCACAGCTTTGAGTCAATTGATTATATTAACCAGTGTTGAAAAAGGATAATGCTACTTTCATTTTTTACTTTCACTTTGAAGTAAATGCCTTTTCTGCCAGGTCAACAAACCAATAATGTAAGCATCATTATTCAATTTTAGTTGTAAGAGACCATAAATTATTCGTATTTTGCAATAAGAGAAACACCTCAAAAGCATGCTATTATTAGACATATTTGTGATAACCCACAATTTAAGGCAAATTATTTTCATTCTTTTCCAAAAGAGGTGGGGAGGTGGAGCCCTGCCAAAATGTGTCTGTTTTCATAACAACATGTTACAGAATTTTTTTCCTGGAAATACTTACCTGCCAAACATAAGCAATGCAAAAATTTTTTAGACTGTAAATGGATACCATTTTTCAGCCATTTCATTCGATGGAATAGATTACAAGAAACATGCCAATGTCTATTCTCATATAATGCAAACCACATGAGAAAATTCTATTTTTATATAGTTCTGATAAAAAACAACAACAACAACAACAACAAAACCACCAAAAATATTGTCAATGCACAGGATAACAGATACATGGAAGTATTTTGCAAGACATTAGGTGACTCATATTTTAGAACTGAGTCAGGTAGAAACTCATGCTTCCTAAAGATTAACATTAGCTAACATGCACACACAGATAAGTGCCTGGTAAAATCTACGGGAATACAAGGACTATGTGACCGACCTGAGCGCTTAATAATATAATGAAGGAATGGAGGCAGAGTGAGTTGACCAGTAGCAGATAACATCAGTACTTATTTTATTCTTGAAAATATTTCAATGCTTGTAGCTCTCATGTTGCTGTAAACACAGCTTTCTCAGTTAGGTTTTAAATTTAAGACTTCACTTGAGCACAAACCAACATGTGTTCTAAACATGTATTAACAGCAGTAAGAGGCACTATCCAGAATCAAAGCAAGAACCTCCCACCGTATAAGTACTTATTTCTGTGGGAACATTATTTCTGCTAAATATGTTAAGATTTTCTCATTTACTTGTGCATGTACACTAAACTGCAGAAATAAAACACATCACAATCAGAGGTACATGATTTAACTATGGTTAGACCTGAAGGTGACCTATTCATTTCTATCTTTTGGATAATCTGGCTTGCCAGTATTGCTATTTATATCCCAGCCAATGAGAGTGCATTTTAGGACACATCTTTATTGTTTACCTGTACACAGGGCATGTTTGTGTTGAGTGTGTAAACTTCTTCAGTATGTTTTAATCGTCTGGAATATTTTGAAAATATTTTGTGTTTCGTAAGATAAATGAATTTTCCTTCATTTAATAAAAGTTCATTAAAGTTTCGATTTGTATTTAAGAAATGAATATTAATTAGAGAATGAGCATCATGGTGACAAAATTATTCAAGTGAACGGGTCTGTTTATTTTGGTATACAATCAGTATCTATAAAATATCAAAAGCTATTGGAAATTTTCCAACACATACAATTATCTCAATATTTTACAAGATTTCCTCAATTAACTTTGACTTGAGTGACTATGTGTTTATGTCAGAAAATGACTGAGTATCTCAGTTAAATATAGATTTTTACATATGTTCACAGTGGTTCAAAATAGAAACTGATTCACCTTCAAAAACTTGAAAGCTAGGCACTGACTGGCTGTTTGAAAGGTCATGAAAAGGTGACCTTCTTTTGGTGACATTCAGATCCTAATAGCAGAGCATTATTTAGGAGCTGAATTTAACCAGACTGAAACACATCAATGTGAGGTTGATGTCGCTGCAGAAATAAGGTACGCAGAAATTTAAGACCCCCTTGTTTTAACAAAAATTGCAGAATATTAAGCCCACAGAAATAAGTACTTATATGGTAATTTGAGAGAATTTATCACCAATCTTAATTACAAGCAACCATTTAAAATGATCTTCTAGAGCTCTGGACATGACCCAACAGGTGAATAAATACATCACAGAAATAAATTCCTTTATTCCTTTGAAAAGCCTTTATAATATCTTAGTATCTGGACAAGACTGCATTCCTTTAGATGATAATATTACAAAATGTATGACTGGCTGTAAAACCTTTATTCCTTTTTTTTTTTAATTCAAAAGCTGACTAACTTAGAACGGCTTCTGACTCTGTGAAGTCAAAACCTTCAAAGCAGAAGTTTTATTTTCTTTTACTATTAGTCCTGTCTGTGAAGAACAATTTAACAACTTATAATGAAAGCAGTAATTCAATAAAATATCCTGCACACTGGAGCAGTAACTGTTCTAAACAAGAAATTGGTAGAACCAATGGATGCTCCCCGAATAAATGCCAATTCCAAAGGGCTATTGTTTGATATGTATTTTTTTTTAAAGTATGAAAAATAACAAAGGGCAATAACCCCTAAATTATGCAAAATAGAGTTACGGTTCTTGCACGCTGCACTTCTCCTCATAGAGATCATAGAGATCTATCTACCAATAAAGTTTCATGTAATATCTCTTATACTTTGTGAGATATGCCCCGGACAAAAAATAAGTATGAGAAATTTCAAAAAGCAATAACTAAAAAATTAATAAAGCAAGAGTTTAAAAATTAATAAAGCAAGAGTTATGGTTTTTGTGCACTGCACTGCTTATCAATGAGATCGCTATCTACTTATAAAGTTTCAAGTTGGTAACTCTAATATTTTGTGAGATATGCCCTGGACAAAAAATAAAAAATGAGAAATTTCAAAGGGCAATAACTCAAAAATTAATAAAGCAAGAGTTATGGTTCTTGTGCACTGCACTGCTCCTAACTACCTATGAAGTTTGGTCTTGATATCTCTCATAGTTTTTGTGTTATGCTCCGGACAAAATTATGAAGGATGGACGAACGAACGGACGGACAAAGCAGCAACAATGTGCTCGCCCTTCGGGAAGCATAAAAAGTCTACTGTGACTTACATTGGCAGGATAAAGAGAGTGAATTTGCATTAATAGATACATTGTGTGCCAGTTGCTTTGATACTCACAGGACTTAATGGGTAGGACTTTCGATAAAACCTCTCTAATTCTCGCTAAACAGACATGTACAATACAAAGAGGTCAACTACAAACACAATCGTCCTTTTATAAGCAGTTATAATAAAATTTCAGTAGAAATATGGGATTGGAACAAAAATGTCTAAACATCATTCCTTTTATATGAGGTAGCTACCATAACTTTACATTTAACCCTACAAGAACCATATACCCCTGTTTAAATTACCATCCTCCTAAACTCTCAGTAATAATCCAATAAATTCTAAATTCTAACTAATTTCTATTAAAACATTTTCATGAAGATAAAATTTCACATCAACAACTTTTTTTTGCCCCAAGGGTATAAGAGATCTGGATGAAATTTGGAATATATTTTACAACTGGGCAAAATGCTTGTTCCTCAGAGGAAATTAAACAGGGGTATATAGTAATTATCAGAAAGGAAGACAATACAATATAGATTAATTTACATAATTACAACAACTTCTCCATGCATTTATTTTTCAAATTTCTGTTACCTTATAAAACATTTCATTTCAATAATATATTTAGTACTTTTTAAAAAAAGAAATCATTATTTTTTAACTAAACAGACAAAGCAGTAACTTTTAGTTGTGACTCATTAAAAATCAGCTGCATGCTAATTTTAAGTAGATACATGTATATAAAATAAAACATTTCAGTATCATTAAAACTTTCCTTGAAGTTGTTATTTATTATTAGTTTTTTCTTTGATTGTTATTCTGGACTGAAGTCATTGTTCAAGATAAATATCTTTGTTTCCTCCCCTAGACTGTAGAAAAAAAAGAGGGATAATTCTCATCACTTTCGAGCTACATCACGGTGCATAACCATATCGGCAGTCTCTCTGCGAAATCTGTCTTTTTGGCGGTCTCTCTGCGTCGGTACCGGTTATTCTCTGCTGTAAACACAGTTTGTGATGGAAGACCGTCAGAAAAATTGGACAGACATCAGTTCAAACTGCTGAGTTGCTTAAAATTAATAAGTTCACGGAACATTAGAATGTCTTTGCTAGGTATACGCGTGTCTACTTTTCAATTATCAGTCACTGCGCTCCGAAACTCGGACAAATTGTTCAGTGGTGTACTGACATGAACAGAATTCGGCACTTTCTACCGGCTGAAACGAGTTATTACTTTTATAACGCACATAACAATCCAATCAAACGTAATCACTGTTCAATATTCTTCAAGAAAATACTAATAAACTGGTCGCTATTTATTTAGAAATCTTGTACACTCTCTACTTTCGGTTTTGATGGTGCACAGAAGGTCTCTCTGCACAGCAGTTTTTAAAGCACAGGTAGGCTCTCTGCAAAACAGCACGGACAGGCTCTCTGCCAGCAAATGATTTAAGCAATCGCTGTTTTTTTAGATTAATTTTTGTGAATTGTTAAATGCACAAACTTAAAAGTTCACGTCTTAAGCCTACATTGCTGGAATTGACTACAATGAGGTATATGATGTTCCTGTAATGTTTAATGACTATACAAGGAATCTTGTTGTCTTTTTTAAGTTTTAAGTACTTCTGGTCGAGTATGAGATGTCTTTAAGAGAAGAAAGTATCAAAATAATAAAATAATTCTGTAAAATTACCACTTCTATTTTACAACTTATTTTATAAAGTTAGACACGCCCCTGGTGGTCATGCTTTGACAAATTACCGAAATTATACTCTTCGTTCGCTCGCTCACTCACTCACTCACTCACTCACTAAGTCAATTAATCATTCATGCTTTCATTTATTATTCATTTATCGACGCATTCATTCATTCTTTTTTCATCAGTTTTTCCATCAACGCAAACATTTATTCATTAAATCATATATTGCCAGTTTATCTGGCGTACACGTGTTTTTTTAACAGTAGTATAATTCATTTTTCTTTTGAGGAAAATATAGTTAAAATCTTGGAATAACCGAAGAGAACTGCGCTTAGTATGCAGCTGGAAATCATAGGAAAGAACGAGCGAACTGTTTCCTGCGTTACATTGCAATATATAAAGCCACTGTAACAGAAGAAAGTACTGCGTATGCGAGAATTTGCTCTGTTTAGGACACGCACTTTGAACGTCTTCAGAGTGGTAGCGCATTGACCGATTGTCTTGCAGTCAGTATCAATTATAATTCACTCTACGGGCAAACGTCTGAGACCTCTCAGACGTCTATATGTTCACTGGATGGTGCAGGAGAGCTCTCAAAAACATGACGTATAAGATTTCTACAGTATATTTATCGTATAGTAAATATATGAGTAGATAGAGGCACTGTAATAGAAGTATTCATTCATTCTTTTTTCTTCAGTCTATCCATCAACGCAAACCTTTATTCATTAAATCATATATTGCCAGTTTATCTGACATGTACACATGTTTTTTCAACGGTAGTATATTTTCTCTTTTCTTTTGAATAAAATATAATTAGAACCGGGAATAACTTATTTTTCAGGCTTTTGTTTAATACTTCGGCATTTTATTAAAAAATGCATGTTGATTAAACATTTACGAAAAAAATATTTACAAACTTGCATTTTCCTGAATGGAAAAACTGTAATTCGAACCCTAGTCATTTAGTTCAGTTATAATTGTTAATGTAACACAGACAATATTTATCTTAAAACTTGTTATTGATAAAATTCAGAGCTAAAATTGACAAAACTTACCATAAAAATATTTGGTAGATTTGTACACCGGCTGACTGCGAAAACAATTTCATACAAACTACATTACGTTGTGCTTCTTGCATTGCAGAGAATGAAAATGTGTATTTAAGAAACACCATGTAGTGTAAGTGGCATAGTGATATAAGGTCGCACTTTTTGTAATTAACACACTGATCGATAGGAGACTCTCTTCCTGCTCAGATCTATCGCAGGCAGAGAGCCTGCCCGTGCTGTTTGCAGAGAGCCTACCTGTGCTTTAAAAGCTGCTGTGCAGAGAGACCTTCTGAGCACCATCAAAACCGAAAGTAGAGGGTGTACAAGATTTCTAAATAAATAGCGACCAGTTTATTAGTATTTTCTTGAAGGATTTTGAACAGTGAATATGTTTGATGGGATTGTTATGTGCGTTATAAAAGTAATAACTTGTTTCAGCCGGTAGAAAGTGCCGAAGTTCTGTTCATGTCAGTACACCACTGAACAATTTGTCCCAGTTTCGGAGCGCAGTGACTGATAATTGAAAAGTAGACACGCGTATACCTAGCAAAGACATTCTAATGTTCCGTGAACTTATTGATTTTAAGCAACTCAGCTGTTTGAACTGATGTCTGTCCGATTCTTCTGACGGTCTTCCATCACAAACTGTGTTTACAGCAGAGAATAACCGGTACCGACGCAGAGAGACCTCAAAAAAGACAGATTTCGCAGAGAGACTGCCGATATGGTTATGCACCGTGTACATGCCAATTGCATCTAAAATAACGTAGTAATACAGAGAAATTAATCAAAGAAAAATTTCCATGCTATATCCATATGTTTCTTAAATTCAATTTTTTTCAGTACCCACTAAAAACTGTCTAAAAAAGGCATAGATGGCAGAACAGTGTGAAGAACACTCATATCTAAGACTGGTGGTGAAATCTGGGGTTTTCAGAAATGTTCATGCTTGGATTCATAACCTATCTTTTCAAAACCTCAGGATGATAAGGGTCTGTCTACAACTGGCCTTTTTCTTAAAACTTGAAAAACATCTTTACATTGTCTCAAGTTTATTCTGAGGATTTTCTTATACTAAATGAATTCTGTCAGTATTTCATAGGCTTGTTCTGAGCAAAACTTCAGTCTAAAATAACATGTAGCAGACAAATTAAAAACATGATGGACAGACAGACAGTTTATTCTTAAACATGGTGTACTTACTTACTGTCTGTAATTTAGTTGATGTAAGCTAATTTTGTCACTGATTTAGCAGTAAAGTATGGACAACAGCTAATGTTACAAGATATATTTCCCTTCTTTACTTACCGGCAAGAGTCTTTGTAAGTCCTGTATCAAATGTAACATTTTTTTTCTGTTTTATAAATATATAATTCATTTTTGCCTTAAATCTATTTTGGTATCTAAATGTAATTTGTTTTCCCTTTTTTTATCAAGTGATTTTTTTTCTTAATGTTAAAGTACAAACAGAAATAAAATTTGCCCTTTCAGTATCAAATACTGCACCTTTCTCCTTTAATTATCAAATGTTACATTTTACCATTTTCAATATCAAATGTAACAAAATAACCCCTTAAGCAACTAATGTAAAACTTATTACATTTTAGTAAAATTTAATATTTTCACCTCTTAGTATCAAATGTAACCTTGTTCATATTAAAATGTAACAAAATAACCCCTTACACATCAAATGTAAAACTTACTAGCTATTAATCCAATCTGATATTTCCCCCTCTAAGCACCAAATGTAACCTTTTAAGTATCAAATGTAACATCCCCCCACCATTTTTAGTATAAAATATAACATTTCCTCCCTTTTTAGTATCAAAACAGTTTTTCCTTTAGTATCAAATGTAAGGATATTTCTTTCTGAATCAAATAAAACAGTTTTTCTCTTCACATTTATTTTAAAATAAAATTTAACATTTCAGGACAACTTGTCCAGAAGTTATTAACAAAAGAATATAATATATTTCAAGTCATGTGACTTCTATGCACAAAACAAAATAAGAACAGACATGAATGAGAGTAATGTCTAAAATATTAAATTGATGCTAACATACTACAGAAACAATGCCATATAGTTCTTTCAATAGATAATATACAAACAAATGTATAAATGATATATTCTACATGCCAGTCAGAAACAGGCATAGTTCTTTCATAACATGGCAAGACAGTTTAAATTGTTCACGATGCATTCCTACCTTTCATCAGTGTGTGTACGAATTAATTTATCAATGATGTTTTCTGTAGATACAAATACTTATTATATACAGACCATGTGATTCTGAATGCATGGCATTTGTGCAAACTGATGGTAAGTGTTTCAACATATTTAAACAAACTTAGATTCACCTGCAGCAGCTTTCAAATTCTGAACATTGAAACTTACTACAGCACAAACTTTAAACAGCTACACTCTGGTTCGGACATACATAAAAGGTATATGGAAAGCATACACTGCATTTTCACATAACATCTAAGAGCCATATAAAGTTAATCTGATCAATTGTAACAAAGACGTACCAAAGTCTTTGAATGTGAATAATAATTCTTTTCTACAAGTAATATGTTCATATATTTAAGTAACACTTTGTAAGACTACCAAATTGTTGCAGAACAAGACTTAGTGAAATGATAGGACAAACCTTAAATTATATCAACAAAATTTTATTATTTTCAGTGGTGTGTAATGGTGAACATGTAAACAAAACTGGCTAAGCACATTTCACAGCAATGAACTTTTATAGTTGCTATTTAATAAAGCCATGATAAATCACTAAGCTTAATGAATAGGCCTTGCTAGATCATTTCAAATGTAAATAAAAGTTATTCATTATTATAATCGTTATTTTACTCACAGAAAAATAATAGGAACTGCACTCAAAATTTTAGCTGACATTACAACAATAAGGCCTGGCTTGAATTAATATGTAAGCCATTATCACAGCAATCAAGTACTGTTCATTGCTTCAACCTGTGCTTGTTTTTAAATAACCAGGTACCAGCCTTACCTTATCTTTCCTCACTGCTGCTTCCCAGCTTGAGGAGGAGACCAAGGGGGATCTAGGTGGTGGTGCTGACTGTTCCACACGGCTTTCAAACATGCTGCAGTTCCCAGAGTGACAGAGAGGGGAAAGAAACAAGGAAATATTTAGGTTAAAGCAAGTCTGGCATACATACACAAGAATTATTCAGCATTGAGGCATAAATACAGAATTGCAGGATCTATTTGAACTGTGAATATTCTGACTTGATCACTTCCCTTGAGGTTTGAAGCGTTTACTTAGTTAACTTTGAAACATAATATCTGGCATGTTGACTTTAACATGAACTCAAAACTAATTTCTTAAATCAATACTGATGGCATTTCCATAGTTCTGGAGTGATCACTCAGTTAACCAAAGACCTATTACTAAGAATCAACTGTATTGTAATCACTAAATATTAACTCAAAGGAATTCACATAAAATTTTGTTTTTTCCTGCATGATGAATTTTGGTAAGCTATACTTGCACTTTCACAGTTCAAATATGTGCTAGTGAAGAGCAGTAGTAAAGAATATGACTTTAACATTTAAGGCTATAACATTATAACTTACTTTCTGATACATATACACTTTTAGCGTTTTTCTGTTTATAGAAAAAGCAACAAAAATAGTTAGTGGCTATTTTCTGGATTATAAGTTATATAACAAGAATTACTGAATCAATGCCTGTGACAGTTACATAAACCTTAGGAAAAAATTCATCTCAACATTTTCTCTGTACCCATTTGCTAAATATTGCTAAACTAACACCAAAATTTGATACAGACGTGGGACAATAAATTTCACTACACTGACCCTTGATCACACTCAAAATCAAAATGATACAACATAGAATACATCAAAGCAATATAAATGCAACAGATCATATTTCACTCAGTAAATCCCTACCATGCTTTCATAGTAATGTCACCAAGATACAAAATAGATAACAAGTGCACAATCATGTCCCTGTGTAACATAAATCTTCCATAAAAAGCTCTGACTTCTTCAATTACACGGTGCATAACCATATCGGCAGTCTCTCTGCGAAATCTGTCTTTTTGGCGGTCTCTCTGCGTCGGTACCGGTTATTCTCTGCTGTAAACACAGTTTGTGATGGAAGACCATCAGAAAAATCGGACAGACATCAGTTCAAACAGCTGAGTTGCTTAAAATCAATAAGTTCACGGAACATTAGAATATCTTTGCTAGGTATACGCGTGTCTACTTTTCAATTATCAGTCACTGCGCTCCATAACTCGGACAAATTGTTCAATGGTGTACTAACATGAACAGAACTTCGGCACTTTCTACCGGCTGAAACGAGTTATTACTTTTATAACGCACATAACAATCCCATCAAACGTAATCACTGTTCAATATTCTTCAAGAAAATACTAATAAACTGGTCGCTATTTATTTAGAAATCTTGTACACTCTCTACTTTCGGTTTTGATGCTGCACAGGAGGTCTCTCTGCACAGCAGCTTTTAAAGCACAGGTAGGCTCTCTGCAAAACAGCACAGGCAGGCTCTCTGCCAGCAAATGATTTAAGCAATCGCTGTTTTTTGAGATTGAACTCTTAATTTTTGTGAATTGTTAAATGCACAAACTTAAAAGTTCACGTCTTAAGCCTACATGGCTGGAATTGACTACAATGAGGTATATCCTGTAATGTTTCATGACTATACAAGGAATCTCGTCTTTTTTAAGTTTTTAAGTACTTCTGGTCGAGTATGAGATGTCTTTAAGAGAAGAAAGTATCAAAATAATGAAATAATTCTGTAAAATTACCACTTCTATTTTACAACTTATTTTATATAGTTAGACACGCCCCTGGTGGTCATGCTTTGACAAATTACCGAAATTATACTCTTCGTTCGCTCGCTCACTCACTCACTCACTCACTCACTCACTAAGTCAATCAATCATTCATGCTTTCATTTATTATTAATTTTTGACGCATTCATTCATTCTTTTTTCATCAGTTTTTCCATCAACGCAAACATTTATTCATTAAATCATATATTGCCAGTTTATCTGGCGTACACGTGTTTTTTTAACAGTAGGATTATTCATTTTTCTTTTGAGGAAAATATAGTTAAAATCTTGGAATAACCGAAGAGAACTGTGCTTAGTATGCAGCTGGAAATCATAGGAAAGAACGAGCGAACTGTTTCATGCGTTACATTGCCATATATAAAGGCACTGTAACAGAAGAAAGTACTGCGAATGCGAGAACTTGCTTTGTTTAGGACACGCACTTTGAACGTCTTCAGAGTGGTAACGCATTGACCGATTGTCTTGCAGTCAGTATCAATTATAATTCACGCTACGGGCAAACGTCTGAGACCTCTCAGACGTCTATACGTTTACTGGATGGTGCAGGAGAGCTCTCAGAAACATGACGTATAAGATTTCTACAGTATATTTATCGTATAGTAAATATATGAGTAGATAGAGGCACTGTAATAGAAGTATTCATTCTTTCTTTTTTCTTCAGTCTATCCATCAACGCAAACCTTTATTCATTAAATCATATATTGCCAGTTTATCTGACATGTACACGTTTTTTCAACGGTAGTATATTTTCTGTTTTCTTTTGAATAAAATATAATTAGAACCGGGAATAACTTATTTTTTCAGGCTTTTGTTTAATACTTCGGCATTTTATTAAAAAATGCAGGTATGATTTAACATTTACGATAAAAATATTTACAAACTTGCATTTTTCTGAATGGAAAAACTGTAATTCGAACCCTAGTCATTTAGTTCAGTTTATAATTGTTAATGAAACACAGACAATATTTATCTTAAAACTTGTTATTGATAAAATTCAGAGCTAAAATTGACAAAACTTACCATAAAAACATTTGGTAGATTTGTACACCGGCTGACTGCGAAAACAATTTCATACAAACTACATTACGTTGTGCTTCTTGCATTGCAGAGAATGAAAAAGTTTATTTAAGAAACATCATGTAGTGTAAGGGGCATAGTGATATAAGGTCGCACTTTTTATAATTAACACAATGATTGATATAAGACTCCTTTCCTGCTTAAATCTGTCGCAGGCAGAGAGCCTGCCTGTGCTGTATGGAGAGAGTGTACCTGTGCTTTAAAACCTGCTGTGCAGAGAGACCTCCTGTGCACCATCAAAACCGAAAGAAGAGGGTGTACAAGATTTCTAAATAAATAGCGACCAGTTTATTAGTATTTTCTTGAAGGATTTTGAACAGTGAATATGTTTGATTGAATTTTTTATGTGCGTTATAAAAGAAATAACTCGTTTCAGCCGGTAGAAAGTGCCGAAGTTCTGTTCATGTCAGTACACCATTGAACAATTTGTCCGAGTTTCGGAGCGTAGTGACTGATAATTGAAAAGTAGACACGCGTATACCTAGCAAAGATATTCTAATGTTCCGCGAACTTATTAATTTTAAGCAACTTAGCTGTTTGAACTGATGCCTGTCCGATTTTTCTAACGGTCTTCCATCACAAACTGTGTTTACAGCAGAGAATAACCGGTACCATGAGAGAGACTGCCAAAAAGACAGATTTCGCAGAGAGACTGCCGATATGGTTATGCACCGTGAATTATCTGGCTAATAAAGAAATAACTTGACTGCTCAAAGTAATGGACATGAGATAGATCTTGCATTCTTATGAAACTACAAAAATGCATAAGGAATTTCACAATTACATTTCAATCTCAGTGAGAATTTTTATCTTTATTCGTTATCTGTGAGAAAATATCTAATCTTGACCATTTAACGATGAGAAAATATTAAACGATGACCATTTGACGATGAGAAAATATCTAATGGTGACCATTTGAATATGAGAAAATATCTAATGATGACCATTTCTGACTATGATTAAAAATCACCATATAAAAGGACATGTATGAAAAATGACTGCTACATAAAAACTGTTTAGTCTACACCCCTTTAGGCAAGAAGTTCTTGCAACATTTATTTATCACACTTGATGACTGCTTTCTGGCTTTAATGAGTACTCATGCCACACGTATGGAATACAGAAAGTCACTGGATAATCTCAACCCTAATGAGATTCACACCTGAGACCTTGGTACTGGGAGTACAGTTTTATCACCCCTCAACCACTGCTCCTCCAAAATGACTGTTGAGCTTGTTAAACAAAGACTTTTAAATAAACATTAAGACTTAGAAATGACAGCAAAATCAGCAGACTCTCCTTTTCATGACCCTTACAGAGATTTATGATGCAGACTGTTTTAATACTGTTAACTGCTAATGAAATGTCCACATGAATGTAAAAAAAATTCTAAGCACAAACAATAAATTATGAGATGTAAAATAAACATATTACTGCTAACACCCTGTTAATAATGAAAGACAATAAATATTAAATATAATGGTACACAGACTATTGAATATGTATATGAAATAATTATAACAAAACACAAATAACAAGCAACTTTTTCCTCCAACAATGACCATTTCCAAGGACTTCTTTTAGAAATGCCCTAAACAGACTGACGTCAAAGTCATGAAAAGGAATTATTAAGTTTAGGACTGCCATCTGAGAGATGTTTTTCACTTCGCAATTAACAGATACAAGTTGAGAAAAACAGATATATTTTTTCCATCTTGGAAACTAGTTTTACTTCTCTAACGAATAACAGAAATAGGATATTATGCAACAAGCATAATGAAATAATAATGCTCTGTAATTTGTGTGTTGCCATGCAGAGACACAGACTTGTAAAATAAACATGCAAATGAAAAACAACAACAGAACTAGCTTCTATGTGAGCTTTATAATAATCAATGGTTCAAAACTAAATCAAGAAAAAAAGTTAAGCAAGGTACTGCAAATTATGCAATCAGCTTGAATACGGTAAAAAATGATGCAGTTCCACATCAGAAACATGGTGAAATATTAGATTCCAGGCATTCATTACTTTTTTAAATGTTTATTTTTCAGTTTTACATAAAACTATTAAAATTATTAAGGTATGCTTGAAACAAAATGATGACTGAGAAAATGCAATTAACACATTACACTAACTTGGGACAAGGTGTAAGGGCAAGAAATATTCAAAATTAATATGCATATAGTTACACAACAAATAGAAGCTATCACAATATAATATATCACATTTAATTTAATAGATAAACAGCACTGTATACAGGCATAATTTCGAACTAAGTATTTTCCACTATAGCCATATTTAATTTCTTACCAAGTTTTACTGTAACAGTTTAAATGAGGACAGTTAACCTAACAATACTGTCATGGAATATTGACAGATAACTTAGCTTTACTGTACTGGAATATGGACAGTTAACCTAGTAAACCTTATTGTTAGATATTATGGACAGTAAACCTGGCCATTTTTTGAAAGATATGGACAGTTTACCTGGCTTTATTGTAATGGAATGTAGACAGTTAACATAGCATTTTTGTAATGGATTATGGACAGCTGACCTAGCTCTTTTCTTAATGGAATATTTACAGTTTACTGAGGTTTACCTTAAAACAAATATAGAAACAGTTATAATTAAGTATAGAAACAGTTAACACTTACTTTTATTGCCACTGAATATTCAGTCAACCAATTTATACTTTCAGAGACTTTTTTTAATTAGTTTCCCTATTTACCTACAATATTTGTAGTTCCTTTCTATTCACAGTTTATCAATATTGGTCATGTAATGATTATAAGCCAATGATCATAAAAAAGGACAATTTGATCACCTTCTCTTGACTGTTTTACCAAATATGGAAATCATGTAACATTCAACAGAGGATGAAATCAAGGAAGGAAATTGTTGTTTTTTAAGTACCAGTACTAATATACTTCTGGAGATCTGATTTTATCTATTTGTAGCTCTGGTGTCAAGAAATAGAAATAAAAGACTTCTCAATTAAAAGCGCAAAAATAAGAAAAGAGTGATAAAATGAATTTTACAAGTTTGGAGAGTCTGTTGTTCAAACTTTCCACATCTCCATATTAACTTAAGCAGTTACAGCTGCCTTATATCAGAAAATTTGTATGCAAGTTCACTGACTAATGTTAAAATTACAAATCTGTTTGAAAATGTTTAACTTGTTATTCTTTCTCTGAATAATAACTTTAAAAAACATAATGTTACATATATTTTATGAGAATACAGAAACAGCACTAGTCAAGTAATATTTGCATACAAATTTCAAAGAATCGTAAACATTTTCTCAAAACTTTATAGCAAAATTAAGAAAGACTAATTTTTTAAATAAACTAAAGCTAGCCATTTAAAACCCAAAGATAAAATAAAGAAACTTGAAATATTTTCTTAAAGGGATTAAAAAATATTACCAAAATATGTAATAGGCTTCAGCAAATATTTCAAAGCCTGCATGGAATTATCATACTAGTGTCCTTAAAATTGCTATAAAGCTGCAAGATCACCAGTAAAGAGTTGACAAAATGCTATTAAAAAATACGCTCATATATAGTTCACATACAGGGTGTATATAGGTTGCTTGGACTAGACCCAGAACACTTCTAAGGCAAGGAGACAGCATAGAAGCACAAAAGCAAATAAACAAAAGTCACTGTTTTTATCCGGTAGTGTGAGTACGTGTTGTAAAGTGTGTAGTGGTTTCCCATCCAATTCCATTTCCAAAAATGGTGACAGCCAAAATAGTTGAGAATAAGGAGAAAAAAAAGAGAAGAAAATTTGTTAAAATGGATGGATTAAACTTTGATATAATGTGTAAATCTATATATAAACTATTAGTCTCTATTGCTAGTTCAGTAGAATAGCTTTTGTTAGAGTGCAAAATTTGCAATAGGAATATATGTAAAACAAAATCTTAATGATAAAAAAAGGACTTCCCCAATACAAAAAATAATGCCTTAGGATTTACTTTTATTATCTTGATTAGCAACCATCCCAGAATATCTGAAAACAGTGAGTACCTTTATAAATGTTTTCTTAGCCTGGAATTAAATCAAGGTTTTGTATAGTTTCTTTTTCAATAAAAAAACAATCTTTCTAACAAAACGGTTTTGTCTAAAAATTCTGTCCACAAAACTTTCGCACTTTTCAATATCACTTTCAACTTTGATTTTTTTTCTATTCTTTTAACATGTTGAAGGTATTTACAAGTAACAAACAGATAGAATACAAAAAGCCAGAGGAGTTTATCAATGGTTTGCAATGCATGCCCTTAAGTATCAGCTCAAAAAAGCTCTGAAGATTTTCTGCAGTCTGCTTATATTTTGGTCTTCAGATGGATGCTTCTCTTTCATACTTTTAAATAGAATTTCCTTAATGTTTGTAGGCAGTTAAATGAACAGATGGCAGAAGTATTGTACTCTAAGTCTTAGAAAGACACTGCTGTCTGGGGCATGAACCCATGACTGAAAGTCAGTGAGAGGTAACACGACTCTATAAGCCAGTGTTTTAACAAGTTAACCAAAGAGAAGGGATACACTGCTCTTCCTCGTAGACAGTTTTCTAAAGTCTTTGCCCTAGACACTTCATACAGGATAGAGGTTATGAAGTGAAATCTTCAACATTAAGAAAATGAAGACATGAAGCACAGCATCTGACCCTGGTTTCTTAATGCTGAAGATTTCACTTCATAGCCCTCCCACTTTGAACTTTAACTTTTTTCATTGGCTTCCTTTTTGGAACATATCTGTCCACATGCAAACCACTCCCACCTGTGTGCTGACCTACCTGCCCAGACAACGTGTTTTGGCAGGTGGACTTTTGTACAAAAAACAGAGCGCTCTTCATGAATAAGTGGAGAAATCGCAATTTTTCATCGATAAATCTTTAAGAAATTGAAATATCTTTGCTTTCTGATTGGCTAGGTAAGCAAGGCGAACACTGATATTTTCTGTTTAACATGGTCACAAAATGCACTGAATATATATAGAAGCCATGAAAGGACATTCTAAAAGTACAATACACTAGTATCAACCTGATAACTAATTTCCTTGCTCTAGCACTGACTTTGACCCTTTTCCTCAGAACAATGAGCATTTTGAACTTGGAAACATGTTTCCAACACACTATGTATCACGACAATGTAAAATTTGACCTGCTAAAGTGACTTTTGCTTTTAGCAAACAACCTAGCACAAAACAAAAACAATTTTCTGCTGAATATTGTACAGTGAAAGCTTAATTTGGTCTGCAAAAACAGAAAAGAAAAATGCAATAAGCCAACAAAATCTAGCCAGTATGTAGTGTTTCATACGAAATATTTTTTTTGTCTGATATTTCAAAGCAAAGCCAGTAAAGTTTCTCACAATATAAAAGCAAAGCATACTGTCATGAAATTTATGCTTTAAACCTTTTCAATACCAGTACATGCAAGTAAATCTTTAAAGCTTTCTTAATCATACATTTATAATTTTTTCTTTTCAAAGCTGCAACTTCAGATATCAAATTTCAAGATGTTTTATTTTTTCATTATTTCTTTAACTATCCAGTGAATTTTGTCTTCAATGATGTGGTATGGTGATTTTAAACTAGACAGGCAAAAATATGGGACAATATGTCTCCATTCCAAAATTTTTTAATCATTACCAAACAAGCACTGGCAAAGAAGCAATTGAGACAATTGTGTATTTTCTTACAGGAAAAAAAATCAAATTGTATAACGGCAATTTTGACGCACATGCAAGAGGGAATTTTAACACAAAGAAATAATCTAATCAATATTTTACACCATTGCATATGCAGTTACACAAGTGAAACTGTACAATATTCCCTTTTTTAGGTCACCCACACTCACCGGAGCAACTGATTTCTCCGTGTTCTGATTGATTTTAGTAATATAGAAAAATGTAAATTGTATCATTTATAACATACTTTCTGTGCAAATCGTTAGTAATCTCGACTAAAAGCAGCAGCTCAGCTCTAATATTGCTATCAATACTGTATATCCTTAAAGCCACTAAAAAGCTGTGCTCACAAAAGAAATTAATAAATATTCTATTTAAAAAAATTTTGATATTAACAATTATTCCTGAAGGAATTGATTAAAAACTTGGTAAACTCAAGATTCTTGAATTTAGTTCAAAGGTTTATTCAATTTACTGTAAATTTATATGACATATTTTGAATACCAACAAATTTTAGTCTTAAGACTATAAGAAGATGCTAGCCATTAAAATTTAGTATTTCTGTTCTTAAGGTAAATTTACATGTCCAAACTTACAAAGAATGCTAGAATGTATATTCCTTCATTATAGCATACCTCTAGAAAAAGTTAGCTATTCCCAAAAAGACACTGACATTTGTCTAGCACACTTCACACAGAAGATATGTAATGAATATTTGCAATGCTAAAGATGTGTTGGTTGCCAAACGTGATTACTTGGTATGACACCTTATGATCATACTGTATTTCAAGTGCTATAAAATTTAGCAGAGAGAGGTAGCATGCTAGCTTTTGACTTTGAATGAAAATGAAAGAGAGAATCTAAAATCTGTGATAAAGCTGTTAATCAAAATAACCTCCTGTCAATCAGCTAAGTATATTCTATGTAATATTTCTATTACACAGAGTTTTCTTAATAAATTTTCAAAAGAAAAATAATGCACTATCTGGTATATCAAGCGTGATCATAGTTCATTTATTTTGACCAAATTAGCTCAATTTTACATAATATTCAAGAGAAGAGAACTGACCTGTCTACTGGAGAACTGGAAGACGAACTTGTGGAACTGTCCATTTCTATAAAAGGAGATAAAATTCCTTTTTTTTAATACATGCAATTTGAGTTCGATATTCATATTATGCATCCTCAATAAAAACTTTGCAAAACCTTTGTTCCTAGGAAGCACCAACATCAGTAAGAGAAAGGCCAACTACATATATCTTTCATACAAGTTTAAAAAAGGGCTATTGGTATCAAATGACATTGCAAGTACATGTATGCAAGGGCTATTAAATGAGATATTGAATCTTTAGACAGCTGGTTCATCAGTGGCATTACTCCGTTATGCTACACCCTCCAAACTATTGTTGTAAGAATCACCAAACACTCAGTAACAATTAACAAAGAGTATTTATTTACAGATGCCCATCCAGCACTGGTTACTATGAAAGTTGATCTATTTATAGATGCCCATCCAGCACTGGTTACTATGAAAGTTGATCTATTTATAGATGCCCATCCAGCACTGGTTACTATAAAAGTTGATCTATTTATAGATGCCCATCCAGCACTGGTTACTATGAAAGTTGATCTATTTATAGATGTCCATCCAGCACTGGTTACTATGAAAGTTGATCTATTTATAGATGTCCTGTCTATACATACCATCGACCTGATTGGTCATTAAGTTATCCACCTCTATATCGGCTCGATCAGCCATCATGTGTTTGAGCAGATCTTGCTGTAGTGTGTTGTTTAACTCAGTCTGGTGAAGTTTTGCCATCAGCTCTCTAACTTCAGAGTCTTTTGCTGATAATGCTAGACCCTGTAATCAAAGGTCAAGGTCACACAGAAAATGTGATGCAATATAAGACCAGGAAAAATTCAGACTGCAATCATTACTTTTCTTATTTTATCATGTGAGATCAATTGAAGTTTCTTACAGATACCTAAACTTACTATAAAAATGCTTTCAAAACATCTCTATCATAATTTCCAGCAAGAATTCTGCCTCTGAAGCTTTAAACTGGGTTGGCAAATTAAAATGATTTCCATACAAAACATCCTTAATAGATCAAGTACTTTTCAATTACTTTTAAGAAGTTTTCAAGGAGTATCCCTAAGATCATGAACTTATTATGACCTGTTCTTCGTGACTTTAAAGGGAAGCTAGTATTACAAACGATAGATTTCAGGCTAAATCCAAGTATGTTCTGCAGGTTGAAGTTTTTTTTTTTAACTACATGTATCTCATCATGTTGGCCAAAAATTTATTACTTTACATATGCTGGAATAAAAATTTTAAAATCTGTATTTGTAAAACATACAGCCTGTCTACAAGATTATAAATGATAACCTTACCTTAGATATAGCCATGTTCACAAAGTGTTCCAGAAGATATTTGGCCTCCTCCAAGCTGACAGTATTCACTAAACTCATTGGATCAAACTTCTCAGCCTCCTCCTGTAATAACATACACTTTAAATGTTCATACACGATTCTGTCTACAAAAAAAAAAAAGCTATCAACAGAGTGTAACATATTTCTAGTAAAGTCTACACCAGAGGAAGACTTTTCATCACTAATGAGAATATAAAACTGGAAGACAAAAATAAAACATGGAGCGGGCTTGTACACATTTCTACCCTACATTTGAATTACAAATCAGTCTTAATGTCTTCATTTCAAGAAAGTTCATTAGAAGCTGTACTTTATCCATTTTGTCAGAACAGTTCTTTTTATATGGCATCAGAATATTTTCTAATATTCTAAAACTTCAAAGTAATTAGCTTAAACTGTAACAAAGGACAAATCAGAATTGGCAATTATTCTAACCTTGGCTTCTTCCACCTGTACAATATTTGTTTGGCACTCTGTTATGTTGTCCTGGGCAAATTCTACCTGGTTTTTCAATGATTCTATCACATCAGTAATCTCTTTGATCTCTGACTCAGGCTGAAATAAAGATTTATAGTCAATTGTTATCTTTATCCTTACCTTATAAAACTGGTAGGCTGAAATCAAAGGCAATATTTATTTAAAATACCTAGTATTACTCTTCAACCTCTTTTGCGACTGAAGGATTAACCATTGTCCCTCGCAATTTCAAAAAGTTTTATATCTTTCTTTTGACAGAACCATTTACTGTTGACTAGGTCTGCTTAAAAGAATTTTACATAACATTATACAAAGCAAACTCTGTTTAAATGAAGCCTGTCTGCAAGTTAAGAGTTATCTTAACGTAACATCTAATAATGGCTTAAATATATTTTTTTTTACATAAAACAATTACTGAAATAGACCGCAATTCTTTTTTTGTGCTGGGAGGAAGAATTCATTGCTTAATATCTATAACAGAGGTATAATACAGCACTTCTACTCCCTTGCCTATCAGCTAACATTTAAAGCTATGTGGAAGTGTCTGCTTTATGATCAAGGGTACCCCGAGTTCATATTCAGACTGAGCAATATGGAGATGTCATGGTTACACATCCTGACTTTTAAAGGACAAATGAAAAACAGACTGTACCAGACTGGAGGTAAAACTAAGATATATTTTTTTTTAGAATCTTTACTTACATTTCCTAATGCTATCATAGTCTCTTTCTTCTTTTGGCACTTCTCCATTTTTTTTCCGAGCTTTTCTCTATGCTGTAAAGCATTTACGAATATAAGATCTAAACTTCATTTCTTTTGCAAATTTAACATAGAAGAACAATTATGAAAGGTGAATGTTATCACATATCCATTACCTTATACTGATTATTTTCACAATTCAGCTACATTTCTTATAACTTTAAAAACATAGGAAAACATTTACTTCTTCTCATATGTTATCAAGACAATCAACAGCAAAATTAATATTTACAGAACAAAAGAACAGAGATTGATACCAGCTAGAATTGTGGGAAATGGGGACAGAATGAATGACAGACTGGCTGACAGAGACAGACAGCCAGTATTACTTAGTGTCCCATTTGGTGGAGAAACAACAAAAGAGTAACCTACCTTCAACCAGACATCCATGTCTTTCTCAATGTTAGCTATTGTTTGTCTTTTGTTTATCACAGCATTCACGTTCTTCTCTAACGCCATCCATTTCTTGTTGGCAACTTTGGCAGAAAATTCTGTGCGTCTACGTCGACGCAATGGTGATGATGTTGATATGGGTGCTGATTTAGACACCATCAATATTTTGTTCAGAAAATATGTCTCAGAATTTATTCAACAAGTCGCCTTACTTTTTTATAAATGCTGTACTAAATTTACATTTTTCTATAATCTGGAATCCTTCATTTTTTCAAGTTCAGCTCATATATAAATGTTATGAATGAAACTGTTTAATCATACACCTTTCCTTCACAAGAACCTTGCAACAATAAACTTTCTTTGTGAATGTTTTTTCCATAAACAAAATCTTTAAGCATTGTTTTAGGTAAGTAATTTCAGAAATGAAGTTTCAGAATGCTTAACACTTAACTGTTCTAATTCAATTCAGGTCAATGAACAAGTCTGTTGTTGTTTTGTACCATTTTATAAAATTCATAAGTGCACAATAATTCACTAGTACTTGTACTTTATGAATACAAGCAATTTAAAAAATATCTAACTGAATTATTATTCATAGGAAGTCAA
This sequence comes from Cyclina sinensis, assembly GCA_012932295.1. Taxonomy (NCBI): domain Eukaryota; kingdom Metazoa; phylum Mollusca; class Bivalvia; order Venerida; family Veneridae; genus Cyclina; species Cyclina sinensis. The sequence continues at coordinate 96,182 of JAAONU010000116.1, forward strand.
GTGTTGAGAACAAGACCCCTTTTCCTTTAAAGAAACTGCATAAAATACTGGGAGTCACATTATAATTAGTGCATGATCTTAAATCTGTGAAAAGTTATTATAATTTATGACTCATAAATCTCTTTCATTTCATATAGGAGGTGGTTTATACAAAATAAAAAGCACTATAGTGCAAACATGATTCTCTGAATAGATAAAAGAGCTTATCATTATTTAGAATAGCATTTTGTGATGTATCACAATTTTCATTCCCGGCAAAGTTCTGAAGGATGTTTTCATATATCCTGATTTGATCAATTCTAATGAAACTTTAACAACACAGACCTACCTGTAGGTATAATAGCTGGTTTACTGTAATTGGCCACTCTGCCTGCGGTCCTGGAAGACATTGGTCGGTTTTTCTTTCTTAGCACCTCAACCTGCCAACACAGAAAACAAAAATATGAAAAGGTTAAGCTGTGTTTCCAACTTAATATTGCTCTTTTCATTGTTATTAACTGAAAAGGGTACATGAAATTTAAAATGTATAAAAGTCAATAATTTCTGTCCAAATGATCATGTTTTCTTTTTTGGTGCACCTTCTTTTTGAAGAGCGTTATTAAGGGGAGAAAACCAATGTCATCAGTACTGAAAGTACGGTATCGTAAAAGCCGTTATAAAGCTTTTTTTTATTTTTTTTATTATTTTTTTTTTTTATTTTCTCTAAATGTATAACTCCTTAAGATTCAATTATATAACCAATGCTTACCGGTATTATACCCGTCAATATTCGCACTCACACAATTATCGACCAATTAATTTGATAAAGGAGTCGTCCATATATTGTTAAAAAACATAATTATTAGTGTCGTTTGATGTCGCCATAATTACGAAATGTTTGTTCACACATCCAAAAAGTATTGAGAAGGTACTGACATTTTGAGATAATGCAATGTTTATTCAATATTTCCGAAAGAAATAGTTTCTAGCGCTAATTGTCCTTAATGAAATAAATAGTTAAATGCAACCATAGCGATATTCATGCGATGTAATTGTTATGCGCACCGACAATGGCTGCTTCCTGAAAGAAACACATGGACAAATGGTAACTCTATTTCCAGACGAAATTTGTGTGCGTATTATATTCCAATGCAAGCTTTTTTTCCCAGATCTTGAGGCCAGACCAGGGGTGCGTTTTATACACGCTAGCGTACAATATTCAAGCGTTTATGGTAAGTATTAAAACTGTAAGCTCTAGCTGAATCAATCTGATTATCAACATGGAAAAGAATCCTACCTCTTCTTGTTTTCTTTTCAGCACCATATCCTTTTGCCTGGTCTGATTTTCTAGGGTCCTTATCAGCCCCTCTTTCTTTATCTGTTCTTTCTTCAGCTGTGCCATCTCTTTGTTCTTCCTCATCTCAAACTGTTTTGCTTTCTCAGCATCCTCTTTCATTTGCTTCATTAGTCGCACCTTACATAACAAATATAACAGATTCTTACAACAGTGTGTTAATCTGGTGGTCCAGATCTAACATAATGGCTTTGTATTTACTTATCACAAAAGAGGTTGAGGACTTACCAATATACTGTATTGGATGAAACACACTAAATTCACTTCCTGCTGTATACAGTCATGACATTGTGCATTACACAATGAACAGGTAAGATACATACCGGTATGCATTTATGACATCATGTGTTCAATGATGGACAGATAAAATAAAAAGTGAATAGCCACATCTAAAGGTAGATATTCTTGTGTATATTTCATACTAACCATTAACAGGCATATATAATAAATATCTTTATCAAGAGTATGGTTAATAACATAACAAGTCTACACAATTAATTCCCCTTATTACTCATTAGCCAAATAAAGAAAATCTCCCTGACAAGATTTTTTTCCCTGTCATTCAGAGTATTATTTCCACCATAACAGAAAAATGATATGACGATGATAATCTGTGTGTTAATGCTAAGGCTTTACTAAATCTATACATGTTTTGACACCTGAATTTTCTTGCCACTGCTTTAAATCTCTGTAATGATTATCAACCAATATGACTGGGGGGGGGGGGGTACAAGAAACTGCAATTATTTACAACAGAGCCATGTCTAAAACAGAGCAAGAACCCCATGACACTTCATTCATAATAGGTGTTGTTTACACATCAATGAACTATACCACTCAACGAGTGTTTGTTATTTTTTTTAAACATCTCTTTATAACACATAAACAGGCTCACGTTTTACTTTCATTTTTGGCTTTGTGTTTTCCATATTTCATATACTAATGATACACATGTTCTTTGAGCATTACCTTTGTTTTCTTCATCTCACTAAGCTCATGTTGAAGAGTTTTCAGTTGTTTCTCATAATGGGACTGGTTCTTGACTAGTTTGGCATGTTCTTTCTTGGCCGCGTGTAACTTCTTTAACTCATTCTGCATCTCATTCAGTTTTCGCTCATACTGTTCTTTCACTTTCTTCGTTTGTTCACTTTTGTTGTTCTCAATTTTACCTGCGGAAAAATGTGGTCTTGATGTTAGAAGTTTAACAAATATTTGTGAATTTCTAAAGCAAGAAAATTATTCATCATAAAGTCCGTACCTTTCTTGTCACAATGTTTCTCAGAATTATTTCTAGTGTTTTAAAGAAAATAAACAGTTATATTATCATTAGAATTTCTTACCAAACTTTAATGAAAACTAGAGTCACTAACAGAAATGGAAAAGTCTATAAAACAGCTACAATACATGATGGTCAGCATTTTAGCTCAAAAACAAAATCTTCCTATGGGAACAAAGTACATCAAAATCTGTCTACCCTTTTCACATTTACAACATTCAGATATTCGAATGATCTAATTAATAGCATTCTTCACTTACCCAGCCCTGACAGAACTTTATCTCTCTCAGCCTCTGTTTCTCTGATTTTTGTCATTAACACTTCAACCTTTTCCTCATACTGCGTCTTCATGGAATTCAAGCGTTTCTGCGTCTGTTCAAGTTCTTCTATGAGACGCTGTTTGATCGAGATCTCACATGTTAGCTCTGCCAAATCCTCATGTATATTGTCGGAATCTAAAACATTACAACATACCCCAAATTATCAATATATTTTTAAACAAAACCATTCATATCTGTAGTACAACCTTAACGTTACTTCATGACTTTGTTGCGTATTTAAGATCAAATCATTTCATTTGTGATAAGTTCTAAGAAATTAATATTGTCATTCAAAAGAATCACAATGTCTCAGTTGTGATCAGAATAAATTTTACACCTTACAGATTGAAAAGAATGTTTGTTGGCTTCACACAAAGTTTACGAATACTAGTAAAAGATGACACAAAAAGTTGTAATGATTTTTGTGCTCAGACATGACAGCACATAATTTTATTAGTTCAAATTCAGAAGGACAAAGAGAAATGAAAAGTACACACAACATTGACCAGGACTTTCAAAAAGCAACAACAACAACATAGAGAAACAAAAAATATGGTTGATCTTTTTTTATCAGTTTCCATATTTTTAAAAATATCACTGCTACCAATACTGAAGGATCAAACTGGACATATTAAATCTTTAGCTGGCACATGCCATATAACAAATATGTCACATGTACTGATACTGAGAAAAAAATTACTTAAAGACCACTTCCGGCTCAATATCTAAATATGGTTTACTGGTTAAGGACCTGTAAAATATTTTGAAGACAGCTTAAAGCCTTAGTGTGGTTGCTCTAAGATCATCAAGAATTTTAGACAAGTTTCTTTAAAAACATTTTCTAGTCATTACTGATGTCTGGGAGTGTGTCTGCTATGCTTAGATATACATCTAATACATGTAAAGAACAGATACTGGACCACCAGAAATAAAAACAGTCATTCTTAAAATGAAAAAAACAACAAACACCTATCAATAATCTAAGACAAGAATTGCAATATATTACAAAAGCTACATAGAACATCTAGCAATTCCAAATCTTTAAAAAAAGCAACCACTGAGACTTGATAAAAATAATGAACAGTTAAGTACATGTTATTAAGAACAGATAAACAACACTTAACAGTAACACTTATACTTTCTATCATTTTGAACTGAGTCAAACTTTAACATAACTTTCATTCTATATTTAAGAGGCAGGGATATGACTGAAAGTAGCTTGTGTTATGCTATCTTTCCTTGTAAAGTTTGATTGGCAGCAAAAATGTAGTCAGATGGAAAGACATTGCTTGTTGGATTTTTTAAATTATTTCCTTAGTTGTTACAAAATGTCATGCCATTCAGATTATTCAGTGACTTTCATGCAATCTATTACCTTTTTTCAAGTAAACTATGAACCCTCAGGATATTTTTTGATGGTCAATTTATCTCTCAGGAGTTTATTTTGTGATCTATTACCTATCATCAAAAGCCTTTAAAAGAGGCAATTGATAATATAATTAAAAGTGGGATTGTGGTCCAGTGGTAACAATGACTAAGTTTTCTCAGATGAAATTTTAAACTGAGGTCCCATGTATATGTGCTATACACAGAGCAAGTATAAGAAGCACCAGTGTCTCTGAAACAAGGTGTTTTCTGTATCTTCCTCTATCCGTCACAACCTAAATAACTTAACTCTTCTGGGGGTACACAGGGGCAACTGACACCGATGATAAAACAAGCTCAAATAGAGAGTTTGAAGAGTTGCCAATCTTTTGTAAAACTGAATGAATGTCTAAAGCCTTAAAGTTCTAGAAGGTAATTAATTTCGGAGTTTATTTCCATGGTGTTTTTTTATGAATTCCTCACAGTGCAGAATTTAAGATTTGACATGGAAAGATGCGGCCTTTCTATTTACCCGATAAATTTCTGTGATCAGATGGCATCCAACATTAATTAAATAAACATGTATACATGTATTTATAAAGACAATGTTTTCTTCCAAACATTACCTTTTTAGAGACTAGAGTTCAAGAAAGATAGATAAACTTTGTACAACATCGATTTCAACAAAGTCACTTCAAAGTACAACTGCATCTAGTCTATGTAAAATGAAAAAGATTCTGAAAGATTCAGGCTAGTGACACTATATTTAAAACACATTACCTGCCCATTCACTCCAATAATCCAAAAATATCTCCACTGAGTGCCAAAACACACAAAATACATTGAAAGCATCTCACTTTATAGATTCCTAGTATCTTTTGTTTTTCAATTTTTACTTAACAGTGATGAAATATGAGTAACATCTGTTGCTTTAATTTTCCTGACAGTTATACCTCTAAACACAAGTTACAGGAAAGTTTAAAGTTAGGGCCCTAAGGATAGAATTTTTTTTTTGCACAGGTGACATGGTTAAATTTTCAACATTATAAAAGGCAATGAATCTTTTCAGATTGTTTACAGGTGCTAGCTGTAATTAAATGGTATAAATATAATTTTGATGGCATATCTATAACTCTTGTACTCAAAAGTTGCATTTTATAAATATCTGTTTATGGCTGCAGTAATGTTCCACTAGTAACACCATTCTCAATATTTCAAAATCACAAAAAAATCAACAATCTCTTAATTTTAGGAAAAAATAAGGCCTTCAAACTGATTCATTAATATGACCCCTTTTTAATTGGTCTTATAGCAGAACTAAACAGTAAACTGCAAATATAGAAATATCAGTGTCAGATGCACGGCCATTTTGATTCACAATTTGAAACTTAAGTGAAATTTTTATTGAGGTTATAAAAAGAAGCAATACCTACATATTCATCAAGAAAAAATATTTTCCATCCCAGTCAATATTCAAGTTTCATAACTTTAAACACTAGTGTGATTCCAGTGTACTAACAGGCTATTACTATATGAATAGAGCACTGCATAGTAAAATCTAAAAATATGTTCAAACCTTTTCCGTCAGAGTCAGTGTCAGAGCTTGAACTGCTTTCTACCTCCAACTCTTCCTCATCATCATCTGATTCTGATGTATTGTCTCCCTTCTCCTGAAAATACATTACTCCATTATCTGAATTTTCAGACCTTCAATTACTGAATTGTCAAGAAGTTTGCACAATGTCTGATTGGGACTATTGTTTAAATCACAGCCGGGAGCTGAGACATTTCTTTCCACAAAATCACCCTTTGTCACACTTTTCAAGGTCCATCCAGTTGCAACAGTGGAAGATTAAAGTGACTGACTCTTTCAAGAGTTGAAACTTGACTGTATTCAGCAGAACTTATGCTGATCTCTAAAATAATTTTCTCTCTATAACTGATACAAGACATCAATGCCTTTAGCTTCTGAACCTGCTTTACCTCATAATTTTCTCTCTATAACTGATACAAGACAACAATGCCTTAAGCTTCTGAACCTGCTTTACCTCATAATTTTCTCTCTATAACTGATACAAGACAACAATGCCTTAAGCTTCTGAACCTGCTTTACCCCATAATTTTCTCTCTATAACTGATACAAGACAACAATGCCTTAAGCTTCTGAACCTGCTTTACCCCATAATTTTCTCTCTATAACTGATACAAGACAACAATGCCTTTAGCTTCTGAACCTGCTTTACCCCATAATTTTCTCTCTATAACTGATACAAGACAACAATGCCTTAAGCTTCTGAACCTGCTTTACCCCATAATTTTCTCTCTATAACTGATACAAGACAACAATGCCTTAAGCTTCTGAACCTGCTTTACCCCATAATTTTCTCTCTATAACTGATACAAGACAACAATGCCTTTAGCTTCTGAACCTGCTTTACCCCATAGTTTTCATTCTATAACTGATACAAGACAAAGGAACACAGTCACCAAATATGAATTCTTCTTCTGACATTTCTTTAAATAAATGTACATTTCATGGCAAATGGTTAAAAACTTGGAAACATTCCAGCTAGCTGAAACAAACTTATTTTAACCATAGTGTTACTTCAAACTGAAGTACTTAAATACTGCCATAAATTAACAACAAATAACTGTAACAAACCAAAAAATATGTCTATTGGAATTTCCTCTTTATTATATTCAGTCGAGAGAAGAAAAACCCTACCAGATCTAAGTTTCCGTTAATGTCAACACTCTCTTCATCTTTCTCTGACTTTTCTGATCTATCTTTCTCGACCACCTCTCCTTCAACCATTTCTCCTTCTCCAACCTCCCTGCTGGCTTTTTCCTCATCTGATGGTTCATTTTCTTTATCACTACTGCAAAAAGTATATTACTTTTAACTTGTCTAGCAATAATACAATCTTAAATCATAAACAACAGATTTGTTGATTTTAGAAGTTTAAGGATATGACCTCCTCTTAGTTCCAGTACTTAATCTTGATTTCTCATGACTGTATTCTCTTATTCATGTGTAAAAAGTTAACCCTGAATATTATTGATAAACCAGTAAACCTTATCATCCATATATGAATCCTTTTTAAAAGCTGTTTGACTTTTGTTTGAGAATTATCAGTATCTTGTTCTTTTGGAATCTTTACTTAAAAAAAAAAGAAAAAAGAAAAAAAAAAATAAAAGAAAAAAAAAATGATGTAAAAGCATTTCAAAATATGTCGATTTTCCATAATTCACCAATTATTCACAAGTAGTTCTGACTCCTCATCATTGTACCCTTAGTAAAGTTAAAGTTAAATTTAAAGTTAAACTTAAACTTACTCATGGCTTTCAGCAGCTCGTTTCTTTTTCTTCAGACGTTTAACATCTTTTTTCGCCTCTTCAATAATACTGGAGATTTGATTATCTGGAGATCCAGGTGCCTCGAAGCTACGACTCATACTGCTATGAATCGGCGACATTGGACTCATTGCTAGTCTGGATATTGATGCTGGACGGGATCGTTTTAATCTTTCAACAGTTAACTCTGATTCAGCAAGTTTGGCCCTGTAAAACCATAAAAGCTAATTCTATGAACATTTTATCAGAGTTATCTCTGAAAGCATATCATACACTTTAAAGCATATTAGTGGCCTGTGACCCTGAAAATTAAAAAAACAAGAGCTGTCATTGTAAACAGACATATGCCCCCGACACCCAATTTTTAGATAGAAGGCATTTGAAGTCGAAAGAGTAAACTTGACCTCAGTACATCTCATCTAGTGGCCTATGCAAATGCAAGGACTTTAGGTTTAAGCACTGGCACTTAAATAAGATATTAGTAGACACAAAGTATTTAATAACAATATTTGTACGATATATTCTGCATTCTCCATGTCTATCTACTGGTCTATGCAAAAACAGACCAGACATGACCATCACTGCATTATCTGTAAAAATGACATTTGAAGCCTAAGTGTCCTACAGACCCATCATCATAATGCGCAACACATTTATGCCAAGTTACTTTAAAATTCATTCATGAATGACAAAGATACAGATCAGAGAAAACCATTACTGCATACTGCATTATAATGAGAATGAGGTTTTGAAGCCCAACTGTGACCTTGACCTTTGAGGTACAGACCTGGGTCTTGTGCAAGACATGTTGTCGTAATGTGCAACAAATTTATGCCACATTATTTTAAAAACTATCCGTAAATGACAAAGAAACAGACCCGACACGACCATCACTGCATTATCATCAAAAAAATGATATTTGAAGCCTTGGTGTTACCTTGACCTTTGAACTACAGACCCAGGTCTTGTGCATGACACGTCGTCTAATTGTGCCACACATTTATGCCAAGTTATTTTAAAATCCAATTGTGAATGACAATGATACAGACCAGACACGACCATCACTGCATTATCTCAAAAATGACCTTTGAAGCCTAAGTGTGACCTTGACCTTTGAGCTAGAGACCCAGGTCTTGCGCATGACATGTCGTCTAATTGTGCCACACATTATGCCAAGTTATTTTAAAATCCAATCGGAATGACAAAGATACAGACGGGACATGACCATCACTGCATTATCTCAAAAATGACTTTTGAAGCCTAAGTGTGACCTTGACCTTTGAGCTAAAGACCCAGGTCTTGTGCATGACATGTCATCTAATTGTGCCACACATTTATACCAAGTTATTTTAAAATCCACCTTATAATAACAAAGTTATTGACTGGACAAGAAAAATGCGGACTGACAGATGGACAGGACAGACGGTTCAAAAACTATATGCCTCCCTTCGGGGGCAAAAAAGTCAATTTGCACTTATGTCTACTGTAAGAACAATAAGCACTACCAATATTTTTCTTAAATATATTTATTGTGAAAAAATAGTTAGCACTGGCGGGAAACAACAAAATATTACAGCTGACAGATCAAAAGGTTAAAACCAGTTCAGCTTGTGATAGAGACCTTTGACCACATGAATAAACATGTAATAAGTCTTTATTTGTCACAGACCTGATGTCATAAATGACCCAAGAAACTAAAATTACAACTGTTATCACAGAAAATATGAGAAAGATGAGTAAAAGAAATTCTTTTTTCTTTATATTTGAAGACAAGTGAAAATTTGTTAGTAAAACTGTTAGCCTGTGTAAAATTATTTCACTCTTTCTTAATTAATGAGATTTCTTCACAAAGTTTATGCTGCAAATCAGTGGAAAAATTATCAAAGTAATAAATTTAACTGATATATATTTTACCTTAATTCCTCTAATTCCTTTACATATTTTTTGATCAATGCTACCACCTCTTCACTACCTGGGTCACCAGCGGCATTCCCTAGAGATGTGACTGCTTGTTCTGCTAAGAGTTCTGTGTTTCGTACAGTCAGCTGTTCTACAGTTTCATTTAGGGCCTTGATTCTGGATCGAAGTTTGTCATTTTCTGACTGAAGCATGGTGTTTTCATGGAATATATCACTAGTGGTCTCCACACCTTCACTATCTATGATTCGTTTACCCTGTGTCAAGTAAATAGTTAATATTAATTATAACTCCAGAAATTGCTGCATGCAAATCTGATTTTCAAAGGGGGAAAGAGACAGAAGCATTTTGTTTAAGACTGTATCTTTGAAATCTAAAAATAAAACAATAATGGCCAACTTTTAGAATATTTTACCTTTAAACAAGACCTGTCCGCAGACAGCATGCTCCACTTTTCTCAGTGCTGGATAACAAATAAATAGCCAAGTCAAACAAGAGGCCCAAGTGAAAAAAATGCATTAGGGAGTCAAGTATCTATGTATCTAAAAAAAATTGGGTGATGGAGGTTGTGGGGGGAGGTGGTGGTGGTGGTGGGGGGGGGGGGGGGGGAGTACTGACCAATCTCATGTAAGCTTAAAGTTTATTTCAAAGCTTAAGTTCTTTTCCAATGAAGATGAAAAAAGACCTGGGGTGAAGGGGGGTTGTTGGGGGGGGGGGGGGGGGGGGAGTCAAGTCAAGTGGGAAGTCAAGTAAAGTACCTACATATTTAAAAAGAAAAAAGATAATTTTAATGAAAATTTTTTTATTTTATTTTATTTTTTTATTTTTTTGGGGGGCAGGGGTGGTAATGCCCAGGGATGAGGGGAGTGGGGGAGGGGTAAGCCAGGGGATGGGGGGGAAGTGGGGGAGGGGGGTAATACCCGGGGGAGGGGGGGAGTGGGGGGGGTAGGGGGGAGTGGGGGGGGGGGGGGGTAGGGGGGTCCCCAAGCAGAAGTGGAGGGGAGTACTTACCCATCCTATGTAAGTTAAAGTTTATTTCTAGGCTTAAGGAATTTTTTTTTCCTATACATAAGTATAAGCAAAATCAAGTGACATCTGGGGTGGGACAAACTTTGACCCCAGGGACATGGGTACCAATAATCTTTGCAGGGTTCTTGCTGGTGATCAAGTATTCCAAGATTGAATGGAATATCTTGGACACTTTTTGAGAAATGGACATTAACAAAAAGGTTAACCAATAAATTTTAAGTTGAAAAAAGGGGCATAACTTTGCAAAATAAATTTGAGGGTTTTCTGCCCTTGAGAAATGGTGTCGCATTTTGATAGTGAATATGTATTCCTAATTTGAAGTAAACAGCTTTGATAGTTTCTGAGAAATGGACCTTAACAAAAACGTTAACCAACGCCGACGCTGACAAGGGGGTCATGACAATAGCTCCACTTTTTTCTTCGAAAAGTGGAGCTAAAAATGCTATTATCAAACTAATTTATAAGATTTTAAAGCAAACAGCCTAGACCAATGAAACAAGGTTAGTTATTTCCCATTTTTGAAAAACAAACCTGAAATCTGTCAATTTTATTTCAATACATGATACAAATGAAACATGGCCATTTTCAAAAATACAAGGGTATAAGAACTTCATTTATAGTGCAGTCAAAATAATTTTACAGATGCATTTCAGTTTTTAAACTGAAAAAATGTAACTGATGTGCAAACATGTTAAGTGACATCTTAAAATGTTTCATCTTCCTTACAGCAATGAACAATTATTAGTCAATACAATACATATCCCATGCATTTTCTCCCCAGTTGTTCCAGTGCTTATTCAGCTAATACATTGAAAACTTCTGTCTAGCTGCTTTTTTATCAATTATGTCATAGTAAAGTTAAAAGAATGATTCCACTTTTGTAGCTACAAGAAAAAGATTATTTCATTTCAAATATTTCATACCGTTTTGTATTCCATCAACTCTTGCTGAAGTAACATTATCTCCTGTCGTAATATGGCTAACTGTTTACTGGCCTTATCCTGATTGGCTATCACTTTGTTCTTTATATTCCTAGCACGATTTGCATATTTTAATGTATTTAATGTCTCCATGAAGTCTCTATCTGATGGAGATACACACGCGATCATTAAAGTTCTGCTATTGCCTCCAAGAGAATCTTGTAACAGGCGTGTTAGTTTAGAGTCTCTATAAGGCACATGAGATCCTTTCTTTGTCTTATCACCTAGAGCTGAGATCACATTTCCTAAAGCAAGCTGGAATTTACAGAAAAAAATAATATTTATTATATACTTATAAATGAAATATTGAGAAATATTGATGAAATAAAATGCATATTTTCATTTTCCGTATTTTCACTGTAAAAATTTATTTTTCACTTCAGTGAAACATATTTTCCGTATTTTCACTGGACAGGTGTTTTGCCGGACTACTTTCTTCTAAATTAAGCCAATACACAAAATTAAAGAGGACTTCTTTCGAATCATAAGGTCAAAAAAGAGAGAAAGTACATAATAAACAGAAAATTCAAGTTTTTTCTATAAATACGAGATTTATTTTCATCTCGTGGTACGAAAATTATCATATTTCACTCGTGGCTATCGCCACTTGTGAAATATTTATTTTCATACCACTCAATGAAAATAAATCCCATATTTGTAGAAAAAACTTGAATATCCTCTATGTATTGCAATGGCATTTTTTGTATCACTGTCACTCCTGTAAGAGTGACAAAATAAGACATATAGCGTACTGTGATGTCTAGATTCAGACCTACTTTGGCAAGACAATAAAGGCTATATTGCATTCTGTATTTGTACTTTAAAGACAAAAATATTAAATATGATTTTTGCTAGAATATGGGAGAGAAAAAAAAATTCAATTCTTTCTTTTCCCTTTAGCATTTAACAGTATAAAGTTGTCACAGACAACAAACAAGCTGGTCTTAACTTAGCTGCAAAAGTTTCAACATTTTGTAGCCAGGCCATTCAAACTTACAATCTATTACAGAATTAAGGCCAACAATAACCTCCATTTTCTTACGGACATGAAAGTTCCTAACAGTAGGATACAATGCATCTTGGAAAAGATCACCCAGAGCAGAATTCAAACTCAGGTCATCCTGCATTGAAAACCAATGCTCTAGTCCACTGATCCAAAGAATCGATTTCCTGACACAGTTGCCAGAGGCTTGTTTCATACAATTATAGGCTGGTGTGCATTTGACCATAACTATGCTTATATACAAATATAATTCTTCTTTTAGTACATAATGGACTATTTTGGTGCCAAATCCCTCTGCTTCCAGTAGGATTTTTTTTTTGTCTTCTCACTCTTTCAAACAATTATCTGTGTTGCCTACTGATAACATGTTATACAAAGATGTGGAATGTACAACATGTATAACAAGGTCTTGTGTCTAATCTTATCTCCTTTAGCATTGCCCATCCAAAGAAAACAAGTACTGACCAGTCCACAATTGATGGAAATGCCTTCTTTGGCCCGATCTCCAGTAGCACCAGTTCTCTTCAACCTTTCAGAGCCTGCCAGATCAACAAAGTGGAATTTTGCAGTCAAGGTTTCAAACTCTGTCAGACTGTCATTGCTCTGTACCATACCATTACCCTCTTCCCCGACATCTTCTATGAGTACTTGCTATAAGTTGTAAAATCAGAAAATTATGTACACATCAGCAAAATAAAAAAAATAATAAAAAGAAAAACTGAAATAATTTTATTTATAATCTGTCATGTAAGGCAAGGTATTTAAATTTCTTCCTTAATGCTTCCTCTATGCTGAAATAAAACATACTTGAAACATTCAGTTTTTCCCATACCCTACAGAAAACTTTGTAATAACCTGAAAGCTAAAACAATGAAAAAAATATTTTTCAAGTTTCAAGTTATTTCATTTACATGTAAGTCCTGCTTTCTTAATATGTGAAATTAAAGTTTCAAAGAGTTTACAGCCACCAGGCTATGTAAGCTGAACCTTAGTATAACTGTTCCTGACCTTTATGTAAGATAAAACATTGCTATTTCACACCTGGCACAAAATATCTATAGTATTTTGCTTATGTATTTTTCGAAATATCATAACCATATTACACTGTTCACTCTGGCACATACACCTATACTCAAAACATTACCATCTTCCTATAATCCTTTATCCTTCTTCATATCATCAACTTCCATATTATCTTCATATGGTATAACTAGCACTGTTACCTACCTCTTCTTTGACTACCCTGTGTTGTTTTATATGCAATGTGAATATGGCATGAGATCTGGATGATGTGGCATTCATGTTTGTACTAGCTGTAGCCCGAGATAAAGCCCCACTTTGTAGACACTGCATTGTCTAAAATATACATAATACAGTCAACACAGAAAATGGGAACTCTCTAACATTGTCTTACATTTAAATGAAGCAAAACTGGAGACAATTTCTTACACTGATAAATATTGCATTTATGTCATCATTTCTTAATGTGAGAAAACCGCTTACCTCAGCAAATTTAAAAATGTCATATTTACTAAGCAGAAAAAAAGTTTTCAGTAGATTAAAATTTTATGAGGAATTCACATGATTCTATAAAATACTGATTGATATTAAAAAGGTTGTCACTAATGGTTAAAAATAACTCACCTCTTGTAGAGAATAGACAAGCCTGGTAGTGTTACCAACAACATATATACCACCAGATGCATCTTCATGGATCTTAATGTTGCTTTTATGACCCTGGAAAAACAACATTTTACTGACCTGAAACACTGAGTAATCTAGTCACTAAAATCTTATCTTACTTTTACTATTTTCTTGATAAAATTATCCTTATAATTGTACACTGCACATATATACATGTAACACAATTATATGATGTAAAATCATTTTGAGCTGGTTATAGCATTACTGGAGAGTGGGCTAAGTACAACCTGAAATAAAAGCTTGGAGGTTACACTTATATGCTTTGAAGCCTAACCATAATTCTAAAATCTTTTATCTAGATACACTGCTCACTTGTCCTAAGAAAGATCAAGATCAAATTGATGGAATGCAGAAAGGTTGTAAAGCTTTGAAGTACTGGTAACCTTTCTGCACTGAGCACTGAAATGTCAAGTTTTATTAAAGTGAATCAGAAGGTGCTGCCAAGATGTCAGTATATTGCAAACGTCTGACTGCAATGACTACCAAAATGAAAATGCAGTGGTGAGAGCAAGGACGTGAGAGTAAAATGAAAATAACTGTAATACCCTGCTCTCTGGATCTCTGGCTGTATCCAACAGATCAAGTATTTCTTCATTGTACAGCTGAAATGTAAATAAAAAGTCTTATTAAAGCAATAATTGAATAACCTTTTAACTATAAATAAGCTTTCTTTCAATTCCCAATATGGATTTAAAACAGAAGCAATACATCCTTTTGGACTTTATGAAGTATGCACTGAAATCACTAAAGAACAGACAACTTAACCCTTAACCTGCTGGAACCGAAAGTGATTAGCCTTTGCCACCAGTATAGAGCCAGGCCAGCCTGCACATCCGTGCAGTCTGACCAGGCTCTATACTGTTGGTAGCTCCATTTTTGTATTTTGATATTGAAATCCCTTAAACTTTGAATGGACTGTTCCAAATTCAAAGCTAGGCTAATCCATTAGAAAAATTTCAGCATGTTCAGGGTTAAGTTTGCAAAAAATATGTACAAAAGTTAACTGCCAAGCAATAACTTATCATTATCAAATAAATACATTTAAGCTGGTTTACCTCCATAAACTGTGCATTAACTTTAAAGTCTGGAGGTGGTTCATTGTTTTCTATGGCCTGTTTTCTCCTTTCTTCAATGCCCTTAAATAAATGGTCCACTGCCCTGGGAATTATACCGATTTCTGCTTCTGGAATGTTTACATCAAATCCTGTTCCCATGGTGTAGGTCTTCCCTGAGCCAGTCTGGATATAATGGAATAATATATGTAAATATTTATATAGATATATGTACAATGTATATCTTAATCAATATGCCATGACTGCATCATCTGAGTAACATTACCATCCCCATCTTTGAAATAATGGAACATGCCAATGTGAAAATGTTGATATGGCCTTGAACTTGAGTTTTTAAGCATCATTTTTCTCTAAACTTTTAAAAAGTTTTGTAAAGTATACAGGGTATGACAGGCTATCTTTATATTATGAAGGACTGAATAAATTTGTAAAATAATCATTGGAAATGCTTCCTCCTTCTTGACATCTATCAAAGAAGTTACAACAACAGCTGTCACTCGCTATATGTGACAAATGCACCAGAATGCTCCCTGTCGGAGTGCCTTTTGTTTAGTAAGTTAAGCAATAACACTACACATCCATCTTGACTATTGACTAAATATTTTATATTATATACATGCAAACAGATGGATTGACAGTTTGTGACACATGGCTTTGAAATGGTGGAAGTTTTTTCCAGTTTCTTTTCAAAAATCTTATACTGATGAGATGCAGAGCTGACACAAAAATAAAAGTATGCAGTATTATATATAATCTGATGGTACAGATGATAGACAGATGGAGAATTTCTAATGACACATTGTCTAAATTTTTTGTGAATAATTATGCCACTTCTTTTAGAATCCTGTAAATAATCACAGGGCTGAAACAAACATACAGGTATATTGTTACAATGTATTATTTGGTAGTACAGAAAAATGGAAAGACAGACAAATGTATGGTTTGCAGCACACTGCCAAAGATTTGCACCTAATTATTTTAAATCTTGCCATGCACAAATAAGTTAAAGAACAGACAGGAACATAAAGGCAGACTGAGACAGAATTCTCAGCATAACCATAGACAGAGGGAAGGTTTGTAACATATCTCTATCTGGTGTACATTTATGCCAAGTTATTTCAAAATCCTTTATTATACAACAGAGTACTAGGACCGACATAAAAGTTTGCAGCCAGTATAGTATATTTTTCTGACCTTGACCTTGGTATTTACTGTAACCCAGGGCTTGTCCATGACAATTCATCTCAGTGGGAAGAAATTTGTTGAAAATTATTTAAAAATGTCAGACTAACTGAGCATACACTAATTATATGCGGATGGGAGAACGGACAGGCAATGTGACTGCATGATGCATTCCTTGGGGACATAAAAAGGATATAATGTTTACTTATTAAATAATTCTTTCCTATGAAATAACTTAATCAATTTTGTGAATGTACACTTAATGTCATTTTTTTATTTATATAAATACTTTTAAGAGGTAAGTAAATGTTCTCATTTCGATATGTTTATCAGCAAAAAAATAGAGAGATAACATCAGACTTGGATGATAATATTGTTTATTGTTGCCTTAAGCAGTTTGAAATCAATATCCTACAGTTTTCTTTTCTAGTACCACTTAATTTGTAATAAATGCCCATATTGTGTAAAAATCTCCCAGAGTACCATATTTGTAAGAAGGAATAACCTAAACTTTACCTTATTATGAAAAGGGGGGGGGGGGGGGGGGGGGGGGGTTTAAGAGGAAGGTGGGGGTGCTGGGGGGGAGGAGGTGGGTGTTGGGGTGGGTGGGTATTTCATTGCAGATGTACTGTAAAAGGAATATACAGTAATAAGATGAAACTGCCCTAGGTTTTGAATAAACAACAGATTTAATGTTCATGAAGGTGGCAGTGTCAAAAGAAACCCCAGTATCAGATCAGAAAAACAGGTAAAAGTTACATAATGATCCAACTGTAAATAGAGTAAAACTAACTTGTTCTGAAATGAAGATGGCAAATTTTTTTTATTACAAAAAATACTTAAATGAACAGAATCTAGTACAATGGAGTACTATCTCAGCACTTTCTGTGTTGTTTCTGATTTGTAAGTAAAGGTGCACAAATCTAACGAGACAGCCTGGCATTTAAAAAGGTGTACAAAAGGTTGTGAAAAAGTATTGTTAGGTGAGTTACCAACCTGGCCATAGGCAAACACAGTTGCATTGTATCCTTCAAAACATCTGAAAAGATAAAATTGCATAACATGTAAAAACGATCACTGCACCATAATGTAATGTAGTCAATGCAACTTGAAAGGTTGTACATGTAATGATAAACTTTAAGAATACTTAAGGAAACAAAAGAAGTAACTTTGTCTGATGAAAACATTTCCTTCTTATGTTAACAAAACAAACAGTACTTGAATAGCACATATTTTATGGCTACCAAGATTTATTTAAACAGAACAGACAGAAAAACAAAGCCAAAAGATGAAATACCTGTCGGCTACTTGTTACTAAAAATGACATGGGTTAACAATTTCTTATGGCATTTATTTATTGATTATTGCAGGGCAATTCATCTGCCCTATATAATCAGTACGGGAGTCCATCTCAAAAGCTGAGATAGCTTGGGGGATAGTACAGATGATGACATGAAAATTTCCATACCATAAACTTATTATCATATGCTTTCTGAAGATTATTACTTAAAACTGAACTATCTTTGCTTTATCACATGTATGATATTCTTCGAAAAATTAAACCGTGTATCTTTTTTATAATCAGTTTGTTAATAAATTCTTACGGCACAGGCCAAAATAAAGATTGCAAGCTTAAAATTGTGTGTGTGTGTATGTGTGTTTGTGTGGGTAGGGGGTAGAAACAGGTGGGATGTTATGAAGGCTGGCAAAAAGCCTTTGTCTCTATCATATGTGATAAAAAATTTGCTTCTTCACTTGACACTCACACTGTAGCGTTTTCAGGAAACAAAACTATACGACGTGTGCATCTCTAAGCATCAATAGGTTATTATTCTTTTTTCAGAAAATCTAAACATTCTAGGCAAAACAGAGATGGTTTGAGAGCATCAGAAATTTCCACAAAGTGATCAATCACATACATTACAAGGAATCAATATATAATAGACCCAACTGGTGCTAGACAAGAATAAGTGGCAATTTCTGAAATTACTCAAAATATCTCTATTCATAATTGTCTATGAGGGATCACATTTCAGTAGATAAAACAAGAAACATGGCAATGCCACGAAACCAGGTTTTCAAAAATGTTGTTCTGATTCTATACTATAGTATGAATTTTGGAATGAAGATTGCTATGAATATTCAAAAGATTATAACATGACATGAAGGAAAAGATAATATTCATGAGAATACATGATAATGAGTAGGATGTAAATTTCGGCTAACAATACTGTCTGCAAGGAGTATACTTAATAATGAGACAACAATTTCTGCACGTCATCTTGATGTGGTAAACATTTGTCTGAAGTTTCATCAAAATTCTTCAAAGGGTTGAAGAGTTACAGAGCGGACAGGATTTTCAATGTTAATGTCACTGTGACCTTGACCTTGGAGCCATCAAAATTCTTCAAAGGGTTGAAGAGTTACAGAGCGGACAGGATTTTCAATGTTAATGTCACTGTGACCTTGACCTTGGAGCCAGCCATGCGGAACATGCGTTCTGCACGTCATCTTGATGTGGTAAACATTTGTCTGAAGTTTCATCAAAATTCTTCAAAGGGTTGAAGAGTTACAGAGCGGACAGGATTTTCAATGTTAATGTCACTGTGACCTTGACCTTGGAGCCAGCCATGCGGAACATGCGTTCTGCACGTCATCTTGATGTGGTAAACATTTGTCTGAAGTTTCATCAAAATTCTTCAAAGGGTTGAAGAGTTACAGAGCGGAGTTTCATCAAAATTCTTCAAAGGGTTGAAGAGTTACAGAGCGGACAGGATTTTCAATGTTAATGTCACTGTGACCTTGACCTTGGAGCCATCAAAATTCTTCAAAGGGTTGAAGAGTTACAGAGCGGACAGGATTTTCAATGTTAATGTCACTGTGACCTTGACCTTGGAGCCAGCCATGCGGAACATGCGTTCTGCACGTCATCTTGATGTGGTAAACATTTGTCTGAAGTTTCATCAAAATTCTTCAAAGGGTTGAAGAGTTACAGAGCGGACAGGATTTTCAATGTTAATGTCACTGTGACCTTGACCTTGGAGCCAGCCATGCGGAACATGCGTTCTGCACGTCATCTTGATGTGGTAAACATTTGTCTGAAGTTTCATCAAAATTCTTCAAAGGGTTGAAGAGTTACAGAGCGGACAGGATTTTCAATGTTAATGTCACTGTGACCTTGACCTTGGAGCCAGCCATGCGGAACATGCGTTCTGCACGTCATCTTGATGTGGTAAACATTTGTCTGAAGTTTCATCAAAATTCTTCAAAGGGTTGAAGAGTTACAGAGCGGACAGGATTTTCAATGTTAATGTCACTGTGACCTTGACCTTGGAGCCAGCCATGCGGAACATGCGTTCTGCATGTCATCTTGATGTGGTAAACATTTGTCTGAAGTTTCATCAAAATTCTTCAAAGGGTTGAAGAGTTACAGAGCGGACACAATTTCGTTTGACGCCCGCCCATCCGCCCATCCGCCCGCCATACCCCAATCTAATAACCAGGATTTTCAAAATTGAAAACCTGGTTAACTAGATGCATAGTAACCATATTCAATCATATCCTTCATGAATAAAATAAATATGTGTTCAGTTCTACAAAAGCCTATGATTTTGCTGTCAAAAATGATCACAACTTTCTGTTATAAACGTAACTGGTAACACAATTTATACAGATAATACGCTTTTAAGGTCAGTCAGTTGATGCCTGGTTATTTAACATTGTTCAGTAAGAGCAGGTTCTTTTGAAGTCAGGTTGTTGTTCAAAACTTTTCAAACCAGAGACAAGTTTGTCCTGACTGTATGTCAATTCTCAAGTTGAACATACTGAAAAAAATTGTGGCATGTGGGTAACAAACCTGGGACCACTACATTCAAAGAAATAACCCTATGTAAAGAAAAACACAATGCCTTCTTGAGATAAAATATTTCTTTTTTATAATTTTTAAGCTTCTTCCTGTTTTCAATGTAAAGTAAAGTATTTTCTAAACAAAGACAGAAAAAACAATATGCCAACCAATAATTCTCACCAACATGGCAAAAAAGTATCCAAATTCTGTACTGACATCTTTATACAGCAAATATTTACTAACCCTTCTATAAGTTTTTCCACACAATCTTTGTAGATAAAATCTTGCATTGTCGGAATGTCATATACGTAGTCGAATGTAAAAGCCTTGTCCTTCCCAAGCAGTACCTGCTTTTCTGTCGGCATGACAGCTGTACATACCTGACACATATCAATACGTTCTCTGGCAAGCTGTGGACGTATCCTACATAAAAATGCAAGAAAGAAATTGTAGGTATTCAGAAACATTAACTTTTGGATCAGTCCCCTCGTCAGATCCAGTCATCTATTTCAAAAACATGATATTAAACCATTAAGACCCACAAGGCTGAAAAGAAACAAGAAATATTCAAATAATACCAAAAAAGGTCACAGGAGAATAAGGGTAAAGTATTTTTTATCTTATATTATTGGTAGGAGAGTTCCACTGATGGAAATAACTCTATTAAGTTCAATTATTAGAGGGACCCAAAGGGGCCAAAAGTTTACTCTTGTAAATTAAAAGAATCCATGCAAACTCTTAAATTATCAATATGCATGAGAAATGCTTACATCATGACCAGGGTCAGTTTTACCAAACACTTTATACTATTCATGATCAAAAAGTGGTTGGCCTTGATTTCATTAATAACATGGCAATTAAATTTAATAAAATATTTTGTTCTTAGAATTCTTTTTCATTATCTTTCTTGCCAGATTTAATCTATAATGTACAATCTTAAAAATATTGATACAAAAGTATCATTTAATAAAAATAGTCCCCAGTAAAAAAATGCTCTCACATCCAATCTTACGAAAACTGGTTCATTTCAAGATCAGAAAATACAACTGGCATAAAAATAAACTAGAGTTTTTACTGAATGCGATTATTCCCACACTGATGTCCTTGATAGAGACTGAAATTACTTTTGTGGCAAAACGAAACATGTAAAAAGAAATTATCTCTAGTGAAAAGAAAGACAAAATTGTACAGATACATGTAATTGTATCAAGAAAGATTTAAATCATCAAAACAAGGTTGAAACTGGTAAAATGAAAAGAAACCAAAACCATGTAAACATTAAGTGATCTGTGCCCAAATTTGAAATTAACCTGTATTTAATGATGTTACATTTGAGTACAAAATATAATTACAATCGACTGACTCCTTAAAGAAATTACAATTGACTGACTCCTTAAAGAGTTACATGTTTCATCTGGAAACCATCTCTTTGCAAAATAACAGATGAAAATAACTATGTAAATATTTAGTGGTCTGAAAGCAAATTCAAACTCAACCTATACTTTATGTTGTTTCATCTGTGTACCAAAAATAATTTCAATCCAGTGACTCCTTAAAGGATTATCATGTGTAAAAAACCTTTTTTTTTTTTAGAATTAAAACTGAAGATGAAAAGGAGCCATAACTACATGTATGCAAAAATTTTGTGGTCTGAACCAAAATTCGAACTCCACCTGTATTTAATGATGTAACATCTGTGTACCCAAAATTATTTCAATCCACTCACTCCTTAAACAGTTATCATCTGGATATGATTTTTTGGGGGCAAAATTTAAGATGAAAAGGGGCCATAACTCTGTAAAGATTTAGTGGTCTGAACCAAAATTGGAACTTAAACAGTTATCATCTGAAAACCATTTTTTTTCAAAACTGAAGAAAAAAAAGGGCCGTAACTCTGTAGAAATTTAGTGGTCTGATCCCAAATTCGAACTTGACCTGTATTTTATGATGTTACACATTTGTACTAGAAATTATTACAATCCAATGACCCCTTAAAGAGTTACCATCTGGAAACCATTTTTTTGCAAAACCGAAGATGAAAAGGAGCCGTAACTCTGTAAAACTTTAGTGGTCTGAACCCAAATTCAAACTTGACCTGTATTTTATGATGTTACACCCATTTATTAAAAATTATTACAATCCACTGACTCCTTCAAGAGTTACCATCTGGAAACCATGAAATGGACAAGCTCACTCCTATATAACCCCCTAAACTTCGTTTGTGGGGGTATAAAAAATAAATCTCTACTAGTAAAACATCTGACTACATGTACAACTGCACAAATGCTAAAAAAAAGATGCTAAATCACTGCAGACAAAAATATCAATTTTCTGGCTATTTAAGCAGAAAATAGAAATGGAAATTGATTGATGCTAAAAACAAGCAATGTTACAAATCTGTTAACACACTGTCTTGAGAACTATGAAAAATTATAACAGAAATATGCAAAGACCTTGAAAAAAAATCAATTACAGTCAATTATGGAGTTCAGCAGACCTTTTCACAAAAAATCTTACGATTATCTTAAGATTTTGACTTACGATAATCGTAAGTGAAATCTTAATTCATTTTCACAAAACCGATTGTAAGTTAAATTTTTTATCTTATGATAATTCTTATTCAAGATAAAAACTTATGATACATTTTACTTGTTAATGTAACAGTTTACACTTACGAACGGGTAACATCAATCGTTAGGTAAAGATAGATTTTACCCTTAAGATTTTTTGTGAAAAGGATATTTGTCGTAAGATTTCTCTTACGAAAAAAATTTGTCGTAAGATTTTTTGTGAAAAGGTCTGCAGGATCATAGAAAGTTCTGGAATAATCAACAAAAATCAGTAAAAAACATTGAATATGTATAGAACATTACAATGATGGTTCTGAAACATTGAATTTTGTATCATTTTCCAATAAATGTAAAATATTTCTTGACTGTTGTAATGTAATCCGTCTGCAGTATTTGTGTTTTTAAATATCACCAAGAGCTGTAAAACATGATGTTCTGTGTATCAGTACAGTACGCGCCAGGAGGAACTCTCGTTTTCCTCGAGGTCGTCGCGGACTATCCATTCCTTAAAACGCGACCAAATCCGCCGAATTTCGAGGATCACTGCCGCGGACATGGTCACCAAATATCGCGGCGGACGTCCGCTAAATGGTTCCGCGAACTTTTTCACAGGTAAGAATTGACGTATCGAGGCTCACAAAGTTCCTCATTACACGCATTTCGGCGGATTTTACGCTTTAAAATATCATTTAAATGTATTAAACTCTCATTCTGATGCATTTGTTTACGAATGCTCGTATTTGTTAACGGAAGGAATGACAATTCAAAACCGAAAGTAATTGTTGCTTCTCGGAACAGCTGACCCTATTTTCAGAAAATAAATTGACTGGTTTCCGAATTACACGTGGTAAAACTGCATTCCTATATTGAAAGAAAACATACAACATGTAAACCATACTGCGACATCTGTATCGTCTATGCGCTTGACAAAATTATTGATCGATTTTACTATACAATAACGAGCGTTTTCAACGACGTAAGCACAGCGACTGTATTAGAAATTTGGTTTTAATTTTACCAAATGTCACAGAATTGGCAGACGTAAAATGCACAGTTTCATTACGGTCATTTCACTAAATGTTCAGCTTAACCAGGTGAGTTATGACCCTAATTATTTTCGCGCTGGTCGTCAAATATCGCCGAGATATTTCGCGATGTCGAGGAATTCCGTTTTTTTCCTCGATGTCGCGGCGGATATTTTTTTTTCCGCGTCCGCGAAATAAAGCGGAAAATGTGAGTTCCTCCTGGCGCGTACTGTATGTTAAATACTTCTCTCAGGTGCTGACACCAAGAAATGTACATTTGTAAGGAAGCCACCCAAGTTTTTTTTTTAATACTGGGCTACATAAAGTTTGTATTTAATAGAGATATTTTATTTTTCTTATATATGTATGAGTGGAGAATTTGTAATGATATAAACACTATGTTAAGGTGTTTTTAGGGTCATGCTTGATGCTGCCTTGGGGTCATCTCAAATTTGAACTAACTGCTCTGGAATAAGCACAAGTTTTTTTTAAAGAAGAACAACTAAGACCAATTTTAATATAACTTTATATCAGATATGGGTCCCACATTTTACCGGAATCGACCATTTAATATTACCGGAATTGACTCTGCATTACCGGAATCAACCTATATTTCATACATAAGCCAAATTTATTAATGATATACATCATTATTTATCAATATGTAATTAATTAGTGTATTAACAAAAGGAATTTGAATTTTCTTTGAGTGGAAAGTTTTTATACAAGATTGAAAATCTGCAAGTTGTGGAAAATTTTCGCATACAGATATACACCGGAATCGAGTTTATTTCATAAAAAACCTAATTTTCTATCATAAAAACATTCCACGCGAAGATTTTTCAAATTCCTTTTGTTAATACACTATTTATATTATATGTTAATAAAAAATGATGTATACCTTAAAAAAATTTGGTGAATATATGAAATATAGGTTGATTCCAGTAATGCAAAGTCGAATGAGGTTATAATGGCCGATTCTGGTAAAACGTGGGACCGTAAGATACTATAACATTACATTCTAGTTACTCTGCAAATAAGCTCACATTGTAGTTAACATTTTACATTTATATTACATATACCTTTCATATTTTTTCCCCAGTGGTTATTTGTTACTTAGTGTTTACCATTTGATAATATTTGTCATGCTGGTAAATTAAAATTATAATTACTTGCTGAAGCATTTGACTTTCAACTCACCAAATAGGGCATTTGGACATAGTTTTAGGAAATGATTTTTTTTAACATAGTATGTAAAGTATGATACTTTATCTTTATCAATGCACTGAGAATATCATTCTAGGACTTTAAAATAAACTAGAAATGTGTCCAAAGGACACAGATACCCGCTAAATGACATAGGACACAAACTTAATGAACAGCAGGGCATTCCCCAGGTCGTTTTAGCGCCCCGGCAGCGGGGCGCTTGATTTTTCAAGATCCAAGTTACCGGGGCGCTTGAATTTCGGCTTGCACGTTGATTTTAGAGGCGGGGCGCTTGAATTTTTAGAGCAGCAGACGACTGCGTATCACTGAATTGTTACTTAATATACACAGCAGCCGTCGATCAATAAATCCAGTGTAATGAAAGGATGTATGGATAAACATGTGACTGCTAATAATGGGCCATATTTTGAAGAAGTAATTTAAAGAAATATGTTTTATGATCATGTGGCATTAATTGCTCTTGATTGAAAATCAGTTGTTTGAGCTATTATAAGTTATATAGTCGGACGCTGGGGACAATTTTTCTCAGACAACCGACTGTAAACAAAATGTTTGCCCTGGACAACTCTAATTTTGACAGTCAGAAATATAGGTCAACTGTCCAAAAACACAGCCACTCTAATAAACAGTCGATTTCTAACCATGTTGAAATTAATTCTGACATTCCATAGGCACCATGTAAGTGAAAATATCTCGGATAATCCGTTTGTCACCTGTTTTCGCGACCCCGACGTATTTTTACTTTTTGTTTAGAGAAAACTTTGTCCTGGAGACACAGCAACCTTACAAAATTTAATCTATTGATTAAGATGGATGGTCAAGATTTTATCATTTGTACCAGTTGTTTTTCTTTGTCATTAAGAAAGTTTCTTTTCCTCTTGAAAATTGCTGTCATTCATTGCCTTCAAAAGATGTACACAGTTCAACTTCAACTTATTACTGCTAAAAGTCCATACTGACTATACTATGCAGTTTCTGTTGAAAGTTTTCATAAGACCATAAAGGTTTCCTTCCTTCTAAATACATGTATCTGTATATTTTTTGTTTCTTTTTTTTTAAATATGATGACAGAAAAAAAATATTTATTTATAATTCTCACTCAAAAACTGATTTTGGGACAACTCTGTTTTGCCATGATCAGTTGTCCCAAACTCATTCTCAGAATTTTTTTTTGACCTTTTGATTATATTATTATGCACGTATTTATGATTATATATTAAAGATGGTGAAAGATATTATAAATATGTTAATACTGAACACCTTAAATTTGTTTGTTTAAACTCCCATTAAACTTACCCCAAAATGATTCATTTCATTGTAAGGACTAAAAAAATTTCGACATGCGGGAAGGGGGATTACCCCCTCCTGCACCCACCCCCTCACAGTTGCGCTTGGAAAATTCTCTGGGGAAGGCCCTGGAACAGGTAAGTGATGCATTTTCAAAGACAAGTTCAGCAGTCTCTTACAAGTATAAAATCTTCAGTCTCTCTAATATCCTTTAAGTGATTGCATCAAGGCAACAAACTGGTAAGGGATAAAACCTACGTAGCAATCTACTGTTATTTCTGTTGCGCCCATATAATAATATAAATATTAAAGCACACATACCTGCAGCCCACAACAAATGTCTATGACATTCATGTATGTTCTTTATTGCTCACCTGCCTTATGTGATTATTCCATATTCAACATCTGCTAACTTACTAAAATGACATGATGGGCATGCTGAAAGTGTTGAAATTATGGGGTAAAAAACAAGAAATTATCATGGCGGAGATGTGTCATCATCATATGAAATCAACACACTTCTGTAACTCAATAAGGACAGTAATCCTATGAAGTTTGAAAACACTTCGTCAAATAGAACTATAGTTATTCAGCGGAAATCATTTTCACATTTAAGGTCACTGTGCCTTGACCTTTGACTTACACACCCCAAAAAACAATAAACTTCTGTAATTCAATAAGGGCAATCATCCTATGAAGTTTGCAGACTCTAGTTGAAAAGGTACTCTAGTTATGGAACGAAAATAAAGTGTGACAGATGGACAGGCCAAAAAAAATATGTCTCCCCCAGATGGGGGGAGATATAATAAACACTTTTTTTTTAATGAGGCAGTTATGAGCTAGATATGAACAACTTTTTCACTATATCCATATAAGGAATTAGCCCAAACTTCAAATGTCCACTGTGACCTTGACCTTATTTCTTGTTTACACCATTACATTAGCATTTAATATTATTTAGAGCTTGAGCCTTCAACTATTGCATGAAGTGAAGAGACTGGCTAATATATCTAGTAATCAAAAATACATGCAACTGATTCAGAACTCCCATAATATAAAGGAGTGTATTTACTAAGCTCAAAAAATATAACAGTGTTTGCCCTACTTCTCCAGCCAATCAGAAAACAAAGATATTTTATTTTCTCAAAGATTTATCCATGAAGAATTGTGATTTCTCTACTTATTTATGAAGGAGCTCTATTTTTTCTACAAAAGAGCACCTGCCAAACCACGTCTGCGCAGGTGTGTCATTGCACAAGTGTGAGTGGTTAGCTTATGTAAAAGTATGTTCCAAATAAGGAAGCCAATGAAGAAAGAATAAAGACCAAAATGGGAGGGGCAAACATTGAGTGAGACACAGGCTATGAAGTGAAATCTTAAGCAGTTGCTATATGTACATTCCCTCCTACGGTTTCTTAATGCTTAAGATTTCACTTCATAGCCTTTATCCTACATAAAGTATCCAAATATTATTTTGACAGAGAAGACATACGTTCTTAGAATAAAGTAAGTTTTTTTTGTAACATACAGCACTTTGAAACGTATAGGTTAACAACTGATTTCTTGTGAGTTATAGGGAACTCCTTGAATGACACTTCATACAAATTTAAAACTGTGACATCGACACTACTCGATAATTCTACCAGATGAACAAACCAGAAGCTTGCTTTTTATTGCCAAACACCTCCATTCACTCCTCCACCTTTTACCTTGCAATGCTAACCCCTCTTGCCTTTTTCTTCTTTAAAACAAGGGAGAAGAGTGCATTTAAATGGTACTTTTACCCATGACACTGGACAGTAGTCTATCACATGTACTACACGGATGCTGGTTCTACTGTAAGTTGCAAGTACTATACTGTAGTTTGAAATTTTTAAAGGCCATTAGGGTTAGGGTCACATGCCTAATGATGGCTAATCATTGTTTTGTCTTCGAATTATTTCAAATTAAGTTGCCTTCTTCAAATAATTCAACTATTCATACCTGAGAGCAACTCTAACAGACGTGTCATCATCTTTTCGTTCTTCCTTATCCATCATTCTTTGACCAAAAGTAACAGGTGTCACCCAAACAAATCACTCTCAAGAATTTTCCAAGATAACAGTGTAATAATACACAGTCCGCTGTTTACGAAATTTTGTATTAACCATTTCAAATTCTGCAGCCATTTTTGAAAAATTCAAATCATGATTAAGCTTGCTTTAATTAAGTAACTTGAAGCTGGCGTAACTCAAACCGTGTAAATTTCAGTATTTTGGCAGTTTCTCATTTCATTTTAGATAGCGCCCTCTGTCAACATAATTTGTAAGGGAGAATACTCAAAAATAAGTAGGCATGCACCAAAAAGTAAAAATAATAGCGACAACTAAGAACCTAAGCACACAAAAGTGACAAAAATTTATTTCCCCTAAAATAAAATATCAATATTTCTAAGCCGAAAAGGGCAGCTTTTTGGGAAAGTTGATACAAATAACATCGCAATAATCTGCTTGCGACTTAG
Organism: Cyclina sinensis; assembly: GCA_012932295.1. Classification (NCBI taxonomy): domain Eukaryota; kingdom Metazoa; phylum Mollusca; class Bivalvia; order Venerida; family Veneridae; genus Cyclina; species Cyclina sinensis. Next base: position 125,174 of record JAAONU010000116.1, read on the forward strand.
TAAGTCTTATTTTTCAAAACCGAAAAGTTCAGGAGGTGAAATGTCAAAGAAAAAGATCAAGAAACAAGTCAGTCAACTTCAACTTATTACTGCCAAAAGTCAATACTGACTATACTAGGCAGACGAGTATAGACGTGTGATACCTATTCAGTATCTAAGGTTAAAGGGTTTGAATTAAAGTCATTTTCTTACATAGGCTGTTCACTGTGGAACAATTTACAAGCCAGTATTACTCACTCAAAATCTCTGCCTGCTTTTAAGCTTGCTGTGAAACAGTACTTTTTAAATAAATTGAATTAAACTGTATTTTATGACTGTATATTTTTAAGGATAAATTTTGGCATGAGTCATACATGAATGATTTTCTTTTATAATATAATGCTTACATATCTTTTTAGATAAATGTGTCTTAACTGTTAGGCAGATCCTGAGTTTAAATTATATACTTATATATTTATTAAAAATACAATACTTAACTATCTGTGATATAAATGTTTTCTTTTGTTAGTTATTATAATAGGATCGAATCTAGTCTTATGGATTGTATATTTTAGTATCAATATAATTCTTAGTATTAGTGAAAATTGTATGTGATAGTATTTTTCGTGATATTTTCTGTGATACTTTCCATCAAATATTAACATTGCCTCTCTATGCCATGCCATTAACGCTTAGGGACCACAATGGAAATAAGGGTTTACCCTTTTTTGTGTTATCCCTGGTGTTGGTGTACATGTCATGGTTTTTGTGCTCATGTATGTGTTGTACTATTTATCACTTCATGTGTTTAAATACCATGTATGTACATTATGCCAAAATAAATCTTATCTTATCTTATCTTACTGTTCTATTTTTAACTAACTGTGACGTCGTTTCTAAGTGACGTCGTTAACGTCATTGTTTGTTTATCTTTATTCCAAGATGGTTGATTAAACTTAGAAAGATGAATTATTGTCATTAATTCATTAAACACAACATTGGCGACGACTGGAAAATATTGAATCGGAAAAGAGACATTAGTACAAGATTTTGAATGTACACTTAGAGACAATTATGGCAGAAAGCAGTCGTAATTTGAAGAAAACACCATTCGTTGTGGGTGAAGACCACATGACCACGGGTGAACAGTGGGATGAATAGATTGAAGAATTAGAGCTGGAATTGAGATTTTTAGAGATAACAGATCCATCTAAGAAGAAAGATGCGCTTATGTTATATGGAGGAAAAAAGGTAAGAAAATTAGAGAAGAGTTTGCAAGATCCTACAACTGGAAATAAATATGAGAAATTAAAAGGAAAATTGACTGAGTATTTTTCGCCCAAAAAGAACATTAATTACAACAGATACATATTTCTAAACATGCGTCCACAACCTGGAGAAACCACAAATGCTTATGCGGCAAGGCTTAGAGAAAAGACAGCTGGTTGTGAGTTTCATAACGATGATGAACGAATACTTGAACATCTGATACAAACATCAGACAATGAAGAACTGATTCGAAAAGTTATCTATAAGAAATTGAACTTGCAACAGACCACAGAATCAATGCAGTTAATAGAAAATACATCAAGGCAAGTGAAAGCAATGAGTCATGGAAGTGACATAGCAATAGTTAAAAGAAAAGCTGACTTTAGCAGAAGATCAAGGCAAAATTATAATAACAAGGAGAATGAGAAATGCAAATATTGTGACAGATGGCACCCGAAACAAAAAGAACTATGTCCGGCTTGGGGTAAGACGTGTACAAAATGCAAGAAACGGAATCATTTTGCCTCTGTTTGTATATCAGTCAGAAGTCCTCAGAGAAAGCAGTGGGCAATTTCGTGACTTTAGGCGAGAAATCAGAAAAACAGGAGATGATATCGCATCTGATGATTCCGCGAGTAATTTACAAGACTCTGAGTTTATTGAAGAATCCGTACGGCATCTGAGAATTGGCAAGGTAAAAGTCAACAAGATTAGTGACTATCAGAAAACTATACCTATTGTCGTTAATGACATCATTGTTCGCATGGAACCAGACAGTGGTGCAGATGTCAATCTGATGGATGAGCAGCAATATTATACATTAAAGCGCAAAATAGAGGGAAACATCGATCTTAGAAGAAGCAACACCAAATTGAGCACCATGAAAAATGAATTGCCTGTAGCAGGAGAGTTTAAAGCTATCCTTCGAAATACTGCTAGAGGCACATAAACTTCTATTGTCGTTGTTAAAGGGAAAAATAACTCACCGCCACTTATAGGTAAGAAAACCCTTATTGAACTGGGATTGCTTGAAATCAGACCCGACGGTTTATTGAAAGATCAAAATGAGCTTGGAATTGGCAAAAGTTTTGCAGCAAATTTAGTTCAAGAAAAGAATACCCAACCTGAGAAAAACACTATTTTGAAACAATTTAATGAAGTGTTTGAGGGTATCGGTAAAATATTTGACAAGAAGAAAAATGAAGATTTCCTTGTAAAATTTTCAATGAAAGCAGATGCTGTACCAATCGCACAGAAACCCCGTCCTGTCCCATATTATCTGCGGATATGGTTGGACGTATGTATTAAGAGGACATTTTCGAGGAAGTCAAACCGGGAGAACCTGTTACTTGGTGTTCACCGTTGGTAGTTCAGCCAGAACCAAGATACACAAGTGTGAACAAACAAGACCTAGAACCACATATGATCCGAGCCAGTGTAGACTTGAGAATTCCAAACAAATATATGGAAAGAAACAGAATTCTGCAAGCACTAGTTGTTGAGGATTTTACTTGCAAATTTCATGCCTGCAAATATTTCTCAAAGATGGATTTACGACAAGGCTACCACCAACTGATTTTACACCCTGATTCTAGATCAACTGCTACTTTCAGCACGCCATGGGGGAACATGAGACCGAAAAGATTGATATTCGGAACCAAGGCATCCCAAGATCTTTTTTGATGAAGCGATTTTTAGGATCTTTGGTGACATTCCATATTGTATGAATCAGCGAGATGATATACTAATTGGAGGTATTACTTTGGAAGATCATAACAAGACCTTAGAGAAAGTTTTACAGCGTGCCAGGGATTTCGGAATTACTTTGAATAAAGATAAATGTCAATTCGGGGTACGGGAATTAGAATTCTATGGTTATAGATTCACAGATGAAGGACTGAAACCAACCACAGATAAGGTGAAAGCTGTTAAAGAATGCAAGGCTCCAGAATCAAGAGAAGAAGTTCGCAGTTTCTCAGTTATGATTGGATACCTCTCCAAATTTATTCCAAGATATGCAGTGCTGACAGCACCCTTGAGAAAACTGACAGGAAAAGACATTCCCTTTTCATAGGAACCTGAAGAACAAGCAGCCTTCCAGAAACTTAAAGACAGCATCACTCATGAAGATACGATGGTATTCTTCGATCCGAAAAAACCGATTGTTGTGCGAACAGAAGCTAGTTTCCACGAAAGACTTTCAGCTGGACTATTCCAGAGGACTAGTAAAGGCTTACAACCAGTACATTACATTAGTAGATCCATGACTACAGCGGAAAAGACATACTAGTATAGTCAAACAGAAAAAGATGCATTGGCTATAAAATTTGCAAAAACAAGATTTAGTATGTACTTGCCTGGGGCTCCGAAGTTCAAAATAATCACATCGCACAAACCACCGATTCCCATGTTCAACAAATCATGTGTAAAACTTCCTCCAAGAATTGAGAAATGGATAATGGAAATGCAGGATGTGGATTTTGAGCTAATCTATGAACCAGGGAAAGATGCCGCAGACCCAATGGATTACCTGTCAAGACATCCACTAGAAGAAACAGAAAGTGATGATACTGAACACACTGTCAAAATGATAGTTTACAACGAACATGGAGTGATTAATGATACGATAAAGGATGAAACATCCAAGGACGAAACGCTGAAAATGAAATAATGAGAAAAAATGAATGGGAAATGTATAAGAATAGACCAGAGATAAAACCATACTACTTAGTACAACATGAACTGTATAGAGTAAATGGTATGATTTTACGAAACAGACAAGTGGTGATTCCGGAGAAGCTTCATAAAGCAACTGTCAAAGCAGCTCATAGCATGGGGCATTTTGGAATGACTAGAACCAAGCAGATACTAAGAGAAAAATATTGGTTCCCAAGACTCAACAGTTTAGTTGAAAACATTATATCCAAATGTTTTCAGTGTCAGATCTCCTCTGAAGAACAGAAACAAGAACCAGTAAAACCCACAGAGATACCCGAGATAGCATGGCATACATTATCTGCAGATTTTGGTGGCGCGTATCCAGATGGACACTACAACTTGGTTATCATTGACAAAAGAACCAGGTTTCCAGTTGTTGAACAGACAGAATCAACATCATTTAAAGCGACTTCCGGATTACTGCAAAAGATATTTGCTACATACGGGATTCCTGAAAGAATTGAAACTGATAATGGGCCACCATTTAATTCGCATGAATTCAAAACATTTGCTGAGGAATATTGGTTTCATCATCATAGGGTAACACCAGAGCATCCAAGAGCGAATAGAGAAGCAGAAAGATTTATGAAAGAATTGAACAAGACAGAAAGGATTGCACATAGTGAAGGTGCATCGATCAATACAGCAGTACAGAATATGCTAATGGGGTACAGATCAACACCACATTCGGCTACAGGGTATACTCTATACGAAGCATTAATGAGACGAAATGTGCGTACAAAACTTGATTATCCAGAACTATCGCAAACCAACATCGGTAAAATGGAGAAAGAAATAACTACCAAAGACAAAGAATACAAGGAGAAATGGGATAACCAACATAGGCATCCTAGAACCATTGAGACCAACTTCAGAATAGATGAAAAGGTACTACTTAAGAAGAAAAAAGGAGAATAAATGGTCAGCAGCTTATGAACATGAACATTATACAATCATTGCAATACATGGATGAAGCATTAAGGCACAGCGTAAATCTGATGGACGAATAGTATACAGAGATGCATCAAAGTTTAAAAGGTTTGTTGAGAATGATGACCAATGGAGAGAAAGTTTATTACGTATACCTGAAAGACATCATCACCAACAGAACAGAAACCAAACTCAAGAACCTCAAAATAGCCAAACTGATCATCAGTCAACCAGTCATTAAACTAACAGTCGGGCAAGTGAAGAAACTTTAACTGAGAGCCTTCCAACCAGACCGTCCAAAACGATTGAGGCGATTGCCATCAAGATTCAAGGATTTCATCCTAGATCATAAGAAACATTAACTTTTATTCAGATATAGTTCAGATTATAAATTTAAATTGGTATCTAATTCAAATTTACAAACTCTTTTAAAACATGGAAGAAATGTGATACTGTTCTATTTTTAACTAACTGTGACGTCGTTTCTAAGTGACGTCGTTAACGTCATTGTTTGTTATTCCAAGATGGTTGATTGAACTTAGAAAGATGAATTATTGTCATTAATTCATTAGACACAACAAGACGAAGCAAGCCTACTTGGGCTATATTGAAGATGTCATTTCCATTGAAGAAGACAAAACGGACCAACAGAACAAACCTAAGAAATTCTGGACCTACATTAAACACAAGAAAAAGGACAACGGTACTATCCAAGGTCTCAACTTCAACTTATTACTGCCAAAAGTCAATACTGACTATACTACGCAGGCGCGAGTCGGGAACTTTAAAATTATAAAAGATAATGACAAAGAAAACAAGATTTAACTGAAGATCTTACTTAAACATTTATTTTAAATACTTAAAATCTATAAAACATATGTTTAGTCCACTGATAAAAGCTGGCACAGTTGGGGAAGCCTTAATCTTGGTCGGTAATTCGTTCCAGAGTCGTATAGTCCTTGGGAAAAATGAGTTCATGTGATGTTGTGTCTTTGATTGTGGGATGAGGAATTTGCTGTTTCTTGTGTTTGTAAGGTGATTGTGATCGACATGACCTGTTTGTTTTTTTATCTTGTGTAGCATGACCAGGCTGGCCTCGTTTCGCCTTTGTTCTAAAGTTGACCATTTTAGTTCCTTAATCATGTTTGTTACACTGCTTGTATAGTGGTGATTATTATGAACGTACCTTGCAGCTGACCTCTGGACCATTTCTATTCTGTGAGTGAGATATTTTTGCCATGGATACCATATGGTTGAGCAGTATTCAACCTGTGGCCTTACATATGTTTTGTATGCTGCTTCTCTGAGTTGTTTGTTTTGTGTTTTGTCATCTCGTCTGATGAACCTTAAGCTGTTTTTTGCTTTGTTTGTGATATTGTTTATATGGGATGACCAGTTTAGGTTAATACTTATAGTAACTCCTAAGTGTTTTGCATTTTCTGTGGTTTTCAGTGTAGTGTTATGTTGGGTGCAGGGAAAGATGACCAGTTTCTTTCTCCTGTGTATTCTGAGTACTTCACACTTGTCAGAGTGACAACTTCTGAGTACTTCACACTTGTCAGAGTTGAATTCCATTGTCTATTCTTTTTCCCATAATTCAAGGTTGTGCAAATCATTTTGTAAAGGTTTGTACAGATGCGTGTGATTTAATTGTTAAATAAACTATGGTGTCGTCAAAAAGAAAGAAAAGCTGTATACAGATCCAAAACAAATAGCTTACATCTTGAACATTCAATTCCACTCAGTCTTTACCGAACCAAGCCAGATAACTAAAAACGTCTTTAAGAATAACGCCAAAAAATCGCAAATAAGGGAGTCCAGAAATTACTAGAAAAACTAAATCCACACAAAGCAGCGGGTCCGGGCAACATCAAGCCACGTATATTGAAGGAATTGGCGAAAGAAATAGAACCAATACTCTCCATAAACTTCAAGCTTCCCTATAACACCAGTCCAGTACCTGATGATTTCGCAAGTGCAGCTATCCACCCAGTCTTCAAGAAAGGAAGAAACTTACCGTACCATCTGACTGACCTGTATCTACTATAAATTAATGGAGCATATCATTGCAATTCATATACTAGTAATGAAACATGGTGAATCCAACACGGTTTTAGAAAGACGTGTGGCTGCGAAACACAACTCCGGAATTCATTAACGAAATATCTGAAAATCTGGACAATGGCAAACAGACAGACGTGCAAGTAACGGACTTCGCCAAAGCCTTTGATAATCTTCTGCTCCACAAACTACACCACTACGGTATCCAGGATTGAAAAAAACAAACAAATGGATTCAGGCATTCATCCAAGGTAGAAAGCAAGTGGTAGCCCTAGATGGCCAAGATTCAGATGCAGTAGAAGTCCAGTCCGAGGTACCTCAAGGTACCGTACTAGGACCGTTGCTGTTTCACAGTCAACACATCACTAGACCAGCACATATGCAGTATTACAGCAAAAGCCAACGGCACCATCGGCTTTCTGAGACGTAACATCAACATCGGCTCTAAGAAAACAAAAGAAACAGCCTATAAAACCATGGTTAGACCCTGTGTCGAAAATGCAAGCTGCATATGGACCCATATGAGAAAGGTGACATCAACAGACTGGAGATGGTCCAAAGAAGAGCTGCTCGATTCGTGATGCATTGCTACCATAACCGCCCCAGTGTTTCCGATATGATCCAACAACTAAAATGGAAATCCCTAGAAACTAGAACAAAAAAAAACTAGACTTACATTCCTGTACAAAATTAATAAACAAGCAGTGACCATCCACCCTGGAAACAACCTACAAAAACAACAAAACTGAACAGAACTGATGATTCAGGCAGACAATTAAATATTCTTTAAAGGTTAGGAAATAATTTGAATAAACTAAATAAACTCACTACTTTCCATACTTTAATACTTTAAATTTTAGATATTCAAATATATTGTAAGTACCCAGGGTAAATACATCTACCTATGGTAAGAACTCTTTCAGGTATGCTGCTCCTGTGCTGTGGAACTCCTTACCTGATGACTTTAAAAATGCATCAAGTTTTAATCAATTTAAGAAACTATAGTATATAATGTCATCTTTGAACGGAAATGAATGTAAATGTTTCGCCTGCTCCTAATTTTATAAACACAGTAACACAGTATGGGGACAAGATCCAATTGGTTGTTTATAAATTTTTATTGTGCTGTAATTTGTATGTAATGCAATACTCTTCTGCTATTGTTTGCATGATGAGTGTTGTATTTATAAGTGTGCTTGTATAAAATGCATAACCCTACTCTATTTGGTGCCTATTGTCGTGTCATTTTTGTTTGTGCTCTTTTATATTGTAATTCGTTTTTCTCCATCATTTTAAATTCCCTCAGGCGGGGCTTCATGATATGCCCCGTAAGTGGGTCAGGAGATTTTCCCCCGCATTCTGGTGTGATTTTTGATCTCTCGAGGGGAGGCGCTCCCGATTGAGTTACCGGGGACCCTGGTGCATGTCATGAATCCCTGCCTGACGGAGCATCATAACTGCTTTTCATTTATATTGCTTGTCTATTTAAGAGAGTTACTGATCAGTCCCCCCTCTCTCTCCCCTCGCCGATCTGATTTGGGGAGATAATCTCGTTTAGCTTGTCTCACTCTAAGGTGGTGCACTTTTGTGCATTTTTTCATTATCAGCTTTTTATTGTTACAGTCTTTACAGCAGTTTTTAGACTTTTTGTGGTCAGTATCAGCAACTCCCACACAGCTTTAATTGTCAATTGCATGAGTTACCCTCCTTTTATTGTAGCTTTTTATCCTTTTTTGTCATTATACTGAAGTTTATAGTCGGTTTAAAAGCTCATTAGAGCATATGTTGATTTGTTTGTATCTTGCCGACTCAAAATAAATCTTATTGTATTGTATTGTATTGTATTCCTTCTCATATGCAGTTCCCTTTGCAAGCAACCTCACTAGACAGCAGTCCTTCTACCTCCACACCATCCTTGACTGGAATTTCCTACCAGAAGAAGTCAAGGCAGCTCCCTCTGTTGCGGCTTTGCGAGCCCAACTACAAGCCAGCAACTTTACCTAACTTCCTTCTTCCGCTTTTATCCTCACAACTTTCACTTTATTTCCTTCTTTTTGTACACACCTAGTAGACTATTCACTTGTTGAATGTGACCAATAACGGAATAAGAAGAAGAAATCCGAAAACCTGTTTCTAGTGGTGTCGATGTAAGTTATTCTTAGAAAATCCGTTTCTTTATCATTTTCAGCCGTGCTTTAGTATAGTTGTGACTCATTTATTTTACATCGATTGTGATACAAGTTCCAACAACTTAGATTCATCACGCTTGATGACTGTTTCATGGGTTCCATACCAGTATTCTGAAAAAATCTCGCCTCTGACAGGATTCGAACCAGCGACCTCCGGATCCGGAGCCCTGCACACTACCCCTGGACCACTTTGACTTGACCGCGCTTAAAACTAGCCGAAGTGATCTCTAAACAGATAAAAACGTATCGGGAAAAACCAGAAGGGAATTTTACCTAAAAATGCCCTTTGAAAGTTCAGAGAACAGAAGTGAGCGTATTCTTTACTTAATTTTGTCTAAACAAAGTCTGTTTAAGAAATATAGGAACATTGACTGGAAATAAACAGTGATTGATTTCGACAGGTACATTCTACACTGCTAACGCCTCACATATAACATTATAGTTAATCTACTGAAAGTAAGACGGGTTCAGCTGGAAAGCCCAGTTCTTTAGAGTGTGCCATTTTAAGCACCGTTTCTGTACTTAAAGTAAATAACTGTTTTAGAAACTTGTCACAATTCAACAATGTTACTGGTTGACGTCTACAGCAACAAAAATGGCATAGAAATGTAAGTTAGTCACAGAGATAGGAATGACATTTTCGCATTGTCTACTCTACATATATTAAAGGAATTGCTGAACTTTATTTCACGTTTTTGTTTATATATACATATATTTGTTGAAAAAAAGGTGCCTTCACACCTTATTTACTAAACCTTATCAAATGCGTTTTAAAACGGTAAAGAAGGAATACTTTATCCCCGGTTAACTTGAACTTGAATATATAACAGTTTATCAGATGAAAATGAATGGCATGCACCTTAATTAAAGTGCTTAAAGGTAATATCTATTTTTTCTTTGTTGCTCTTGATGTTTGAGATTCACGATTCTAAAATTGCCTAGCAACGTCCCACAATTTCTTAATTAAACTTCTAAGATTTTATGCATAAAACACACCCAAAAGTTAGCTGAATGATGGATGTGTTCTAACAATAAATTGTACCAAGGGAGGGAACTCGTTCTTGGCTTGAGCTGAATTCTGAACAACTTTGTAAAGATAGCTGACCCTTTAAAATCTCACATTTCAGGCAGTTATTAAGACACATAAATTTATGTGTTAGACTTTAACATAACAGCATAAACTCTGATGAAAGTCAACATAAGACAGGGGCGTAGCTAGAAGTACTCATGTACACCTGGGCGTACAAATCAGTTCAAAGATCAATAAATTGAAAGGACTATATAGTAAAAAATAGGTGTAAACAGTGAAAAGCTAAAAAGGCAATGTTAAGACTAACTTAGAATAAGAAAAATCATGATTGAATACATAGATCTGGCTGGCAATTTGAAATATTATTCCCGATTAGGAGCAACATAACATCACCCCGACTCAGTACTTTTATTCATCCGATGAAATAAATGACTCTATCGGGAGGTTCAAAATACCCCCAATGGACTTAAAGTACAGTTGAAAACATCCTACTCCACCCTCATTTAAGTAAAATTATCAGCACCTGTAGAAGAAAGACAAACTCAAGTATTATAATTAGTACAACTGTGCTGCAGTTGCTGGTCTTGAATCTAAACATAAAACTGTTCTTAAAACGAGAAGCGGAAAAACAAGGAAAAAGAATAAATGAATGATTGAAATTGAAAAGTGATAAGAACCGAATCCTTTCACAATCAAATTTAGAGTAAACATATCAGAAGCTTCTTCGCTGTGACACTGCCAAAGTTCTGTAAAATAACATGAATTACACCATGGACACAAAAGCACAAGCATAACAGGTCTTACAAAGAGCAACTATTATGATCTGTGTGAATATGCTGAACTGGTAACTATAAGTGTGATGTGATTATTGTATAAGGTTTTTGAAATACAGCAATATCGAAAAAGCTGGGTACATCCAGACGACCACATTTCATAGTAAGCTGACAATAAATACAAAGCATATATTACTTTGTTAAACAGAAACAGTAAGTAGCAAACAAAAAGCAAACGGAAAAACAACAAGAACTTTACAAACACTGGAGAGGAATTTAAAAATGAATAAACACATAATAAATAGATGTTTTAGAAAAAAGGACGAGATTTTGACAATATAAGATAAATAGTATATATGACACTAATGAACGATTTATAACAACAAACAGAACTTGTAACTGCCCCTGTAAGTTAAGAACATGCAATCTTTTCCGTCCTATGATGACATTAGGTTTTTAGACTGGTTAAAACTGGTTGCAGTCCTAAAATCATCAGGGAGGGGACTCCATAGCATTGGAGCAGCATACCTAAATGAGTTCATACTTGTTGTATGTATTCTTGGAGCCTGCAAAATGTTAGATTATCTAAAGTTAATTGATGAGCTTCGTTTTACTACTAATTCTGATTATATAACTGGAAAAATTTCATTTAGGATTTTAATTGTTTCAATTGACCTGATTCTCATTCTTCTAATATGTAATGTTGGAGGTTTATTTTATTTAATATTTTTTATAAGTGGATGTGTAATAACATTAAAGATATCTAAGTGCCCTCTCTTACTCTCTTTTTCCATTTCTTTGTATTAACTTCAGAAAAAAATGCCATGCAGTAGGACAGAAGTTAAAGTTTGACGGAATAAAAGTATGAACTAAATCAGAGACCTTATATAAGGTCTCTGACTAAATTTACTTAAATTATGACATATTCTATGAAGAAAAATTTGTTTACCTGCTTTCTTGTAAATGTTACCAATGTGGAAATCAAAATTGAGTTCGTAATCTACATCAATGCCTAAAAGTTTAAGTGTTTCTTCACATTCGTCATTTCAATTTCCTATTTTAAAGACTGAATTTTTCATGAATGATTTGCAATAGCTTGAATTAATCTGAATTTGCCTGCATGTTGTTACACTTAAACATAACATAACATAAAATGTAATCATATATTTAGAGCCATTATAATTACACAGTTCAGTGAAAAAGCATGCATTTACTTAGAAGGACATAAAACATTTACAAGGAAACATTTCAATTGATAATTTAAATAGTACCAGGTTATAACATAGATACATCTATTATACAGCACCATATTAACAATATTTTTATCTGACAGAAACAACAATCTGGGAGAAAATTTAACAGAAAAAAATCTGGGAGAAAAAGTTAACAGAAAACAGTTGTCAGAAGAAATATTTGCATAATTAATTAATAAACTGAGACCATAAATTGCCTTGTACACGTAGATGTAGATCCAGCATACTTTAAGTGCATTTACGTTGCTTGTTACACTTAAGTGCATTTTACATTGCTTCTTACCTTGAAAAACATTTTACGTTGCTTGTTACCATGTAACAAATTTTAAGCTGCTTTTTACCTTGAAACTTTTTTTACGTTGTTTGTTACATTGAAGCGCATTTCACATTGTTTGTTATCTTGAAGCACATTTTACGTTGCTTGCTATTTTGAAGCACCTTTTACATTTCTTGTTACATTGAAACACATTTTACGTTGCTTGTTTCCTTCAAACACATTTTACGTTGCTTATTACCTTGAAACACATTGTACGTTGCTTATTATCTTGAAACACATTGTGCATTGTTTGTTATCTTGATGCACAATGTACGTTGCTTATTACCTTGAAACACATTGTACGTTGTTTGTTATCTTGATGCACATAGTACGTTAATTATTACCTTGAAACACATTGTACGTTGCTTATTATCTTGAAACACATTGTACGTTGTTTGTTATCTTGATGCACAATGTACGTTGCTTATTACCTTGAAACACATTGTACGTTGTTTGTTATCTTGATGCACATAGTACGTTAATTATTACCTTGAAACACATTGTACGTTGTTTGTTATCTTGATGCACATAGTACGTTAATTATTACCTTGAAACACATTGTACGTTGCTTATTATCTTGAAACACATTGTACGTTGTTTGTTATCTTGACGCACAATGTACGTTGCTTATTACCTTGAAACACATTGTACGTTGTTTGTTATCTTGATGTACATAGTACGTTAATTATTACCTTCAAACACATTTTACGTTGCTTTTAATCTTGAAACACATTGTACGTTGTTTGTTATCTTGATGCACAATGTACGTTGCTTATTACCTTGAAACACATTGTACGTTGTTTGTTATCTTGATGCACATTGTGCATTGTTTGTTATCTTGATGCACATTTTACGTTGCTTGTTACCTTTAAGCACATTTTACGTTGTTTGTTATCTTGATGCAACTTGTACGTTACTTATTACCTTGAAACACATTGAACGTTGTTTGTTATCTTGAAACACATTGTACGTTGCTTGTTACCTTGAAACACATTGTGCATTGTTTGTTATCTTGAAGCACATTTTATGTTGCTTGTTAAATTGAAAAACATTTTACATTGTTTGTTACCTTTAAGCACATTTTACGTTGTTTGTTACTTTGAAGCACATTTTACGTGGTTTGTTATTTTAGAGTGCATTTTATGTTGCTTGTTACCTTGAAGCACATTTTACTTCGTTTGCTACATTGAAGCACATTTTACGTCGTTTGCTACATTAAAGCACATTTTATGTTGTTTGTTACCTTGATGCACATTTTACTTTGTTTAATACTTTAAAACATTTTATATGCTTTTTACTTTGGAGCACATTTTACGTTGCTTGTTACCTTGAAGCGGATGCAACGACTCCTGACAGCAAAACAAAATTTTGATAAGGTTATTGAGGAATAGCACACTTTACAGCAATATTTGCCTCAGGGGTCAGAATTTATTTTTTTTCTCTATTTCCGTTTATTTAATCAGTGTCTTTTTCTTTCATTTAGATTTAGAGGACAAGGTTAATGTTCTAACGAAAACAGTTTCAAAATGTTGGCTTGTCGGCTTTCTGTTCAGTCATACCAAATTTAGGGTTTTTAAAATACATTAAAATGATTGAATTATAGCGATGTAATTGATACAAAGAAAATATTAGTATCTGTTTTGACCATATTTTTTCGATTGTATATCATAGATACAATATGAGTTTTTCTTCGAAAGTGTCTTTTTACAGACGTTAAGAAGGCGGTTCGCTAGGACAAACGACAATTTTTGTCCGAGCCGAAGCCGAGGAAAATTGTTGTTCGTCCTCTCAAGTCGTCCTCCTAACGTCTGTAAGACGACACTTTTAAATAAATACGAGTAAATGCATCTGACTTATACGGCGATTAAGTGTAAAGAATAAATAAAAAAATAGATAGATAAATAAATACAAGTCCACGTGGAAGTTAACAGTTGCTAAAAGGTGCCTTACAATCGTAAGAAAACATTTTTCGAAAAGCTCTGCTGGGTGTATAATTTTACTATAATTGATTGAATATTTGACTTAAGGAATGATTTATGTTTTCTCTCTAACACCGGGATTCTCTGTTCATTGTATTAAGTGATGTAGAAATCAATTTTAGAAATGCCTTAGCTACGTATCGGGATTCCTTTTCCCTGTGGCAGATGTTCATGGTTGAAGCTAGTTTTAATGATGGCCATTGATTTCAGCTAGTTAGGAAGTGTATGTTTCTATGCTTTAAGCTTTGACATTACTTTCCCTGTACAATATATGTCTTCTCAAGCAGACACAGTAGAAATATTAAGTAAATTTAAATTGAAGAAGTAAGATTTATAGTACTCGGTATGTCAAACATTAACTTAAAATAATCTATGGGTACTGTACGGCCCAGTACAACTTCTTTTACAGAGACTCGGAATCCTTAAAGGAGCAGTTAAAATGTACTAATAGTCTGATTCGTTTTAGTAGCTCATGAGACGAAATCTGATTCAAGCAATGCGATATGATTAAACTACTGTCTCGTATTGCTTGAATATCAGATTTCTTCTCATGTATTGCTATCCTTTTGCACTCATTATACAAAAGAACATTCCTGATAGGTGACTCGGTGGCCGAGTGTTTTGTGCGTTGGGTTACGAAGCTAGCGACCCGGGTTGATGATTTGACGCTGTCAGAGGCCGATAAATACGCTTCGAGGTAACAAGCAACTTAATGTCAGGGCGCGGGGATCCCTTGTTAAAGTCGTATTTTTTTAGCTGTGAACTGTTCAATAAGCCCCTAAATGCCAGAGCTTGGTTCAGGTATTCATGTTTACAGTAAATTTAAGTAATATAGAAAAAGCATCACAATCCTTAATAAACGATGGTCTGTCAGAAATGTAAGAAAAAACTGCATTTATACATATATTGAATTGAAATTGTACACTTATTTTCAATATAGAAGACCAATAACATTCGAACCTTTATTGATTTATTGTTTAATAAATGTAAATGAAAAACCCACCGAAAACAAGTACTACAGCTCTTAAAACAACGGTCTCTCAGTGCTTGATTAGCAGAAGCCCCTTAAACTTTAGAAGATTTAGAAGATTAAACACACACACACACACACACACACACACACACACACACACACAGATAAAATATACCAACTGTAAAAGAAAAAGGTATTCCAAAGCAAACAAGAACAATGCAAATGAAAACAATTCATGTAAAGAAAAGCTTTGCAAAACTTTTTGCACAAGGATATAACAAAATGCTTAAAAATCAACACATGAGCGGAAAACGGATATATCGAGTCCTCAAACGGAACGGTTAGAAGATTGAAACATTTACATACAACTACAAATATGACAAAGTAAAGCAGTGACAAAGAGTCACCATGTTCTATCATGTACTATCATAAAGCTTAGTACCCTCAACACTGAAAAGATGGATACGTCTTAGGGAAGATCTTTTCTCCGCCAGTTTTCATAAATGTACCGAAACTGGAATGTTGGTCTGTGCGTACGAGAAAGCATTTCTACGATTTGACAATATCTTTGCACTTGGTTCTGAATTCTTTTTAATCCCGAATGCCATTCCATTTGGATATTCTTAAAATATCTCGTCATATTTGTTAAAAAAATATTTTCCAAAACACCAAATTCACATCCCTCACAATCCATAGATAAGAGGTCTACTTCAATCTGTCCGACGCCAAGATCATTGAAGAACTTTGTCGAGTTAATTACCATAATTTTTGTGGATCCCTTCTTTTTGCTGTAAACAGAAGTTCCTTCTCCATGCCGTCCTTTTACTTGCACACTAAAATTCTTTGTTTCAGTGTGAAGTCCAAAATTTAACACCGTTACTCTTAAATAAAAGGAATATAGTACAATGTAGATGATTAATTAGATAATAGATATATAATATTAAGCATAAATCATTGTTCTTTGACTTCTGATTTTTGTTTAATTCTACAAAAATAAACAGTTATTTATTAACTGAAATAGCGCAGCTCGACTTATAAGTATTGAAAATATCGGGATTGAAGTAATCATAACAAGAAACTTAATTAACACTTAATGCAAGCTTGCATACTATATAAATGTCTTAGGATATTCTTATTGCTGTAGACATTAAAAATACTTTCGAAATATCATGACTGGCAAAATTGCAAAGGAGTGTATTAAACTGTTTCTATGGTTGTTGCTTTCAGTTGAATTACGCCAACAGAACAGTGACATTGCGCCAGACATGTAGGATAAAGAATAAGGAATGAGTTGTAACATTAACTCTAGAGACTGGCCTTTAAACATAGGGATGCCATTGTAATAAACGATTACTGTGATTTGTCTCAATACCTTGGGTTATCCCTGAATCTTTCTCTTAGTTTATCTGCGAAGTATTTGGTTGGCTCCAAAATGATGTGTGTTGGTTTATATAGCTTCTGTAAGGCTGCTGCATCTGCACCCTCATTTCCTTTAAAACAAAATCTGATATTTTTTAACCGACAGTTTTAAGACTTTGGCTTGGTTGGAATAGAACTGCATTATCTAGTAAGTAAAGTCAAGTTGTTTCTCAAATTGGCAAACCTGAGGAAAAAAATGGATAAAATGGAACTTTATCAAAATCTTGTAACTATCCCATGATTTGCAACTAAGGCTATTTAAAGCGTTGAACTGTACTTGTAAAAACTAATGATATGTATCAAATTAGCAAAACTGAAAGACAATACCTCCAACTTCAATAAGCAGACTGCTTTCTTTCATGTACTGATGATGCGTTCGACATATTGTATGATGTTTATTGAATCTTTTCCTTTCCTTGTCATACTCTTCGACGACTGAAGTTTCACAGTCATTAGTACGCTCCTTTTCGCTCAGAAGATTTATACCAGGATGTGACTGAATTTCCCTTTTGGTTACAACGTCCCCATCAAAACCTTTTATTTTTGATATCTTCAATATATTGTTCATATAACTCCATAGTATCACACACACGCATACAATCAGAAAAATGAAAAAACGCATCCTTATACCCATTGGAATTTAAATTTTAGCTATGTTGTCGATCAGAGATTAATACAACTTAAATATACACAATTATATGTTCAACTGTTATTACAGTTTTTTTTAAAACATGAAAGTCTTTAACTTTTTTCTTGAATAAGTTCAGTTTTAAAGAGAGTCATATAAAATAATTCAATATCTACGCCTTTTCACTTCTTTAAGCACAACAGTCTTAGATATATTTTTTTCAAACTTGCGATTAACTGGCTTTTTACTCCATACTTGCATTTGAATTAATCAATGTAACGATAACAAGTACCCAGATATATGTGCAAAACACAATGTGTGCAACACATTTCATTCCCATTAGCACAGCTTTTAAGTAGGAGCATCTGTTTTAAGTAACAATTGACAATCTGAAGTTATTGTGAAAAGCCATTAAAGCGTTAGCGTTCTCAGTTGTTTTGCGTAACCAGTTTAAAAACACAGAAGTGACAGCGAAACCTGTTACTGGTTGCAACACAGAAAACTTGTTTATGTTGTCTACAACTATTATAAACATGGATTTTAATAAAATATGCATGATAATACATTTATTACCGACAATGAACGAACATGAGTGAAACAGTGTCACATAAAAACGATCGCAACAGTTCCCCCAATTTTTGGTAACATCCAGTAACATATTTAAAAATGAGTTAAACAAATTTGAAAATTGATTCTCCGTATATCAAAGTGAACTTTATTGCAATGAAAAAGTACCTACCATTCAACATTTTAGAAAATATTTGATTAAGGTTTTAATATAAAAAAATGAATTCCATCTCTGAAAGATGGGAGGGAAAAATCCCAGATAATGGCAGTATCTGGTGTGTTTTCTACTCTCAGTAGTTGACGTTTTCGCGTTCTTTAATCATATATCCTATATTCAATTGGTGAAAGATCCGAAGATTTTCAAGGACACTGAATCACGTTCATTTTGTTTTCATGTAGAATGTCCTGTGTATGCATTATCCTTGAAATCCTTCATGTCGTTGAAGAATATCACCATTGACAGGATGATCTAGTTGTAATATATCTGAGCATTAAGGGTTCTTAGAACTGTGACAACTTTAGTCTTGCAATCATTGTAAATTCCATGCAACACTATAATATACCACCCCAATATTGGTCACGCATGACAACGTTTAAAGGATTTATCCTTTCGCCCCTTATTTTCCACACACGAATCTTACCATAAGATAAAGGAAAGGTTAAAGCAAGATTTATCACAGACCAATACATCATTCCACTGTTTACGTTTCCAACGCTGATGAATCCGAGCCCATTTAACACATGCCATTTAACATGTAATTGTTAACTGAATTCTAACGTAAGGTCCTCCCAGTCGAGCAGGGCGCAGTCTATTTCTGGCGGTTATTTGATAAACTCTAGTTCCGGCTGTATTCGTTAAACAAGCAGCTAACTTCCGACTAGACATGAACCTGTTACGTCTAGATCACGTCACATTGTAGTCAACCTCTCAAACAGTCGTTTAAGGTAGGCGTCGAGGTTATGGCCCGTCAGAGTTGTTACCAGTTAGTTGGAATTTAGTCTTGAGGCAACTGGTGTCAGACTCCTGTACATTTTAATGGTAAAGCGATCTCTCTTGCCGACATGCCGGCCCTTACAACAATCTTATGTCATTGATAAACGACGCCCCATTTTGCTTGTAGTTGAAAGTAGTGCGGCTTTTCTGGTTACTATGTAATACGACCAGTGTTGTGTGAAACTCTAAAACATAGATTTTACTGGGAACATGATGCACGTGATTTCGGTGTTGTTTTTGTTCGAAACGGACTTGATGTGTGTATCGTAGTGCAGAAAATAGATTAAAATTTGTCATTCAAAGACTCTCACACATTTCCAATAAATTAGTATTCTGAGTATAGATGTTCATGCGAAACAAAAAGTTTCAGCATCTGTTCGTGAAGTATTGCTGCAGCCTAGAGGCCTAACTGTAGTGACCTAGCCACCTGGCGGCCAATCTACCTTTGGTTTTTGATAAAACTTAAGTCAGAGCTGTGTTTTATTTTGATATTTGGAGCACATTACCCAGCAAACTTCTTTTAGTTCACTGAAATCTTACTTTTTTAATTTTGGAAAAGTCTTTCGAAATCCTTTTGTTATTTTGTTATCTGTTGATTTTCAAAAGTTAATCTTTACCTTGGTACAGACTATATATTTTCAGGACGCTGGCCGTTAATGTTAGTCCGTCAGGCCGCCAGGCTGTTAAGTCGATGAGCCACAAGTATAGTGAATACATAATATAATCAATATTGTCCATATTAGGAATTCTTAAATAATTAATTAATTCATCATTTTAGACTGTGCCTTAATCTAGCCGATTTTGTTTTCGTAGCATAAAAGAAAAGTTGTACCATCGTACCAGAAAAAAACTGTACCTTTAGTATGTTTTTTTCTAAAAAATCAATAAAAAGAAGATCGAAAACGTTCTTTGCCCGTTCTTTGTGAGGATTTTTTCACCGCTGCACTGTCAACACCACGCAAAAATATCAATATATTTTTCACCTACTATAGTTTTAACTATAACTCTTTCAAATTTTGCAGTCTGCTTCATTCATAGTTTGATTACGCTCAATAAAAATGCGTCGACATGAATGCCAAACGTCTTTTTATTCGGCAATATAGACATTATACGAACTGATGGTCAAACGCTGATTGTTTCTACTGGATCAAAAATAGCAAATGCGTGCTTTCCAGTGTTTACATTTAGATAATGAACATGCTGGTTGCCATTTAACAAGACTGATTGCTTACAACTTTATTCTTCCATTTAATTTGTTATTGCAGATTGTTTTATGCAATTTCGGTCTGACATATTTGTGTTCTTGAGTCATATATGATGCGTGAAAAAGACCAAAATTAGAAGAAGTGTTAATAGCACATAACTATACATAATGTACACAGCCAAAAACGGAAGAGAAACAACATATTAACGGCGGGACGAACAAGGAAATGTCGTTCTGGACGGATGATGAACACTGAACGTCATTAGCAGGTACAAGAATATAACAATGGGCCAAATAAAGCCGTGTGAGTTTCGGTTGATTACATTTGGTTTGATTACATGGGCATTGCTGACGTTCCCACTCCATCTCTCCTCAAAAAATAAACTTTTAAACGTAATAAACGTCATTTTTAAGAGGCGTTTTTTCCTTGTTTTGTCAAAGTGGGGGTTCCGCACCCTGTTGACTATCGTAGGATTTTGTCATTGGCAAATCAGCAGTTCAGCTATTAACCCAATATTACGGTAGGAAATTTCACTTGCTGAAGCTACATGTATGGCAAAAGTACACTATATATTGTAACCCACGTAGCGGATAAGAACCTATTATCCAATAACATGCGAGATACAAAGTTGTATTGTAAGTCTGATAAAGTTAAAGTCAGGTGTTCAAAACTTTGTTTCATTCAGTCACGGTGAGAGAAAGGAAAAAACTGCATTTTCAACTAAATTTTTTCAGAATATTCTGTCGAAATATTGAATTTGTATATTCGGTTACTTGAAGCAACTAAAGACTTATAAACAATAATATATTAGACTCCGGATATTAAAAGAAATAGATAAATGTCTTGATGCCTACACATAATGCGCAATTTTGTTTATACAACAGCATTAACAAAAATCATTTTAATAGACTTTCGTTGGAAATAAAGTGCTGGATGTGTTTGAAATTTTTGAGCAATTCTAACTGCCAGAATAGCAAAATCACATTGCTAATTACATATCAGAAAAAACGCGAACCACGCTAAGTAGCTGTTGGATATTGTCCAAAGTAACATGTCGTAACAAATTGGCTTTAGCTAGGTACTGAACAGCTTAAAGAAAGTTGACTTTTTGAAAGTAGTTTTATTTCTTCCATTACATGGGATCAACCCTAGATCTCTAGGTCTCAAAGCTTTCCATTTGAAGTTCCTTAATTAGACAAACTACCTATTGATATCTGATCGTTTATCCTGGAACAGGTCAATGGTGCATTGATAGTTTATAGTAAAGCCAGTTCAGTATTTATTTCCAGCAGCGATACTACAAAAAGGCAACGAAAAGTCGTTCATGCTTATAAAAGCATATCAAAACAAAAACAGATTTATTGGGTACCATAAATGCAACCATTTTAACTACTCACCATTCCCAAACGTCACGTGGCTGTTCCGGGGCTGGAAAAATTCTTACAGCCATTCTTTCAGCAAAGATCAAGAGAACAGCATAAAAAAGAAAATTGTAGCATTAATGAAAAATCTTATATAAAGTATCGAACACGTGTAGCTATTGCATGTTGCTATTTTTGCACGGGAAACATGTGTGTATTTATTTAATATTCCATTGGAATTGTTCACGGTGGCTAGCCAACAAAGCACCATCGAAACACGTTTGACGTTGCTCGTGACTTTAAAGCGTATCCAACGACTCTTGACATCAATTCTTTTATTTCAATTTAAAGCAAAAGGCAAATAGTTTAACGAGAACAATATCCTCATGTAGGTATTCTGTTCTGACGTCAAATTTCTTTAAACCCTTAAAAATACATAAAAATGATTGAATTATAAAGATGTAATAAATATAAAGGACCGACGACACGGGCACTTAAACATAATTTTTGGAAATAGACATTTTTACTTATTTTGAACAAATTATATCTAAGGATTACTGTCTGAAAGGCTCAGCTTTCTGCACAGAACAATTACGATATACTATCAATTTGAAGAGGAACATGACCCGCAAAATATATTTCTTAAAATAACGTCACATTGACTAATTGAACGTCAGTTTCAATCTAAGTTCAATTTGGCAGAAAAACATTATAGTAGATTATAAATATTTCACGTTAAGCTGTTTTATTGTAAATTTCTATACATTTTTAATGTATCCAACCGATTCACAAAACTGAAAATGTTATCATTTAACACTGCTTTTTAATTAGGTATCAGGTAATCATGTTTTTACATAAATAGAACTGTCTACAAAAATTGTTGGCATAGTAATGGTCATTAAGAAATTTATACAAAAAGGCATTTCAAAGAAGGGCAATATTGTAACTATCATTTTTTTACATTAACTTTGCTTCTAGAAATTTGTCTCTTTTTTTGCTGATTTTCAATTCAGTTTATTTCAGAACAGTAACAAATGTCTGAGTGCCCTTTTAGAGATAATAAAAGATTTGGACAAGGTAGAGATACTTCAATTCACTACAAAGTTTTAAAGTTATGCTATGGACGAAACAAATAAGAAGGGAGATAATTAAAAAATGTGACCGGGTATAGTTATAGTTCTTAAGCACTGCACTTCTACTTCTTACCATCTCTTTCATAGTAATCAAGTTATGCTCCAGATATTGTAGAAGTTAAAGAAGGAGAGATTACTCAAAAACTGGATAATTAAGAGTTATGCTTCTTTGGCATTACACTTCTCCTTGTCGTCATCTATCTATATTTTCGTTTCATATAAATTCACTTCATAGTTTTAAGTTATGCTCCGGACAAATAAAAACATGAGGGGAGATAACTGGAAAAATGGAACCTATGTTTTACGTTTCACATCAATTCAATTCATAGTTATATCCAGGACAAAAAAGAATTAAGAGGGATGATAAAGAGAAAAATTAGTGGGAAGAGTTGTGGTTCTCGTGCTATCCACTTTTACTTTTTACCATCCATCTTTGCCTTAAGTTTCAAGACAATCCCTTTCATAGTGTTCAAGTTATGCTCCGGACAGAAATTCATTTTCGAAATTAAGAGATTCAAAAATGTGACCAGTAAGATTTATGGTTCTTGTGCACTGCACTTCTACTTCTTACCATCTATCTTTTTCAAGACAATCCCAGTCATAGTGTTCAAGTTACGCTCCGGATAAAAAATCATTACAGAAATTAAAGAAGGGGAGATTACTAAAACCATGGATAAGGTAGAGTTATCCTTCTCAAGCAATGTACTTCTCCTTGTCTGCTCTATCTATACTTCAATTTCACATGAAGTTACTTCACAGTTTTAAAGTTATTCTCCGGGAAAAAAACGAGGGGAATGCCCCCTCCCCCTCCCCCGCCCCAACGCAAGTGTTTCCAATAATACGACCGTCTTTTGACGGGCCTATAAAACTGTATAGGAAGTGAGCAGTAGCAGTACAAAGCAGTAGAAAAATGTGAAGTTGACAGAAGCAGTAACAGCAGTAGCAGTAAAAAAACGTGAAGCTGGCCTTAGCAGTAACAGCAGTAGCAGTAGGCAAAACGTGAAGCTGGCAGAAGCAGCTACAGCAATAGCAGTAGGCAAAACGTAAAGCTGGCTGTAGCAGTAACAGCAGTAGCAGTAAGCAAAACGTGAAGCTGGCAGTAGCAGTAACAGCAGTAGCAGTAGGCAAAACGTGAAGCTGGCAGTAGCAGTAACAGCAGTAGCAGTAAAGAAATCGTGAAGCTGGCAGTAGCAGTAACAGAAGTAGCAGTAGGAAAAACATGAAATTAGCAGTAGCAGTAACAGCAGTAGGAAATTCTTATAAGTCTTGAAAGTTTCAATGAAAATAAAACAATTTAGACCCTCCTGAGTCTATTGCGCAGGTCTGCGACTGTTTCTGACACTCTTGCAGACTTTCATGAATTTTGGTGCCAATCAAAAAAAAGTCATTTTTGATGTTAAAAGACCCTCCCGGGTAGATTCAACAAGTCTGCGACTGTTTCTGAATATCGCGTAGACTTTCATAAATTTTGGTACCAATCGGGAAATGTCATATTTGATGTCTAGGAACGCTCGCGAGTCGATTTTACAGGTCTGCAACTGTTTGTGATACTCTAGCAGACTTTCAGGAATTTTGGTGCCAATCGAGAAAATGTCATTTTTGATGTCGAGGAACCCTCCTGGTTCGATTTAATCGGTCTTTGACTGTTTCTGACACTCCCGCAGACATTAAGAAGGAAATTTTGGTGCCAATCAGGAAAGTGTCTCATTTGACGTCAAGGAACCCTCCCGAGTCGATTTAACCGGTCTGCGACTGTTTCTGACACTCTTTCAGAATTTCTGGAATTTTGGGGCCAATCGCGAAAATGTCATTTTTGATGTCTAGGAACCCTCCTGGTTCGATTTAATCGGTCTTTGACTGTTTCTGACACTCCCGCAGACTTTCAGGAATTTTGGTGCCAATCAGGAAAGTGTCACATTTGACGTCAAGGAACCCTCCCGAGTCGATTTAACCGGTCTGTGACTGTTTCTGACACTCTTTCAGACTTTCAGGAATTTTGGTGCCAATCGCGAAAATGCCATTTTTAAGGTCTATGGACCCTTTCTGGTCGATTTAACCGGTCTGCGACTGTCTCTGGCACTCTTGCATTCCTTCAGGAATTTTGCTGCCAATCGAGAAAATGTAATTTTTTAGGTAAAGGGATCCTCTGGGTCAATTTTACCGGTCTGCGACTGTTTCTGACCCTCCTGCAGACATTCAGGAATTTTGGTGCCAATTGAGAAAATGTCATTTTTGATGTTAAGGTATCCGGAGTCCATTGTTACGGTCTGCTACTGTTTCTGACATTCTTGCAGACTTTTAGGAATTAAAGTGCCAATCTAAATAGTCTAGGGACCCTCCCGGTTCGATTGCACTGGTCTGGGACTGTTTCAAACACTCTCGAAGACTTTCAGAATTTTCCTACTGCTACTGCTGTTACTTCTACTGCCAACTTCACGTTGTTTTGCCTACTGCTACTGATGTGACTGCTACAGCCAACTTCACGTTTTGCCTACTGCTACAGCTGTTACTGCAACTGCCAACTTTACGTTTGATTAAATTTCTACTGCCAACTGCTACTGCGTACTGCTACTGCCAACTTCCTATTAGTCCTATACATATAAAGGCTAACTAGACAAAATTGCTGTTAAAATGATGAAATTTTAGTAGTCTCTTTTCTGCGCTAACTTGATATTTTGTTGAGAATATAAGGGTTTATAGTCAGCGAGACTTTCCATTTAATCAGTATTCAGTCAGAACTAGTAACAGTTACAACACCAACAAAAAGAAACATTCTATATCAATCAGTCATCGATTGTATCAGTACATTTTTCATCATCATTATAGTTATCAATAAAGTTACATTAATAAAATTTTATCATTTATTTTATATAACACATTTTATTTAATATGCCATTAATTGTGTAGATATTCTCAAACATATATTGTTCTACATTCAGTACTCTGCTCTAGATAAACAGGATGTACGCGAAGAATTAAAAAATTCAGATAAATTAAATAATTATTTACAATAATATTTTCTAAATTTAATCTTATCGACCTAAAAAGGCAAATTTGAAATGCTAATTTACACCGTTGCCAGTTATCGTTAATGAACTCGACGAAAAGAAATCAGATGAAAACAACACGAGACAGTAGTGAAATATTTCTGAGTATTACCTTCGAAGAGCCACATGCTATATCTTTAAAGGCCTTGTGTGCCGTAGGCATCTGCTGCTGATGTAACACAATTTACTTAATACGCTTGCATCTGTTCTCTTTTAGTATTACCAACTCTTAAATACATTTCAACAAGCATCTTTTCATAATAAATTAAGTGTATTAGGGATGAAAATGGCATATATCTTTTATAAGTTAAATTGAAAAAAAAAAACCGTGTGTACAGCAGACGGGTCGTATATATATTTGTTATCTTTCGAAATAAAAGTATCTTTGTCAGTTCTTAATAGTTTCTAGAGCGAGACATATAATTCCAATGTCCGTTATGTATGTAATTTCTATACATTCCTCTGTATGAGACTTTTCTTGGATTGAAATTCGATCACTTTTGTAACTAGATTTCATGATTTGATACCGTCAGAAGCCATTGCATATGCTTAAAGGTAACAAGCAACGTTAATTGCGTTTCGAGGATTCGAGATGGCTAATATTAAAACAATATATTATGTTTTGTGGTTCAAAAGATGAAAGTCATCTGAAATATGTTGTTATATTATCTGACGCATTAAGTCAAGATATGTTGAATCATAAAACAAAATAAATTTTCATCATAAAATTCAGTAGCATTTATTCCTCACATTTAATTAGTTTGTGTGGTTAACATACATCTTTTGCTGATTCTGAATTTGTCAACATGGTCATCTAATGATATGTTGTGTCTGATTAATTGAAAACTTTTCAAAACAGTAAACAAACTATCAGTACTACTTTAAGACCTGGCAAATGTATAAAAAGATCGTGCTTTACTAAATTTATCAATTTTACTTGTAACTACATTGTTGTTTGCTAACAAGAGATTAGTTCTTTACAAAACCTAAGTATTGGTAATTTAACCTTACACACACTAAAGACATTTTGGAACAAGTACGACCAGATTCCGGAAGGCTGTGGTACTTTCTTGATGTAAATGTATGTCATTCATAATCCTGCAAAACATACATTTATATATGCATATGCCTCTAAGATGCAATATTTCTTTGCCACGGAAAAATAAATGAACTTATATTCAACTGTATCTGTTCCCAATACTTATGTGACAATCTTACACAAAGGCATAATATACACACAATAAATCTCAAATCAACAAGCACAAAAGTTGCATGTTCCAAAACGAAGAAAAGAGTTATTCAGGAAAGGTTTAGGATATTCTGGAACCAAAATCTGGAATCCATTGTCAGATGAAATCCGTCCGTCAGGCTGAAACCATTTCTGGCTTTAAAAGTAAATACATTGTATACTGGAAAATGCCTTCTATCTAACTCAGATATATGAATATTTCTTAACACTTTAATCATGACATATTGTACCATGTTTCATACAATTCTATTCTATTCTATTCTATTCAGTGTTTGAATTTTACTTATTCTTTCCTGTATGAGTCCATCTCTGTAAAACATTTTTTTCTAGATTTGCTGTATTGTTAAAATGATTTCTGATTATATTGTTGTAGACATTGTGATTATGTATAAAAGAGGCTCACAGGAAAGATTGGGCTGGGCCAAACTGTGTTGTCTCTAAAAATAAAGTTATTATTATAATAATTATTACTAAAATTATATTATGAAAACTTACAAACTGTAAAACATAGCATTTTTTAGTAACTAGGTTGCATGATTGATTTAAATGTTTGATTTTAGATGAGTACAAGTTATTAACATTTAATTTCTTTTCTACGATATAATATGTAAAACTTGTAAAAGCTATGCCTACCTGAAGCCTCAACAACATCACAGGCACACTGACAGGCTAGCTTTATTGAAAAAAGATAGGCCCAAACTGTAAAAAGGTTGAACTTAAGGAATCACTCCACCCTAATTTGAATTAAAAAAAAACGTGATTTATTTAGGTTATTTCATATTCTCCTAACTTCAAATGTACAACAAATAAACAGGCAACATCTCATCTCAATTAATAAGTTTGTAATTTGACCAAAACACTTTTGACTACAATACTTGTATGGTGCTGTGTTGTACAACATATGTTGTTAAGTTTTACATGTATATTGTATTAATGAAATGAATACAATACACAAATATGACTTTAAAAAAAGAAAATGTTGAGTACACAGCTCTGGTAAGAGCCTTTTTTTCAATTATTTTCCATTTCTTTGACTGAAAATGTAAATTGAAATTCTGACAGCTGTTTTCCTTTTTTTATAACTAAGTGCTTCAGATTGCCAATTGTGAAAACTTATTACCAAAACAAAGCACAGATGAAGCTAATACCACTATTAATATTATAGTCACATGCTATTCAGTACTAAAAAGTAACAGAATTGGAGATACTTGGGTAAATTGAAATTGTATCACGTATGTCAAAAGCAATTCAAAAGTATTTCCAAAGAATATAGCTTGTTAAACGCCTTTTTAAGTTAACAATACATGAAATAATTGCATGGGTATCTTAAAAGACTTTCTCTACCACTACCAGTCACGAAATTAGTTTTAATAATTTGAAAGTAAAACTTTATCTGAATGAAATTTCTGTAACTGAACGTGGTCAATACAAAGATCATGTTAGAATACAACATATTTAATAACGTTACAAAGTCATATTTCAAATAGTTTCTAGTTTCTGCACTTTCTTATACACTGGGACATGACTGTGTTGATAGAAGGACAAAATACACATAGACAAAACCCCACACATAAAGTTTACAACTGTTTGGAGAATTTTGCTACACTGACTGTAAATGTGATGAATACTGAAATTGATACCAAATACTAATATACAAATACAAATTTATCAACATTAAACATTCAACAACAATTCATTTTTAAGACACTTTTTGAAATAATTTTCTTACAATAGTTGAGCTTTTCGAAAAACATTAAAGTTTTACATGTTAGATAGTTGACAAAACTAATACATGTGCACTAAAATATTTTTAAGAGTCAATAAACCCTCACTGAAAAGGAAACAGTTGAATTAACAGTAATTTAGGGGGTTTTGTCCACTCTGTAAAAAAATCAAGGTAAAATCATATTGTGGGGTTTTGTCCTACATTCGGCTGTGTTACATATGTTATTTTGTAATGTAAACAAACTAGACTCACTTCGGTATAAGTACTGAACTTGTCAACCGGTGCTGATTTTTTTCAACATTTAATTTGTTTTGCATACTTATCCAAAGAAGATCAAATAATATAGTATTTACAATATTAGAATAACATCAATAAACTCACTTCACAAACCTCAAACAGCATGCGAGAAAATTCAGGATTATCTTGACCGATTCACGCTTGATAATAGTAGTTTCCGTACAAAAAGCTGAATTCCAGTATTGTATATTGTATATTCGTAACTCACAACTAAAAATCAAATTCTAAGTCAACTACCATCTGTGAACGAGTTATTTTAACTTAATACGCTTGCATCTGTGCTCTTTTAGTATTACCAACGCTTAAATACATTTCAACAAACATCTTTTCATAATAAATTAAGTTGATTAGGAATGAAAATGGCGTATTTGTTTTCCAAGTTAAATTTAAAAGAAATCTTGTGCCTAGCGGACGGCGCGTATATATATTTATTTTCTTTTCGAAATAAAGGTATCTTTGTTAATTTCAGTTAGTTTCAGAGTGAAACATATAATTTAAATGTCCGTTATGTATTTAATTTCTGTACATCCTCTGTCTGAGATTTTTTTTGGGTTAAAAGTCGATACATATTGTTGCTAGATTCCATGATTTGATACCGTAAGAAGCCATTGCATACGCTTCGAGGTAACAAGCAACGTAAATTAAGCTTCCAAGATGCTGAGATGGTTAGCTAACGTGTTGTTTTTATCCTAAGTTCTTAATCTTCGTTTTTCAAATATTGAAAACAATACAAGAATGTCTTACATTTCAACAACAACACATGCTGAATTTATCATTTATTTATCCTAATCCGTGATGGCACAAGTTGTTTACCTGAGTATAACTGCTAAGGAAGACAAGTGCCATTTAATGGATTTATCATCAAAATGAAAGGGACTAAACAAGAGGCATGATTTTAATAGTTTTAGAGGTCTACCAGACAATGCTTCAAACATACTTTTAGAAGTCTCAGACTTATGTCTTCTAAAAATATTTTAAAGAGTTTTCTATAATGTAAAACATCGTAAAGATGGAAGATGGTCAAATATACAAACAATTAAAAAGATGATTAAGAAATTTACAGTGACAGAATATCCACTGTCAACACTGTCAACACAAGACTTTAAGCAAGAGCAACAAGTGTGGACTTTGTTATGCTCTTGTTATAAATATTTTCCTGGTCATTTATTTGACAGCTTCCGTGGTATATATCACTACTTCACATAACAATCAGTTATTTGGTATGGTATCTTAAACTTTTTTTGGTGCTTAAGCGAAGAAGAAAAAAGAATGCGACACATGCATAAGTAGTATTAAACTGAATAAGACCAAGTATAAAGAAGAACGAGAACCAACTATTATGGTTTTTTTAAATAGTGCATTTTCAAACAAAACTTTTAAAATTCGTCAAATGGAGAGAAAGTAAAAACTTCAAAGGCTCACCACGATGACTGGAAAATACATAAAGACACCAAGGTAAGGTCGTATTAAGCTAATTTACTGTCATATAATGAGAAATACAGAAATTCCGATAGGATGGACATATTTTAAGGAAGGTCCTTTCTCCGCCAGCTTTCATAAATATAAAGAAACTGACATGTTGGTCTGTGCGTACGAGATAAGAGGTCTACTTCAATCTGCCCGACGCCAAGATAATTGAAAAAAATTGTGGAGTTAACTACTTTTATGTCTATTGGTCCTGTTTGTTTGTTGTAAACAGAAGTTGACTCTCAATGCCGTCCTTTTTCTTGCACACTCAAATTCTTGCTTTCAGTATGAAGTCCAATATTCAACACCGTTACCCGTTAGGAAAAAAGAATATACTACGTTTACTTTTGATTTTAATTTTAGGCAGAAGAGTAAACATAGCGTCTAAGCCAACAACTAACGTATTGTTTTAATTTCTTTTTTCGTAAGTTGGATACGTTTGAGTAGTTCAGTTATTTTTAGCAAAATGTTATTCATTTACTAAAATAGTGAAGATGGCCATCCACCCTGGAAACAACCTACAAAAACAACAAAACTGAACAGAACTGATGATTCAGGCAGGCAATTAAATATTCTTTAAAGGTTAGGAAATAATTTGAATAAACTAAATAAACTCACTACTTTCCATACTTTAATACTTTAAATTTTAGATATTCAAATATATTGTAAGTACCTAGGGTAAATACAACTACCTATGGTAAGAACTCTTTCAGGTATGCTGCTCCTGTGCTGTGGAACTCCTTACCTGATGATTTTAAAAATGCATAAAGTTTTAATCAATTTAAGAAACTATAGTATATAATGTCATCTTTGAACGGAAATGAATGTAAATGTTTCGCCTGCTCCTAAATTGGTGACAAGATCCAGTTGGTTGTTTATAAATTTTTATTGTGCGGTAATATGTATGTAATGCAATACTCTTCTGCTATTGTTTGCATGATGAGTGTTGTATTTATAAATGTGCTTGTATAAAATGCATAACCCTACTCTATTTGGTGCCTCTTGTCGTGTCATTTTTGTTTGTGCCCTTTTATATTGTAATTCGTTTTTCTCCATCATTTTAAATTCCCTCAGGTGGGGCTTCTGATAAGCACCGTAAGTGGGTCAGAAGATTTTCCCCGCACCCTGGTGTGATTTTTGATCTCTTGAGGGGAGGCGCTCCCGATTGAGTTACGGGGACCCCTGGTGTATGTCATGAATCCCTGCCTGACGGAGCATCATTACTGATCTGATTTGGGGACATAATCTCGTTTAGCCTTGTCTTACTCTAAGGTGGTTCACTTTTGTGCTTTTTTTCATTATCAGCTTTTTATTGTTACAGTCTTTACAGCAGTTTTTAGACTTTTTGTGGTCAATATCAGCAACTCCCACACAACTTTAACTGTCAATTGCATGAGTTACCCTTCTTTTATTGTAGCTTTTATCCTTTTTTGTCATTATACTGAAGTTGTAATAGTCGGTTTAAAAGCTCATTAGAGCATATGTTGATTTGTTTGTATCTTGCCGACTCAAAATAAATCTAATTGTATTGTATTGTATTGTATTGTATTGTATTGTATTGTATTCCTTCTCATATGCAGTTCCCTTTGCAAGCAACCTCACTAGACAGCAGTCCTTCTACCCCCGCACCATTGACTGGAATTTCCTACCAGAAGAAGTCAAGGCAGCTCCCTCTGTTGCGGCTTTGCGAGCCCAACTACAAGCCACCAACTGTACATCACTTCCTTCTTCCGCTTTTATCCTCACAATGTACATATTCACCTTTTACTGTTATTTCCTTCTTAGTGTACACATCTAGTTCAGCTTGTTGAATGTGACCAATAACGGAATAAGAAGAAGAAATCCGAAAACCTGTTTCTAGTGGTGTCGATGTAAGTTATTCTTAGAAAATCCGTTTCTTTATCATTTTCAGCCGCGCTTTAGTATAGTTGTGACTCATTTATTTTACATCGATTGTGATACAAGTTCCAACAACTTAGATTCATCACGCTTGGTGACTGCTTCATGGGTTCTATACCAGTATTCTGAGAAAATCTCGCCTCTGACAGGATTCGAACCAGCGACCTCCGGATCCGGAGCCCTGCAAACTACCCCTAGACCACGTTGCCTTGACCGCGCTTAAAACTAGCCTAAGTGGTCTCTAAACAGATAAAAACGTATCGGGAAAAACCAGAAGGGAATTTTACCTAAAGATGCAATTTGAAAGTTCAGAGAACGGAAGTGAACGTTTTCAACCAGGTTTTCAACGAAAACCTGGTTATTGTAAAGCTGAAGTCGGCAGGCGGGCGGGCGGGCGGGGCGGGCGTCAGCTTTTGGTTTCCGCTCAATAACTTGAGTTTACTTTGGCCTATTGACGCCAAACTTGGTGTATGGGTAGCTTATATCAAGAGGCAGCTTGAGATTGCTATCCAGATGTCTGTGATTAAGGTCAAGGTCACTGTTGCTAAAAATAGAAATTCAGTTTCCGCTCAATAACTTGAGTTTGCTATGACCTATTGATTCCAAACTTAATATATGAGTAGCTTATATCAAGAGGCAGGTTGGGATTGCTACCCAAGTGTCTGTGGTCAAGGTCAAGGTCACTGTTGCTAAAAATAGAAATTCGGTTTCCGCTCAATAACTTGAGTTTGCTTTGACCTATTGACCCCAAACTTGGAATATTGGTAGCTTATATCAAGAGGCAGCTTGGGATTGCTACCCAGGTGTCTGTAATCAAGGTCAAGGTCACTGTTGCTAAAAAAGGAAATTAATTTCCGCTCAATAACTTTAGTTTACTTAAACCTATTTAAACCAAATTTAGTATTTGGGTAGCTGATATCAAGATGCAACTTGGCATTGCTACCCAGGTGTCTGTGAACAAGGTCAAGGTCACTGTTGCTTAAAAAAGAAATTCAGTTTTCACGTAATAACTTGAGTTTGCGTTGACCTGTTGACACCAAACTTGCTGTGTGGGTAGCTTATATTAAGATGCAGCTTGGGATTGCTATTATGATATCTGGTAGCAAGGTCAAGGTCACTTGCTTACAATAGAATTTTCAGCTTCTACTCAATAACTTCAGCA
Organism: Cyclina sinensis; assembly: GCA_012932295.1. NCBI lineage: Eukaryota > Metazoa > Mollusca > Bivalvia > Venerida > Veneridae > Cyclina > Cyclina sinensis. The sequence goes on from JAAONU010000116.1 coordinate 158,798, forward strand.
CACTTTGACCTATTGATACTCAACTTGGCATGTGTGTAGCTTACATGAAAATACAGCCTGGCATTGCTACTCAGGTATCTGATTTATTTTTATTTTGAACTATTGAAACCAACTTTCTGTGTTGGTACCAAAATAACAGCACCATTTTTACTTCACTGCCATATTTCTTCCTAATTCCTGTCACATCAATACTTGGTCGTTGAAAACCTGGTTTTCGTCGCATTGCGGCGCTTCTTGTCTTTACTTAATTTTGTCTAAACAAAGTCTGTTTAAGAAATATAGGAACATTGACTGGAAATAAACATTGATTAATTTCGACAGGTACATTCTACACTGCTAACGTTTCACATATAACATTGTAGTTAATCTACTGAAAGTAAGACGGGTTCAGCTGGAAAGCTCAGTTCTTTAGAGTGTGCCTTTTTTAGCACCGTGTCTGTACTGAAAGTAAATAACTGTTTTAAAAACTTGTCACAATTCAACAATGTTACTGGTTGACGTCTACGGCAACAAAAATGGCATAAAAATGTAAGTTAGTCACAGAGATAGGAATGACATTTTCGCATTGTCTACTCTGCATATATTAAATGAATTGCTGAACTTTATTTCACATTTTTGTTTATAGATACATATCTTTGTTGAAAAAAGGTGCATTCACAAAATGTCATTTACTAAACCTTATCAAATGCGTTTTAAAACGGTACAGAAGGAATACTTTATCCCCGGTTGATTTGAACTTGAATATATAACAGTTTATCAGATGAAAATGAATGGCATGCACCTTAATTAAAGTGCTTAAAGGTAACATCTATTTTTTCTTTGTTGCGCTTGATGTTAGAGATTCACAATTCTCAAATTGCCTAGCAACGTTCCACAATTTCTTAATTAAACTTCTAAAATTTTATGCATAAAACACACCCAAAAAAGTTAGCTGAATGATGGATGTGTTCTAACAATAAATTGTACCAAGGGAGGGAACTCGTTCTTGGCTTGAGCTGAATTCCGAACAACTTTGTAAAGATAGCTGACCCTTTAAAATCTCACATTTCAGGGAGTTATTAGGACTCATAAATTTATGTGTTAGACTTTAACATAACTGCATAAACTCTGTTGAAAGTCAACATAAGACAGGGGCGTAGCTAGAAGTACTCATGTACACCTGGGCATACAAATCAGTTCAAAGATCAATAAATTGAAAGGACTATATAGTTAAAAATAGGTGTAAACAGTGAAAAGCTAAAGAGCCAATGTTAAGACTAACTCAGAATAAGAAAAATCATGATTGAATACATAGATCTGGCTGGCAATTTGAAACATTATTCCCGATTAGGAGCAACATAACATCACCCCGACTCAGTATTTTTATCCATCCGTTGAAATAAATGACTCTATCGGGAGGTTCAAAATACCCCCCAATGGACTTAAAGTACAGTTGAAAACATCCTACTCCTCCCTCATTTAAGTAAAATTATCAACACCTGTAGAAGAAAGACAAACTCAAGTATTATAATTAGTACAAATGTCCTGTAGTTGCTGATCTTGAATCTAAACATAAAACTGTTCTTAAAACGAGAAGCGGAAAAACAAAGAAAAAGAATAAATGAATGATTGAAATTGAAAAGTGATAAGAACCGAATCCTTTCACAATCAAATTTAGAGTAAAAATATCAGAAGCTTCTTCGCTGTGACACTGCCAAAGTTCAGTAAAATAACATGAATTACACCATGGACACAAAAGCACAAGCATAACAGGTCTGACAATAAATACCAAGCATATATTACTTTGTTAAAAAGACACAGTAAGTAGCAAACAAAAAGCAAGCGGAAAAACAACAAGAACTTTACAAACACTGGAGAGGAATTTAAAAATGAATAAACACATAATAAATAGATGTTTTAGAAAAAAGGACGAGATTTTGACAATATAAGATAAATAGTATATATGACACCAATGAACGATTTATAACACCAAACAGAACTTGTAACTGCCCCTGTAAGTTAAGAACATGCAATCTTTTCCGTCCTATGATGACATTAGGTTTTTAGACTGGTTAAAACTGGTTGCAGTCCTAAAATCATCAGGGAGGGGATTCCACAGCATTGGAGCAGCATACCTAAATGAGTTCATACTTGTTGTATGTATTCTTGGAGCCTGCAAAATGTTAGATTATCTAAAGTTAATTGATGAGCTTCGTTTTACTACTAATTCTGATTATATAACTGGAAAGATTTCATTTAGGATTTTAATTGTTTCAATTGACCTGATTCTCATTCTTCTAATATGTAATGTTGGAGGTTTATTTTATTTAATATTTTTTATAAGTGGATGTGTAATAACATTAAAGATATCTAAGTGCTCTCTCTTACTCTCTTTTCCATTTCTTTGTATTAACTTCAGAAAAAAATGCCATGCAGTAGGACAGAAATTAAAGTTTGACGGAATAAAAGTATGAACTAAATCAGAGACCTTATATAAGGTCTCTGACTAAATTTACTTAAATTATGACATATTCTATGAAGAAAGTTAGTTTACCTGGTTTCTTGTAAATGTTACCAATGTGGAAATCAAAATTGAGTTCGTAATCTACATCAATGCCTAAAAGTTTAAGTGTTTCTTCACATTTGTCATTTCAATTTCCTATTTTAAAGACTGAATTTTTCATGAATGATTTGCAATAGCTTGAATTAATCTGAATTTGCCTGAATGTTGTTACACTTAAACATTACATAACATAACATAACATAACATAACATAACATAACATTAAATGTAAACATATATTTAGAGCCATTATAATTACACAGTTCAGTGAAAAAACATGCATTTACTTAGAAGAACATAAAACATTTACAAGTAAACATTTCAATTGATAATTTAAATAGTACCAGGTTATAACATAGATACATCTATTTATACAGCACCATATTAACAATATTTTTATCTGACAGAAACAACAATCTGGGAGAAAATTTAACAGAAAAAATCTGGGAGAAATAGTTAACAGAAAACAGTTGTCAAAAGAAATATTTGCATAATTTTTAATAAACTGAGACCATAAATTGCCTTGTACACGTAGATGTAGATCCAGCACCCTTTAAGTGCATTTACGTTGCTTGTTACACTTAAGTGCATTTTACATTGCTTGTTACCTTGAAACTTATTTTACGTTGCTTGTAACCATGTAACAAATTTTAAGCTGCTTTTTACCTTGAAACTTTTTTTTACGTTGTTTGTTACATTGAAGCGCATTTCACATTGTTTGTTATCTTGAAGCACATTTTACGTTGCTTGCTATTTTGAAGCACATTTTACATTTCTTGTTACATTGAAACACATTTTACGTTGCTTGTTTCTTTCAAACACATTTTACGTTGCTTATTACCTTGAAACACATTGTACGTTGTTTGTTATCTTGATGCACATAGTACGTTGCTTATTTCCTTGAAACACATTGTACGTTGTTTGTTATCTTGATGCACATAGTACGTTGCTTATTACCTTGAAACACATTGTACGTTGTTTGTTATCTTGATGCACAATGTGCGTTGCTTATTACCTTGAAACACATTGTACGTTGTTTGTTATCTTGATGCACAATGTACGTTGCTTATTACCTTGAAACACATTGTACGTTGTTTGTTATCTTGATGCACATTGTGCATTGTTTGTTATCTTGATGCACATTTTACGTTGCTTGTTATCTTTAAGCACATTTTACGTTGTTTGTTATCTTGATGCAACTTGTACGTTGCTTATTACCTTGAAACACATTGTACGTTGTTTGTTATCTTGAAACACATTGTACGTTGCTTGTTACCTTGAAACACATTGTGCATTGTTTGTTATCTTTAAGCACATTTTACGTTGCTTGTTAAATTGAAAAACATTTTACATTGTTTGTTACCTTTAAGCACATTTTACGATGTTTGTTACTTTGAAGCACATTTTACGTGTTTTGTTATTTTAGAGTGCATTTTATGTTGCTTGTTACCTTGAAGCACATTTTACGTCGTTTACTTCATTGAAGCACATTTTACGTCGTTCGCTACATTAAAGCACATTTTATGTTGTTTGTTACCTTGATGCACATTTTACTTTGTTTATTACTTTAAAACATTTTATATGCTTTTTACTTTGGAGCACATTTTACGTTGCTTGTTACCTTTTAGCGGATGCAACGACTCCTGACAGCAAAACAAAATTTTGATAAGGTTATTGAGGAATAGCACACTTTACAGCAATATTTGCCTCAGGGGTCAGAATTTATTTAATTTTATTTCTCTATTTCCGTTTATTTAATCAGTGTTTTTTTCTTTCATTTAGATTTAGAGGACAATGTTAATGTTCTAACGAAAACAGTTTCGCGATGTTGGCTTGTTGGCTTTCTGTTCAGTCATACCAAATTTAGGGTTTTTAAAATACATTAAAATGATTGAATTATAGCGATGTAATTGATACAAAGAAAATATTAGTATCTGTTTTGACCATATTTTTTCGATTGTATATAATAGATACAATATGAGTTTTTCTTCGAAAGTGTCTTTTTACAGACGTTAAGAAGGCGGTTCGCTAGGACAAACGACAATTTTTGTCCGAGCCGAAGCCGAGGAAAATTGTTGTTCGTCCTCTCAAGTCGTCCTCCTAACGTCTGTAAGACGACACTTTTAAAGGAAATACGAGTAAATGCATCTGACTTATACGACGATTAAGTGTAAAGAATAAATAAAAAAATAGATAGATAAATAAATACAAGTCCACGTGGAAGTTAACAGTTGCTAAAAGGTGTCTTACAATCGTAAGAAAACATTTTTCGAAAAGCTCTGCTGGGTGTATAATTTTACTATAATTGATTGAATATTTGACTTAAGGAATGATTTATGTTTTCTCTCTAACAACAGGATTCTCTGTTCATAGTATTAAGTGATGTAGAAATCAACTTTAGAAATGCCTTAGCTCCATTTTGATTTTTATCATACGTATCGGAATTCCTTTTCCCTGTGGCAGATGTTCATGGTTGAAGCTAGTTTTAATGATGGCTATTGATTTCAGCTAGTTACGAAGTGTATGTTTCTATGCTTTAAGCTTTGACATTACTTTCCCTGTACAATATATGTCTTCTCAAGCAGACACAGTATAATTATTAAGTAAATTTAAATTCTAAATTGAAGAAGTAAGATTTATAGTACTCGGTATGTCAAACATTAACTTAAAATAATCTATGGGTACTGTACGGCCCAGTACAACTTCTTTTACAGAGACTCGGAATCCTTAAAGGAGCAGTTAAAATGTATTAATAGTCTGATTCTTTTTAGTAGCGCATGAGTCGAAATCTGATTCAAGCAATACGATATGATTAAACTACTGTCTCGTATTGCTTGAATATCAGATTTCTTCTCATGTACTACTATCCTTTTGCACTCATTATACAAAAGAACATTCCTGATAGGTGACTCGGTGGCCGAGTGGTTTGTGCGTTGGGTTACGAAGCTAGCGACCCGGGTTGATGATTTGACGCTGTCAGAGGCCGATAAATACGCTTCGAGGTAACAAGCAACTTAATGTCAGGGCGCGGGGATCCCTTGTTAAAGTCGTATTATTTTTAGCTGTGAACTGTTAAATACGCCCCTAAATGCCAGAGCTTGGTTCAGGTATTCATGTTTACAGTAAATTTAAGTAATATAGAAAAAGCATCACAATCCTTAATAAACGATGGTCTGTCAGAAATGTAAGAAAAAACTGCATTTATACATATATTGAATTGAAATTGTACACTTATTTTCAATATAGAAGACCAATAACATTCGAACCTTTATTGATTTATTGTTTAATAAATGTAAATGAAAAACCACCGAAAACAAGTATTAGAGCTCTTAAAACAACGGTCTATCAGTGCTTGATTAGCAGAAGCCCCTTGAACTTTAGAAGATTTAGAAGATTAAACACACACACACACACACACACACACACACACACACACAGAGATAAAATATACCAACTGTAAAAGAAAAAGGTATTCCAAAGCAAACAAGAACAATGCAAATGAAAACAATTCATGTAAAGAAAAGCTTTGCAAAACTTTTTGCACAAGGATATAACAAAATGCTTAAAAATCAACACATGAGCGGAAAACGGATATATCGAGTCCTCAAACGGAACGGTTAGAAGATTGAAACATTTACATACAACTACAAATATGACAAAGTAAAGCAATGACAACGAGTCACCATGTTGGGGTTGAAAAAAAAAATACGAAGATTAAGTAGCTTTAAGCTCATGTACTATCATAAAGCTTAGTACCCTCAACATTGAAAAGATGGATACGTCTTAGGGAAGATCTTTTCTCCGCCAGTTTTCATAAATGTACCGAAACTGGAATGTTGGTCTGTGCGTTCTGAATTCCTGTTAATCCCGAATGCCATTCCATTTGAATATTCTTAAAATATCTCGTCATATTTGATAAGAAAATATTTTCCAAAACACCAAATTCACATCCCTCACAATCCATAGATAAGAGGTCTACTTCAATCTGTCCGACGCCTAGATCATTGAAGAACTTTGTCGAGTTAATTACGATAATTTCTGTGGATCCATTCTTGTTATTGTAAACAGAAGTTGCATCTCCATACAATCCTGTTACTTGCACACTAAAATTCTTTGTTTCAGTGTGAAGTCCAAAATTTAACACCGTTACTCTTAAAAAAAAGAATATAGTACAATGTAGATGATTAATTAGATAATAGATATATAATATTAAGCATGAATCATTGTTCTTTAACTTCTGATTTTTGCTTAATTCTATAAAAATAAACAGTTATTTATTTACTGAAATAGCACAGCTATAAGTATTGAAAATATCGGGATTGAATTAATCATAACAAGAAACTTAATTGACACTTTATGCAAGCTTGCATACTATATAAATGTCTTAGGATATTCTTCTTGTTGTAGACATTAAAAATACTTTCGAAATATCATGGCTGGCAAAATTGCAAAGGAGTGTATTAAACGGTTTCTATGGTTGCTGCTTTGAGTTGAATTACCCCAACAGAACTGTGACATTGCGCCAGACAAATAGGATAAAGAATAAGGAATGAGTTGTAACATTAACTCTAGAGACTGGCCTTAAGCATAGGGATGCCATAGTAATAAACGATTACTGTGTTTTGTCTCAATACCTTGGGTTACCCCTGAATCTTTCTCTTACTTTATCTGCGAAGTATTTGGTTGGCTCCAAAATGATGTGTGTTGGTTTATATAGCTTCTGTAAGGCTGCTGCATCTTCACCCTCATTTCCTTTAAAACAAAATCTGATTTTTTTTAACCGACAGTTTTAAGACTTTGGCTTGATTGGAATAGAACTGCATTATCTAGTAAGTAAAGTCAAGTTGTTTACTCAAATTGGCAAACCTGAGGAAAAAATGGATAAAATGGAACTTTATCAAAATCTTGTAACTATCCCATGATTTGCAACTAAGGCTATTTAAAGCGTTGAACTGTACTTGTAAAAACTAATGATATGTATCATTTAAGCAAAACTGAAAGATAATACCTCCAACTTCAATAAGCAGACTGCTTTCTTTCATGTACTGATGATGAGTTCGACATATTCCAAGATGTTTATGGAATCTTTTACTTTCCTTGTGATGCTTTTCGACGACTGAAGTTTCACAGTGCGCTGCATTAGTACGCTCCTTTTCGCTCAGAAGATTTATACCAGGATGTGACTGAATTTCCCTTTTGGTTACAACCTCTCCATCAAAACCTTTTATTATGTTTGATATCCTCAATATATTGTTCATATAACTCCATAGTATCACACACACGCATACAATCAGAAAAATGAAAAAACGCATCCTTATACCATTGGAATTTAAATTTTAACTATGTTGTCGATCAGAGATTAATACAACTTGAATATACACAATTATATGTTCAACTGTTATTACATTTTTTTTTAAAACATGAAAGTCTCTAACTTTTTTCTTGAATAAGTTCAGTTTTAAAGAGAGTCATATAAAACAATTCAATATCTACGCCTTTTCACTGCTTTAAGCACAACAGTCTTAGATATATTTTCAAACTTGCGACTAACTGGCTTTTTACTCGATACTTGCATTTGAATTAATCAATGTAACGATAACAAATACCCAGATATATGTGCAACACATTTCATTCCCATAAGCACAGCTTTTAAGTAGGAGCATCTGTTTTAAGTAACAATTGACAATCTGAAGTTACTTTGTGAAATGCCATTAAAGCGTTAGCGTTCTCAGTTGTTTTGCGTAACCAGTTTAAAAACACAGAAGTGACAGCGAAACCTATTACAGGTTGCAACACAGAAAACTTGTTTATATTGTCTACAACTATTATAAACATGGATTTTAATAAAATATGCATGATAATACATTTATTTCCGACAATGAACGAACATGAGTGAAACAGTGTCACCTAAAAACGATCGCAACAGTTCCCCCAATTTTTGGTAACATCCAGTAACATATTCAAAAATGAGTTAACCAAATTTGAAAATTGATTCTCCGTATATCAAAGTGAAATTTATTGCAATGAAAAAGTACCTACCATTCAACATTTTAGCAAATATTTGATTAAGATTTTAATATAAAAAAATGAAATCCATCTCTGAAAGATGGGAAGGAAAAATCCCAGATAATGGCAGTATCTGGTGTGTTTTCTACTCTCAGTAGTTGACGTTTTCACGTTCTTTAATCATATATCCTATATTCAATTGGTGAAAGATCCGAAGATTTTCAAGGACACTGAATCACGTTCATTTTGTTTTCATGTAGAATGTCCTGTGTATGCATTATCCTTGAAATCCTTCATGTCGTTAAAGAATATCACCATTGACAGGATGATCTAGTTGTAATATATCTGAGCATTAAGGGTTCTTAGAACTGTGACAACTTTAGTCTTGCAATCATTGTAAATTCCATGCAACACTATAATATACCACCCGAAAATTGGTCACGCATGACAACGTTTAAAGGATTTATCCTTTCGCCCCTTATTTTCCACACACGAATCTTACCATAAGATAAAGGAAAGGTTAAAGCAAGATGTATCACAGACCAATACATCATTCCACTGTCTACGTTTCCAGCGCTGATGAATCCGAGCCCATTTAACACATGCCATTTAACATGTAATTGTTAACTGAATTCTAACGTAAGGTCCTCCCAGTCGAGCAGGGCGCAGTCTATTTCTGGCGGTTATTTGATAAACTCTAGTTCCGGCTGTATTCGTTAAACAAGCAGCTAACTTTCGACTAGACATGAACCTGTTACGTCTAGATCACGTCACATTGTAGTCAACCTCTCAAACAGTCGTTTAAGATAGGCGTCGAGGTTATGGCCCGTCAGAGTTGTTACCAGTTAGTTGGAATTAAGTCTTGAGGCAACTGGTGTCAGACTCCTGTACATTTTAATGGTAAAGCGATCTCTCTTGCCGACATGCCGGCCCTTACAACAATCTTATGTCATTGATAAACGACGCCCCATTTTGCTTGTAGTTGAAAGTAGTGCGGCTTTTCTGGTTACTATGTAATACGACCAGTGTTGTGTGAAACTCTAAAACAAAGATTTTACTGGGAACATGATGCACGTGATTTCGGTGTTGTTTTTGTTCGAAACGGACTTGATGTGTGTATCATAGTGCAGAAAATAGATTAAAATTTGTCATTCAAAGACTCTCACACATTTCCAATAAATTAGTATTCTGAGTATAGATGTTCATGCGAAACAAAAAGTTTCAGCATCTGTTCGTGAAGTATTGCTGCAGCCTAGAGGCCTAACTGTAGTGACCTAGCCACCTGGCGACCAATCCACCTTTGGTTTTTGATAAAACTTAAGTCAGAGCTGTGTTTTATTTAGATATTTGGAGCACATTACACAGCAAACTTCTTTTAGTTCACTGAAATCTTACTTTTTTAATTTTGGAAAAGTCTTTCGAAATCCTTTTGTTATTTTGTTATTTGTTGATTTTCAAAAGTTAATCTTTACCTTGGTACAGACTATATATTTTCAGGACGCTGGCCGTTAATGTTAGTCCGTCAGGCCGCCAGGCTGTTAAGTCGATGAGCCACAAGTATAGTGAATACATAACATATATTATATAATCAATATTGTCCATATTAGGAATTCTTAAATAATTAATTAATTCATCATTTTAGACTGTGCCTTAATCTAGCCGATTTTGTTTTCGTAGCATAAAAGAAAAGTCGTACCATCGTACCAGAAAAAACTGTACCTTTAGTATGTTTTTTGTAAAAAATCAATAAAAAGAAGATCGAAAACGTTCTTTGCCCAGTTTGTCGTTTTTAACAGTTTCTCTAACTCAGAAGAGAAATATCATATCACTGTAGTTAGTCTTACAACCAGTCCACTTAGAGTGAGATATTTTAGCACCAGTTCGGTATTTTAATTGTTGTGTTGATTTATGTGAGGGACATTCAACATGTCACACTACACAAATGTCATTCGTCATAGAAATGGAAAGTTGGCCACAGGATTTTTTCACCGCTGCACTGTCAACACTACGCAAAAATATCAATATATTTTTCACCTACTATAGTTTTAACTATAACTCTTTCAAATTTTGCAGTCTGCTTCATTCATAGTTTGATTCCGCTCAATAAAAATGCGTCGACATGAATGCCAAACGTCTTTTTATTCGGCAATATAGACATTATACGAACTGATGGTCAAACGCTGATTGTTTCTACTGGATCAAAAATAGCAAATGCGTGCTTTCCAGTGTTTACATTTAGATAATGAACATGCTGGTTGCCATTTAACAAGACTGATTGCTTACAACTTTATTCTTCCATTAAATTTGTTATTGCAGATTGTTTTATGCAATTTCGGTCTGACATATTTGTGTTCTTGAGTCATATATGATGCGTGAAAAAGACCAAAATTAGAAGAAGTGTTAATAGCACATAACTATACATAATGTTCACAGCCAAAAACGGAAGAGAAACAACATATTAACGGCGGGAAGAACAAGGAAATGTCGTTCTGGACGGATGATGAACACTGAACGTCATTAGCAGGTACAAGAATATAACAATGGTCCGAATAAAGCCGTGTGAGTTTCGGTTGATTACATTTGGTTTGATTACATGGGCATTGCTGACGTTCCCACTCCATCTCTCCTTAAAAAATAAACTTTTAAACGTAATAAACGTCATTTTTAAGAGGCGTTTTTTCATTGTTTTGTCAAAGTGGTGGTTCCGCACCCTGTTCACTATCGTAGGATTTTGTCATTGGCTAATCAGCAGTTCAGCTATTAACTCAATATTACGGTAGGAAATTTCACTTGCTGAAGCTACATGTATGGCAAAAGTACACTATATATTGTAACCCACGTAGCGGATAAGAACCTATTATCCAATAACATGCGAGATACAAAGTTGTATTGTAAGTCTGATAAAGTTAGTCAGGTGTTCAAAACTTTGTTTCATTCAGTCACGGTGAGAGAAAGGAAAAAACTGCATTTTCAACTAAATTTTTTCAGAATATTCTGTCGAAATATTGAATTTGTATATTCGGTTACTTGAAGCAACTAAAGACTTATAAACAATAATATATTAGACTCCGGATATTAAAAGAAATAGATAAATGTCTTGATGCCTACACATAATGCGCAATTTTGTTTATACAACAGCATTAACAAAAATCATTTTAATAGACTTTCGTTGGAAATAAAGTGCTGGATGTGTTTGAAATTTTTGAGCAATTCTAACTGCCAGAATAGCAAAATCACATTGCTAATTACATATCAGAAAAAACGCGAACCACGCTAAGTAGCTGTTGGATATTGTTCAAAGTAACATGTCGTAACAAATTGGCTTTAGCTAGGTACTGAACAGCTTAATGAAAGTTGACTTTTTGAAAGTAGTTTTATTTCTTCCATTACATGGGATCAACCCTAGATCTCTAGGTCTCAAAGCTTTCCATTTGAAGTTCCTTAATTAGACAAACTACCTATTGATATCTGATCGTTTATCCTGGAACAGGTCAATGATGCATTGATAGTTTATAGTAAAGCCAGTTCAGTATTTATTTCCAGCAGCGATACTACAAAAAGGCAACGAAAAGTCGTTCATGCTTATAAAAGCATATCAAAACAAAAACAGATTTATTGGGTACCATAAATGCAACCATTTTAACTACTCACCATTCCCAAACGTCACGTGGCTGTTCCGGGGCTGGAAAAATTCTTAGAGCCATTCTTTCAGCAAAGATCAAGAGAACAGCATAAAAAAGAAAATTGTAGCATTAATGAAAAATCTTATATAAAGTATCGAACACGTGTAGCTATTGCATGTTGCTATTTTTGCACGAGAAACATGTGTGTATTTATTTAATATTCCATTGGAATTGTTCACGGTGGCTAGCCAACAAAGCACCATCGAAACACGTTTGACGTTGCTCGTGACTTTAAAGCGTATCCAACGACTCTTGACATCAAAACAAAGAAGGTTATAGGGGAAAGCATGCCTTAAAGCTTTATAGACCCCATAGACAGAACTTTTGAGACTCATATAGTTAGTGTCAATTCTTTTATTTTAATTTAAAGCAAAAGGCAAATAGTTTAACGAGAACAATATCCTCATGTAGGTATTCTGTTCTGACGTCAAATTTCTTTAAACCCTTAAAAATACATAAAAATGATTGAATTATAAAGATGTAATAAATATAAAGGACCGACGACACGGGCACTTAAACATAATTTTTGGAAATAGACATTTTTACTTATTTTGAACAAATTATATCTAAGGATTACTGTCTGAAAGGCTCAGCTTTCTGCACAGAACAATTACGATATACTATCAATTTGAAGAGGAACATGACCCGCAAAATTGAATTGATATTTCTTAAAATAACGTCACATTGACTAATTGAACGTCAGTTTCAATCTAAGTTCAATTTGGCAGAAAAACATTATAGTAAATTATAAATATTTCACGTTAAGCTGTTTTATTGTAAATTTCTATACATTTTTAATGTATCCAACCGATTTACAAAACTGAAAATGTTATCATTTAACACTGCTTTTTAATTAGGTATCAGGTAATCATGTTTTTACATAAATAGAACTGTCTACAAAAATTGTTGGCATAGTAATGGTCATTAAGAAATTTATACAAAAAGGCATTTCAAAGAAGGGCAATATTGTAACTATCATTTTTTTACATTAACTTTGCTTCTAGAAATTTGTCTCTTTTTTTGCTGATTTTCAATTCAGTTTATTTCAGAACATTAACAAATGTCTGAGTGCCCTTTTAGAGATAATAAAAGATTTGGACAAGGTAGAGATACTTCAATTCACTACAAAGTTTTAAAGTTATGCTATGGACGAAACAAATAAGAAGGGAGATAATTAAAAAATGTGACCGGGTATAGTTATAGTTCTTAAGCACTGCACTTCTACTTCTTACCATCTCTTTCATAGTAATCAAGTTATGCTCCAGATATTGTAGAAGTTAAAGAAGGAGAGATTACTCAAAAACTGGATAATTAAGAGTTATGCTTCTTTGGCATTACACTTCTCCTTGTCGTCATCTATCTATATTTTCGTTTCATATAAATTCACTTCATAGTTTTAAGTTATGCTCCGGACAAATAAAAACATAAGAGGGGAGATAACTGGAAAAATGGAACCTATGTTTTACGTTTCACATCAATTCAATTCATAGTTTAAAGTTATATCCAGGACAAAAAAGAATTAAGAGGGATGATAAAGAGAAAAATTAGTGGGAAGAGTTGTGGTTCTCGTGCTATCCACTTTTACTTTTTACCATCCATCTTTGCCTTAAGTTTCAAGACAATCCCTTTCATAGTGTTCAAGTTATGCTCCGGACAGAAATTCATTTTCGAAATTAAGAGATTCAAAAATGTGACCAGTAAGATTTATGGTTCTTGTGCACTGCACTTCTACTTCTTACCATCTATCTTTTTCAAGACAATCCCAGCCATAGTGTTCAAGTTACGCTCCGGATAAAAAATCATTACAGAAATTAAAGAAGGGGAGATTACTAAAACCATGGATAAGGTAGAGTTATCCTTCTCAAGCAATGTACTTCTCCTTGTCTGCTCTATCTATACTTCAATTTCACATGAAGTTACTTCACAGTTTTAAAGTTATTCTCCGGGAAAAAAACGAGGGGAATGCCCCCTCCCCCTCCCCCGCCCCAACGCAAGTGTTTCCAATAATACGACCGTCTTTTGACGGGCCTATAAAACTGCATAGGAAGTGAGCAGTAGCAGTACAAAGCAGTAGAAAAATGTGAAGTTGACAGTAGCAGTAACAGCAGTAGCAGTAAAAAAACGTGAAGCTGGCCTTAGCAGTAACAGCAGTAGCAGTAGGCAAAACGTGAAGCTGGCAGAAGCAGCTACAGCAATAGCAGTAGGCAAAACGTAAAGCTGGCTGTAGCAGTAACAGCAGTAGCAGTAAGCAAAACGTAAAGCTGGCAGTAGCAGTAACAGCAGTAGCAGAAGGCAAAACGTGAAGCTGGCAGTAGCAGTAACAGCAGTAGCAGTAAAGAAATCGTGAAGCTGGCAGTAGCAGTAACAGAAGTAGCAGTAGGAAAAACATGAAATTAGCAGTAGCAGTAACAGCAGTAGGAAAGTCTTATAAGTCTTGAAAGTTTCAATGAAAATAAAACAATTTAGACCCTCCTGAGTCTATTGCGCAGGTCTGCGACTGTTTCTGACACTCTTGCAGACTTTCATGAATTTTGGTGCCAATCAAAAAAAAGTCATTTTTGATGTTAAAAGACCCTCCCGGGTAGATTCAACAAGTCTGCGACTGTTTCTGAATATCGCGTAGACTTTCATAAATTTTGGTACCAATCGGGAAATGTCATATTTGATGTCTAGAAACGCTCGCGAGTCGATTTCACAGGTCTGCAACTGTTTGTGATACTCTAGCAGACTTTCAGGAATTTTGGTGCCAATCGAGAAAATGTCATTTTTGATGTCGAGGAACCCTCCTGGTTCGATTTAATCGGTCTTTGACTGTTTCTGACACTCCCGCAGACATTAAGAAGGAAATTTTGGTGTCAATCAGGAAAGTGTCTCATTTGACGTCAAGGAACCCTCCCGAGTCGATTTAACCGGTCTGCGACTGTTTCTGACACTCTTTCAGACTTTCAGGAATTTTGGTGCCAATCGCGAAAATGTCATTTTTGATGTCTAGGAACCCTCCTGGTTCGATTTAATCGGTCTTTGACTGTTTCTGACACTCCCGCAGACTTTCAGGAATTTTGGTGCCAATCAGGAAAGTGTCACATTTGACGTCAAGGAACCCTCCCGAGTCGATTTAACCGGTCTGTGACTGTTTCTGACACTCTTTCAGACTTTCAGGAATTTTGGTGCCAATCGCGAAAATGCCATTTTTAAGGTCTATGGACCCTTTCTGGTCGATTTAACCGGTCTGCGACTGTCTCTGGCACTCTTGCATTCCTTCAGGAATTGTGCTGCCAATCGAGAAAATGTAATTTTTGAGGTAAAGGGATCCTCTGGGTCAATTTTACCGGTCTGCGACTGTTTCTGACCCTCCTGCAGACATTCAGGAATTTTGGTGCCAATTGAGAAAATGTCATTTTTGATGTTAAGGTATCCGGAGTCCATTGTTACGGTCTGCTACTGTTTCTGACATTCTTGCAGACTTTTAGGAATTTAAGTGCCAATCTAAATAGTCTAGGGACCCTCCCGGTTCGATTGCACTGGTCTGGGACTGTTTCAAACACTCTCGAAGACTTTCAGAATTTTCCTACTGCTACTGCTGTTACTTCTACTGCCAACTTCACGTTTTGCCTACTGCTACTGATGTGACTGCTACAGCCAACTTCACGTTTTGCCTACTGCTACAGCTGTTGCTGCAACTGCCAACTTTACGTTTGATTTAATTTCTACTGCCAACTGCTACTGCGTACTGCTACTGCCAACTTCCTATTAGTCCTATACATATAAAGGCTAACTAGACAAAATTACTGTTAAAATGATGAAATTTTAGTAGTCTCTTTTCTGCGCTAACTTGATATTTTGTTGAGAATATAAGGGTTTATAGTCAGCGAGACCTTCCATTTAATCAGTATTCAGTCAGAACTAGTAACAGTTACAACAACAACAAAAAGAAACATTCTATATCAATCAGTCATCGATTGTATCAGTACATTTTTCATCATCATTATTGTTATCAATAACGTTACATTAATAAAATTTTATCATTTATTTTATATAACTCATTTTATTTAATATGCCATTAATTATGTAGATATTCTCAAACATATATTGTTCTACATTCAGTACTCTGCTCTAGATAAACAGGATGTACGCGAAGAATTAAAAAAATCAGATAAATTAAATAATTATTTACAATAATATTTTCTAAATTTAATCTTATCGACCTAAAAAGGCAAATTTGAAATGCTAATTTACACCGTTGCCAGTTATCGTTAATGAACTCGACGAAAAGAAATCAGATGAAAACAACACGAGACAGTAGTGAAATATTTCTGAGTATTACTTTCGAAGAGCCACATGCTATATCTTTAAAGGCCTTGTGTGCCGTAGGCATCTGCTGCTGATGTAACACAATTTACTTAATACGCTTGCATCTGTTCTCTTTTAGTATTACCAACTCTTAAATACATTTCAAGAAGCATCTTTTCATAATAAATTAAGTGTATTAGGGATGAAAATGGCATATATCTTTTATAAGTTAAATTGAAAAAAAAACCGTGTGTACAGCAGACGGGTCGTATATATATTTGTTATCTTTTCGAAATAAAGGTATCTTTGTCAGTTCTTAATAGTTTCTAGAGCGAGACATATAATTCCAATGTCCGTTATGTATGTAATTTCTATACATTCCTCTGTATGAGACTTTTCTTGGATTAAAATTCGATCACTTTTGTAACTAGATTTCATGATTTGATACCGTCAGAAGCCATTGCATATGCTTAAAGGTAACAAGCAACGTTAATTGCGTTTCGAGGATTCGAGATGGCTAATATTAAAACAATATATTATGTTTTGTGGTTCAAAAGATGAAAGTCATCTGAAATATGTTGTTATATTATGTGACGCATTAAGTCAAGATATGTGGAATCATAAAACAAAATAAATTTTCATCATAAAATTCAGTAGCATTTATTCCTCACATTTAATTAGTTTGTGTGGTTAACATACATCTTTTGCTGATTCTGAATTTGTCAACATGGTCATCTAATGATATGTTGTGTCTGATTAATTGAAAACTTTTCAAAACAGTAAACAAACTATCAGTACTACTTTAAGACCTGGCAAATGTATAAAAAGATCGTGCTTTACTAAATTTATCAATTTTACTTGTAACTACATTGTTGTTTGCTAACAAGAGATTAGTTCTTTACAAAACCTAAGTATTGGTAATTTAACCTTACACACACTAAAGACATTTTGGAACAAGTACGACCAGATTCCGGAAGGCTGTGGTACTTTCTTGATGTAAATGTATGTCATTCATAATCCTGCAAAACATACATTTATATATGCATATGCCTCTAAGATGCAATATTTCTTTGCCACGGAAAAATAAATGAACTTATATTCAACTGTATCTGTTCCCAATACTTATGTGACAATCTTACACAAAGGCATAATATACACACAATAAATCTCAAATCAACAAGCACAAAAGTTGCATGTTCCAAAACGAAGAAAAGAGTTATTCAGGAAAGGTTTAGGATATTCTGGAACCAAAATCTGGAATCCATTGTCAGATGAAATCCGTCCGTCAGGCTGAAACCATTTCTGGCTTTAAAAGTAAATACATTGTATACTGGAAAATGCCTTCTATCTAACTCAGATATATGAATATTTCTTAACACTTTAATCATGACATATTGTACCATGTTTCATACAATTCTATTCTATTCTATTCTATTCAGTGTTTGAATTTTACTTATTCTTTCCTGTATGAGTCCATCTCTGTAAAACATTTTTTCTAGATTTGCTGTATTGTTAAAATGATTTCTGATTATATTGTTGTAGACATTGTGATTATGTATAAAAGAGGCTCACAGGAAAGATTGGGTTGGGCCAAACTGTGTTGTCTCTAAAAATAAAGTTATTATTATAATAATTATTATTAAAATTATATTATGAAAACTTACAAACTGTAAAACATAGCATTTTTTAGTAACTAGGTTGCATGATTGATTTAAATGTTTGATTTTAGATGAGTACAAGTTATTAACATTTAATTTCTTTTCTACGATATAATATGTAAAACTTGTAAAAGCTATGCCTACCTGAAGCCTCAACAACATCACAGGCACACTGACAGGCTAGCTTTATTAAAAAAAGATAGGCCCAAACTGTAAAAAGGTTGAACTTAAGGAATCACTCCACCCTAATTTGAATTAAAAAAAAAACGTGATTTATTTAGGTTATTTCATATTCTCCTAACTTCAAATGTACAACAAATAAACAGGCAACATCTCATCTCAATTAATAAGTTTGTAATTTGACCAAAACACTTTTGACTACAATACTTGTATGGTGCTGTGTTGTACAACATATGTTGTTAAGTTTTACATGTATATTGTATTAATGAAATGAATACAATACACAAATATGACTTTAAAAAAAGAAAATGTTGAGTACACAGCTCTGGTAAGAGCCTTTTTTCAATTATTTTCCATTTCTTTGACTGAAAATGTAAATTGAAATTCTGACAGCTGTTTTCCTTTTTTTATAACTAAGTGCTTCAGATTGCCAATTGTGAAAACTTATTACCAAAACAAAGCACAGATGAAGCTAATACCACTATTAATATTATAGTCACATGCTATTCAGTACTAAAAAGTAACAGAATTGGAGATACTTGGGTAAATTGAAATTGTAGCACGTATGTCAAAAGCAATTCAAAAGTATTTCCAAAGAATATAGCTTGTTAAACGCCTTTTTAAGTTAACAATACATGAAATAATTGCATGGGTATCTTAAAAGACTTTCTCTACCACTACCAGTCACGAAAATAGTTTTAATAATTTGAAAGTAAAACTTTATCTGAATGAAAATTCTGTAACTGAACGTGCTCAATACAAAGATCATGTTAGAATACAACATATTTAATAACGTTACAAAGTCCTATTTCAAATAGTTTCTAGTTTCTGCACTTTCTTATACACTGGGACATGACTGTGTTGATAGAAGGACAAAATACACATAGACAAAACACCACACATAAAGTTTACAACTATTTGGAGAATTTTGCTACACTGACTGTAAATGTGATGAATACTGAAACTGATACCAAATACTAATATACAAATACAAATTTATCAACAATAAACATTCAACAACAATTCATTTTTAAGACACTTTTTGAAATAGTTTTCTTACAATAGTTAAGCTTTTCGATAAACATTAAAGTTTTACATGTTAGATAGTTGACAAAATTAATACATGTGCACTAAAATATTTTTAAGAGTCAATAAACCCTCACTGAAAAGGAAACAGTTGAATTAACAGTAATTTAGGGGGTTTTGTCCACTCTGTTAAAAATCAAGGTAAAATCATATTGTGGGGTTTTATCCTACATTC
Source organism: Cyclina sinensis (assembly GCA_012932295.1). Taxonomy (NCBI): domain Eukaryota; kingdom Metazoa; phylum Mollusca; class Bivalvia; order Venerida; family Veneridae; genus Cyclina; species Cyclina sinensis. The sequence goes on from JAAONU010000116.1 coordinate 178,417, forward strand.
GGCTGTGTTACATATGTTATTTTGTAATGTAAACAAACTAGACTCACTTCGGTATAAGTACTGAACTTGTCAACCGGTGCTGATTTTTTTCAACATTTAATTTGTTTTGCATACTTATCCAAAGAAGATCAAATAATATAGTATTTACAATATTAGAATAACATCAATAAACTCACTTCACAAACCTCAAACAGCATGCGAGAAAATTCAGGATTATCTTGACCGATTCACGCTTGATAATAGTAGTTTCCGTACAAAAAGCTGAATTCCAGTATTGTATATTGTATATTCGTAACTCACAACTAAAAATCAAATTCTAAGTCAACTACCATCCGTGAACGAGTTATTTTAACTTAATACGCTTGCATCTGTGCTCTTTTATTACCAACGCTTAAATACATTTTAACAAACATCTTTTCATAATAAATTAAGTTGATTAGGAATGAAAATGGCGTATTTGTTTTCCAAGTTAAATTTAAAAGAAATCGTGTGCCTAGCGGACGGCGCGTATATATATATATTTTCTTTTCGAAATAAAGGTATCTTTGTTAATTTCAGTTAGTTTCAGAGTGAAACATATAATTTAAATGTCCGTTATGTATTTAATTTCTGTACATTCCTCTGTCTGAGATTTTTTTTTGGTTAAAAGTCGATACATATTGTTGCTAGATTCCATGATTTGATACCGTCAGAAGCCATTGCATACGCTTTGAGGTAACAAGCAACGTAAATTAAGCGTCCAAGATGCCGAGATGGTTAGCTAACGTGTTGTTTTTATCCTAAGTTCTTAATCTTCGTTTTTCAAATATTGAAAACAATACAAGAATGTCTTACATTTCAACAACAACACATATGATATAGGCAGTGGAAAAAGTTCAAACAACACATCTCTCTCTCTCTCTCTCTCTCTCTCTCTCTCTCTCTCTCTCTCTCTTTCATGTAAAGTATCTTAATAGTTGAATTCTGCGTATTTGCTTAGTAAACTGAAAATAGATTTTCTCTTGTTAAAACCGTATTGATAAACTGTGAATAGTTACGTCGTTAAATATACTGCTGAATTTATTATTTATTTATCCTAATCCGTGATGGCACAAGTTGTTTACCTGAGTATAACTGCTAAGGAAGACAAGTGCCATTTAATGGATTTATCATCAAAATGGAAGGGACTAAACAAGAGGCATGATTTTAATAGTTTTAGAGGTCTACCAGACAATTCTTCAAACATACTTTTAGAAGTCTCAGACTTATGCCTTCTAAAAATATTTTAAAGAGTTTTCTATAATGTAAAACATCGTACAGATGGAAGATGGTCAAATATACAAACAATTAAAAAGATGATTAAGAAATTTACAGTGACAGAATATCCACTGTCAACACAAGACTTTAAGCAAGAGCAACAAGTGTGGACTTTGTTATGCTCTTGTTATAAATATTTTCCTGGTCATTTATTCGACAGCTTCCGTGGTATATATCACTACTTCATATAACAATCAGTTATTTGGTATGGTATCTTAAACTTTTTTTGGTGCTTGAGCGAAGAAGAAAAAATAATGCGACACATGCATAAGTAGTATAAAACTGAATAAGACCAAGTATAAAGAAGAACGAGAACCAACTATTATGGTTTTTTTAAATAGTGCATTTTCAAACAAAACTTTTAAAATTCGTCAAATGGAGAGAAAGTAAAAACTTCAAAGGCAAACCACGATGACTGGAAAATACATAAAGACACCAAGGTTAGGTCGTTTTAAGCTAATTAACTGTCATATAATGAGAAATACAGAAAGTCTGATAGGATGGACATATTTTAGGGAAGGTCCTTTCTCCGCCAGCTTTCATAAATATAAAGAAACTGATATGTTGGTATGTGCGTACGAGAAAGAATTTCTATGATTGTACAGTACCTTTATTTTTTATTCCTTGTATCCAAGGATGCCATTCAAATTGAATGTTCTTAAAATATCTTGTCATATTTGATGCAAACATATTTTCCATAACACCAAATTCACATCCCTCACAATCCATAGATAAGAGGTCTACTTCAATCTGACCGACGCCAAGATAATTGAAAAAATTTGTGGAGTTAACTACTTTTATGTCTATTGGTCCTGTTTGTTTGTTGTAAACAGAAGTTGACTCTCAATGCCGTCCTTTTTCTTGCACACTCAAATTCTTGGTTTCAGTATGAAAACCAATATTCAACACCGTTACGCGTTAGGAAAAAAGAATATACTACGTTTACTTTTGATTTTAATTTTAGGCAGAAGAGTAAACATAGCGTCTAAGCCAACAACTAACCTATTGTTTTAATTTATTTTTTCGTAGGTTGGATACGTTTGAGTAATTCAGTTATTTTTAGCAAAATGTTATTCATTTACTAAAATAGTGAAGATGGCCATCCACCCTGGAAACAGCCTACAAAAACAACAAAACTGAACAGAACTAATGATTCAGGCAGACAATTAAATATTCTTTAAAGATTAGGAAATAATTTGAATAAACTAAATAAACTCACTACTTTCCATACTTTAATACTTTAAATTTTAGATATTCAAATATATGTAAGTACCCAGGGTAAATACATCTTCCTATGGTAAGAACTCTTTCAGGTATGCTGCTCCTGTGCTGTGGAACTCCTTACCTGATGACTTTAAAAATGCATCAAGTTTTAATCAATTTAAGAAACTATAGTATATAATGTCATCTTTGAACGGAAATGAATGTAAATGTTTCGCCTGCTCCTAATTTTATAAACACAATTTTATAAACACAGTAACACAGTATGGGGACAAGATCCAGTTGGTTGTTTATAAATTTTTATTGTGCGGTAATATGTATGTAATACAATACTCTTCGGCTATTGTTTGCATGATGAGTGTTGTATTTATAAATGTGCTTGTATAAAATGCATAACCTTACTCTGTTTGGTGCCTATTGTCGTGTCATTTTTGTTTGTGCTCTTTTATAGTGTAATTCGTTTTTATCGATCATTTTAAATTCCCTCAGGTAGGGCTTCTGATATGCACCGTAAGGAGATTTCCCCCGCACCCTGGTGTGATTTTTGATCTCTCGAGGGGAGGCGCTCCCGATTGAGTTACGGGGACCCCTGGTGCATGTCATGAATCCCTGTCTGACGGAGCATCATAACTGCTTTGCATTTATATTGCTTGTCTATGTAAGAGAGTTGCTGATCAGTTCCTCTCCTCCCCACCCTCTATCTGATTTGGGGAGATAATCTCGTTTAGCCTTGTCTCACTCTAAGGTGGTGCACTTTTGTGCATTTTTTCATTATCAGCTTTTTATTGTTACAGTCTTTACAGCAGTTTTTAGACTTTTTGTGGTCAATATCAGCAACTCCCACACAGCTTTAATTGTCAATTGCATGAGTTACCCTCCTTTTATTGTAGCTTTTTATCCTTTTTTGTCATTATACTAAAGTTATAGTCGGTTTAAAAGCTCATTAGAGCATATGTTGATTTGTTTGTATCTTGCCGACTCAAAATAAATCTTATTGTATTCCTTCTCATATGCAGTTCCCTTTGCAAGCAACCTCACTAGACAGCAGTCCTTCTACCTCCACACCATCCTTGACTGGAATTTCCTACCAGAAGAAGTCAAGGCAGCTCCCTCTGTTGCGGCTTTGCGAGCCCAACTACAAGCCACCAACTTTACCTAACTTCCTTCTTCCGCTTTTATCCTCACACCTTTTACTTTTATTTCCTTCTTTGTGTACACACCCAGTAGACTATTCACTTGTTGAATGTGACCAATAACGGAATAAGAAGAAGAAATCCGAAAACCTGTTTCTAGTGGTGTCGATGTAAGTTATTCTTAGAAAATCCGTTTCTTTATCATTTTCAGCCGTGCTTTAGTATAGTTGTGACTCATTTATTTTACATCGATTGTGATACAAGTTCCAACAACTTAGATTCATCACGCTTGATGACTGTTTCATGGGTTCCATACCAGTATTCTGAAAAAATCTCGCCTCTGACAGGATTCGAACCAGCGACCTCCGGATCCGGAGCCCTGCACACTACCCCTGGACCACTTTGACTTGACCGCGCTTAAAACTAGCCGAAGTGATCTCTAAACAGATAAAAACGTATCGGGAAAAACCAGAAGGGAATTTTACCTAAAAATGCCCTTTGAAAGTTCAGAGAACAGAAGTGAGCGTATTCTTTACTTAATTTTGTCTAAACAACGTCTGTTTAAGAAATATAGGAACATTGACTGGAAATAAACAGTGATTGATTTCGACAGGTACATTCTACACTGCTAACGTCTCACATATAACATTATAGTTAATCTACTGAAAGTAAGACGGGTTCAGCTGGAAAGCCCAGTTCTTTAGAGTGTGCCATTTTAAGCACCGTTTCTGTACTTCAAGTAAATAACTGTTTTAGAAACTTGTCACAATTCAACAATGTTACTGGTTGACGTCTACGGCAACAAAAATGGCATAGAAATGTAAGTTAGTCACAGAGATAGGAATGACATTTTCGCATTGTCTACTCTACATATATTAAAGGAATTGCTGAACTTTATTTCACGTTTTTGTTTATATATACATATATTTGTTGAAAAAAGGTGCCTTCACAATATGTTATTTACTAAACCTTATCAAATGCGTTTTAAAATGGTAAAGAAGGAATACTTTATCCCCGGTTAACTTGAACTTGAATATATAACAGTTTATCACATGAAAATGAATGGCATGCACCTTAATTAAAGTGCTTAAAGGTAACATCTATTTTTTCTTTGTTGCTCTTGATGTTTGAGATTCACGATTCTAAAATTGCCTAGCAACGTCCCGCAATTTCTTAAATAAACTTCTAAGATTTTATGCATAAAACACACCCAAAAGTTAGCTGAATGATGGATGTGTTCTAACAATAAATTGTACCAAGGGAGGGAACTCGTTCTTGGCTTGAGCTGAATTCTGAACAACTTTGTAAAGATAGCTGAACCTTCAAAATCTCACATTTCAGGCAGTTATTAAGACACATAAATTTATGTGTTAGACTTTAACATAACAGCATAAACTCTGATGAAAGTCAACATAAGACAGGGGCGTAGCTAGAAGTACTCATGTACACCTGGGCGTACAAATCAGTTCAAAGATCAATAAATTGAAAGGACTATATAGTAAAAAAATAGGTGTAAACAGTGAAAAGCTAAAGAGGCAATGTTAAGACTAACTCAGAATAAGAAAAATCATGATTGAATACATAGATCTGGCTGGCAATTTGAAATATTATTCCCGATTAGGAGCAACATAACATCACCCCGACTCAGTACTTTTATTCATCCGATGAAATAAATGACTCTATCGGGAGGTTCAAAATACCCCCAATGGACTTAAAGTACAGTTGAAAACATCCTATTCCACCCTCATTTAAGTAAAATTATCAACACCTGTAGAAGAAAGACAAACTCAAGTATTATAATTAGTACAACTGTGCTGCAGTTGCTGGTCTTGAATCTAAACATAAAACTGTTCTTAAAACGAGAAGCGGAAAAACAAGGAAAAAGAATAAATGAATGATTGAAATTGAAAAGTGATAAGAACAGAATCCTTTCACAATCAAATTTAGAGTAAACATATCAGAAGCTTCTTCGCTGTGACACTGCCAAAGTTCAGTAAAATAACATGAATTACACCATGGACACAAAAGCACAAGCATAACAGGTCTTACAAAGAGCAACTATTATGATCTGTGTGAATATGCTGAACTGGTGACTATAAGTGTGATGTGATTATTGTATAAGGTTTTTGAAATACAGCAATATCGAAAAAGCTGGGTACATCCAGACGACCACATTTCATAGTAAGCTGACAATAAATACAAAGCATATATTACTTTGTTAAACAGAAACAGTAAGTAGCAAACAAAAAGCAAGCGGAAAAACAACAAGAACTTTACAAACACTGGAGAGGAATTTAAAAATGAATAAACACATAATAAATAGATGTTTTAGAAAAAAAGGACGAGATTTTGACAATATAAGATAAATAGTATATATGACACTAATGAACGATTTATAACAACAAACAGAACTTGTAACTGCCCCTGTAAGTTAAGAACATGCAATCTTTTCCGTCCTATGATGACATTAGGTTTTTAGACTGGTTAAAACTGGTTGCAAGGCTAAAATCATCAGGGAGGGGATTCCATAGCATTGGAGCAGCATACCTAAATGAGTTCATACTTGTTGTATGTATTCTTGGAGCCCGCAAAATGTTAGATTATCTAAAGTTAATTGATGAGCTTCATTTTACTACTAATTCTGATTATATAACTGGAAAGATTTCATTTAGGATTTTAATTGTTTCAATTGACCTGATTCTCATTCTTCTAATATGTAATGTTGGAGGTTTATTTAATTTAATATTTTTATAAGTGGATGTGTAATAACATTAAAGATATCTAAGTGCTCTCTCTTACTCTCTTTTCCATTTCTTTGTATTAACTTCAGAAAAAAATGCCATGCAGTAGGACAGAAGTTAAAGTTTGACGGAATAAAAGTATGAACTAAATCAGAGACCTTATATAAGGTCTCTGACTAAATTTACTTAAATTATGACATATTCTATGAAGAAAGTTAGTTTACCTGCTTTCTTGTAAATGTTACCAATGTGGAAATCAAAACTGAGTTCGTAATCTACATCAATGCCTAAAAGTTTAAGTGTTTCTTCACATTTGTCATTTCAATTTCCTATTTTAAAGACTGAATTTTTCATGAATGATTTGCAATAGCTTAAATTAATCTGAATTTGCCTGCATGTTGTTACACTTAAACATAACATAACATAACATAACATAACATAACATAACATAACATAACATAACATAACATTAAATGTAAACATATATTTAGAGCCATTATAATCACACAGGTCAGTGAAAAAACATGCATTTACTTAGAAGGACATAAAACATTTACAAGTAAACATTTCAATTGATAATTTAAATAGTACCAGGTTATAACATAGATACATCTTTTTATACAGCACCATATTAACAATATTTTTATCTGACAGAAACAACAATCTGGGGGAAAATTTAACAGAAAAAATTCTGGGAGAAAAAGTTATCAGAAAACAGTTGTCAGAAGAAATATGTACACAATTAATTAATAAACTGAAGCCATAAATTGCCTGGTACACGAAGATGTAGATCCAGCACCCTTTAAGTGCATTTACGTTGCTTGTTACACTTAAGTGCATTTTACATTGCTTCTTACCTTGAAACACATTTTACGTTGCTTGTTACCATGTAACAAATTTTAAGCTGCTTTTTACCTTGAATTTTTTTTTACGTTGTTTGTTACATTGAAGCGCATTTCACATTGTTTGTTATCTTGAAGCACATTTTACGTTTCTTGCTATTTTAAAGCACATTTTACGTTTCTTGTTACATTGAAACACATTTTACGTTGCTTGTTTCCTTCAAACACATTTTACGTTGCTTATTACCTTGAAACACATTGTACGTTGTTTGTTATCTTGATGCACAATGTACGTTGCTTATTACCTTGAAACACATTGTACGTTGTTTGTTATCTTGAAGCACATTTTACGTTGCTTGCTATTTTGAAGCACATTTTACGTTTCTTGTTACATTGAAACACATTTTACGTTGCTTGTTTCCTTCAAACGCATTTTACGTTGCTTGTTACATTGAAACACATTTTACGTTCTTTGTTATCTTGATGCAATTTGTACGTTGCTTATTACCTTGAAACACATTGTACGTTGTTTGTTATCTTGAAACACATTGTACGTTGCTTGTTACCTTGAAACACATTTTGCATAGTTTGTTATCTTGAAGCACATTTTACATTGCTTGTTAAATTGAAAAAACATTTTACATTGTTTGTTACCTTTAAGCACATTTTACGTTGTTTGTTACTTTGAAGCACATTTTACGTGGTTTGTTATTGTAGAGTGCATTTGACCAACGACACAGGAAAAAGGGCACTCCGACATAAATTTTGGAAACTGACCTTTTTACTTTTTTTGAACAAATGATATCCCAGAATTAATGTCTTAAAATTTCAGCTTCCTGCATAGTGCAAATACGACGTACTTTTATGTTTAAGAGGAACATCATGGGCAAATTTGATCTTCTTTAAAATGACGTCACATACCATAATTTGACGTCAGATTATATCTACGTTCCAGTTGGAATAACATTAACATGGCATATTTCAGACACTTAAATTTTATCTGTTTTATTTTTAAGATTCTATACCTTTTCAATGTATCCAACATTCTACAAAAATATTATTGTTATCATTAAAAATTGTGTTTTGTTCAGTTGATATCATTTTATACAAGGAAGAACTGTCCCCAAAAAAACTGTTGCCATGGTAATGGTAATCAAGAAATTTGATACAAGATAGTCATTTTTGTGAAGGACAATATTCAGGCTATCAATATTTCACTTTAATTTTTAATTTTAACTTTAGAAATGCCTTAGCTCCATTTTGATTTTTATCATACGTATCGGGATTCCTTTTCCCTGTGGCAGATGTTCATGGTTGAAGCTAGTTTTAATGATGGCTATTGATTTCAGCTAGTTACGAAGTGTATGTTTCTATGCTTTAAGCTTTGACATTACTTTCCCTGTACAATATATGTCTTCTCAAGCAGACACAGTAGAAATATTAAGTAAATTTAAATTCTAAATTGAAGAAGTAAGATTTATAGTACTCGGTATGTCAAACATTAACTTAAAATAATCTATGGGTACTGTAAGGCCCAGTACAACTTCTTTTACAGAGACTCGGAATCCTTAAAGGAGCAGTTAAAAAGTATTAATAATCTCTCTTTCTTTTTGCCAAAAATGTCTGATTCTTTTCAGTAGCGCAAGAGACGAATGATATAAGAAAACAATACATTAAACCTTTCTATTAGAAACGCCCGAGTAATATGAAATTTATTGAATTGTTAAGGACTTCTTACAAGAATGTTTTAAGACATTTAGCAGCTTTCACATTCAAAGCATTTGAACGTCGCAGACTATTTATTAATATGTAAATGAATATTTTTCAGGTCTCTCCCAAACTGTATTAATTAATTCTCAATGTTTATTTTCATTCATTTGATATGACTGATATGTATATGATATATGTATGTATGCTCATAATTTAAATGTATAATTCGGTGTTGTCCGATTGAATGCAGTTGAACTAACACTAGCAACACTGTCATGCCATATTGATATATGTAATTATTTATATGTTGATATTGATGCTATGATCATGGACCATGATTGGCTTATTTCATAATAAAAGAATATCTTTATATGATTTAACTACTGCCTCGCATTGCTTGAATATCAGATTCCTTCTCATGTGCTACTATCCTTTTGCACTCATTATACAAAAGAACATTCCTGACTCGGTGGCCGAGTGGTTTGTGCGTTGGGTTACGAAGCTAGCGACCCGGGTTCGATTCATGGTAGCAACTGAGTTACCGACTGATTTCCCAGGACTGGGTGGTAACCTAATCGGGTACTGTTTCTAGCCTAGACTGGGGGCCGGGGAGGTAAAACACGCACCGTAGGGTCTTCTGGAAATAAGCTGTTCCATCCACACCAGGTGGAGGCTTTTGTTGACTACCCATGTTAAATAAGAATGTGTTACATCAAAATGCCTTAAAACATGTTGCATGTGGTTCCTCAATTTAGATATACATCGGGTGTCATAGGCATCTGCTGAGGTAAAACATTCTGTGGTCTTTTGTATAATCAATGCAAAAGGATATTTCATCAAACATATTAAAGCAAGTTGATATGGTGTAAAAGATAGCGTGATTAAAGACAATCATAAAGCGTTTTCATCACGAAAATAATGTATCTATGTCACTTTTAGTTAGATTTAAGAGTGAAACAAATATATTTCAAATGCTCCTTCATGTATCTATTTAATATAATTCCCGCTGTATAAGACTTCATTCTGTTACCATGTGATACCTGCCGTAACTAGAGTTGATGATTTGACGCTGTCAGAGGCCGATAAATACGCTTCGAGGTAACAAGCATCTTAATGTCAGGGCGCAGGGATCCCTTGTTAAAGTCGTATTTTTTTTAGCTGTGAACTGTTCAATACGGCCCTAAATGCCTGATCTTGGTTCAGGTATTCATGTTTACAGTAAATTTTAATAATACAGAAAAGCATCACAATCCTTAATAAACGATGGTCTGTCAGAAATGTAAGAAAAAACTGCATTTATAGTTTTTTATACATATATTGAATTGAAATTGTACACTTCTTTTCAGTATAGAAGACCAATACCATTCGAATCTTTATTGATTTATTGTTTAATACATGTAAATGAAAAACCCACCGAAAACAAGTACTACAGCTCTTAAAATAACGGTCTCCCAGTGCTTAATTAGCAGAAACCCCTTGAACTTTAGAAGATTTAGAACACACACAAACACACACACACACACACACACGCACGCACGCACGCACACACATACACACTCAGAGGAGAGAGAGATATATAAAATATACCAACTGTAAAAGGAAATGTATTCCAAAGAAAACAGGAACAATGCAAATGAAAACAATTCATGTACAGAAAAGCTTTGCAAAACTTTTTACACAATGATATAACAAAATGCTTAAAAACCCAACACATGAGCGGAAAACGGATACATCGAGTCCTCAAACGGAACAGTTAGGAGATGGGAACATTTACATACAACTACAAATATGGCAAAGTAAAGCAGTGACAAAAAGTCACCATGTTGGGGTTGAAAATAAACAAAAATACAAAGATTAAGTAACTTTAAGCTCATGTACTGTCATAAAGCTTAGTACCCTCAACACTGAAAAGATGGATACGTCTTAGGGAAGATCTTTTCTCCGCCAGTTTTCATAAATGTACCGAAACTGGAATGTTGGTCTGTGCGTACGAGAAAGCATTTCTACGATTTGACAATATCTTTGCACTTGGTTCTGAATTCCTTTTAATCCCGAATGCCATTCCATTTGAATATTTTTAAAATATCTCGTCATATTTGATAAAAAAATATTTTCCAAAACCCCAAATTCACATCCCTCACAATCCATAGATAAGAGGTCTACTTCAATCTGTCCGACGCCAAGATCATTGAAGAACTTTGTCGAGTTAATTACCATAATTTCTGTGGATCCATTCTTGTTATTGTAAACAGAAGTTGCATCTCCATGCAATCCTGTTACTTGCACACTCAAATTCTTTGTTTCAGTGTGAAGTCCAAAATTTAACACCGTTACTCTTAAATAAAAGGAATATAGTACAATGTAGATGATTAATTAGATAATAGATATATAATATTAAGCATAAATCATTGTTCTTTGACTTCTGATTTTGTTTAATTCTACAAAAGTAAACAGTTATTTATTTACTGAAATAGCGCAGCTCGACTTATAAGTATTGAAAATATCGGGATTGAAGTAATCATTACAAGAAACTTAATTGACACTTAATGCAAGCTTGCATACTATATAAATGTCTTGGGATATTCTTATTGTTATAGACATTAAAAATACTTTCGAAATATCATGACTGGCAAAATTGCAAAGGAGTGTATTAAACTGTTTCTATGGTTGTTGCTTTCAGTTGAATTACGCCAACAGAACAGTGACATTGCGCCAGACATGTAGGATAAAGAATAAGGAATGAGTTGTAACATTAACTCTAGAGACTGGGCTTTAAACATAGGGATGCCATTGTAATAAACGATTACTGTGTTTTGTCTCAATACCTTGGATTACCCCTGAATCTTTCTCTTAGTTTATCTGCAAAGTATTTGGTTGGCTCCAAAATGATGTGTGTTGGTTTATATAGCTTCTGTAAGGCTGCTGCATCTTTACCCTCATTTCCTTTAAAACAAAATCTGATATTTTTTAACCTACAGTTTTAAGACTTTGGCTTGATTGGAATAGAACTGCATTATCTAGTAAGTAAAGTCAAGTTGTTTACTCAAATTGGCAAACCTGAGGAAAAAATGGATAAAATGGAACTTTATCAAAATCTTGTAACTATCCCATGATTTGCAACTAAAGCTATTTAAAGCGTTAAACTGTACTTGTAAAAACTAATGATATGTATAATTTAAGCAAAACTGAAAGATAATACCTCCAACTTCAATAAGCAGACTGCTTTCTTTCATGTACTGATGATGAGTTCGACATATTCCATGATGTTTACGGAATCTTTTACTTTCCTTGTGATGCTTTTCGACGACCGAAGTTTCACAGTGCGCTGCATTAGTACGCTCCTTTTCGCTCAGAAGATTTATACCAGGATGTGACTGAATTTCCTTTTGGTTACAACGTCACCATCAAAACCTTTTATTTTTGATATCTTCAATATATTGTTCACATAGCACCAGTTCGGTATTTCAATTGTTGTGTTTATGCGAGGGAGATTCAAGATGTCACACTACACAGATGTCATTCGTCATAGAAATAGTTTTACCTATAACTCTTTCTAATTTTGCAGTCTGCTTCCTTCTTAGTTTGATTCCGCTCGTTAAAAATCTTCGACATGAATGCCAAGCTCACAGAAACGTCTTTTTATTCGGCAATATAGACATTATACGAACTGATGGTCAAATGTTGATTGTTTGTACTTGATCAAAAATAGCAAATGCGTGCTTTCCAGTGTTTACATTTAGATAATGAACATACTGGTTGCCAGTTTACAAGAGTGATTACTGACTTAAATATTTATAAAAGCTAGTAACCTAACTATTATTAATAGTTAATACCTTATTAGGCAAAATGACCGAAACTGACTATAATTTAGTTATTTCAAATGTTTTATACTGGCGTATTTATCATTTAAATTAATGAAACAAATTAAGATAACCTCATGTATTTCACACCTTGTAGAATCTTGGGGGTCTTCTTATAAGCCCCTAAGGCTTTACTCTCCCCTCTTTTACAACAATGCATGTAGTTGTTGAAGCCAGAATTCCCATGTTAAGCTGCTGCTTTTTTATGCTCATTAAGTTTTCTTTTCCCTTTCAAGCTTTTATTACACCTTTCTTAGTCCAAATATTTTACAAAATAATCAGCGATAGTATCTGTTAAGCTGAACTAAATATTAAAAGGGCGTGAATTTGATCCAAATCGAGGAAATGGACTTGTCAAAAATGCTCTGAAATTCATAAAAAATATTTATCATTTTTTCATGACCACGGCTAAATATTAATTTGTTCAACAGGCTGATGAGTTTCTCAGAAAAAAATGCATCTTAGAATTTGTAGTTTTTAAAAAGTAACATGCATTATAAGAAATGCATCCATATAATTTTATTTTTTTGTGTTTAGTTAAGGGAATATAAAATTATTCTGTACGTTCTGTTCAAAATGGGCCGTTTTAACCATGGGCCGTTTTGACCCGATGTTAAATTTTGGTTTCGTTTAAATAAATTCGTATTATGATTCGGAGCATGCGCGTAACTATCTTTGTAGACTGGTTTTCATGATTTTAGGCTTAATATGAGATCATTAACTAAAATTTGATATGCAAAAATGGATGCCGCCAGCAATTAAAGTCAACACTGTGGAGAGGTCTGATGACCTCACCAATGAGCAGGTACAAGAATATAACAATGGGCCGAATAAAGCCGTGCGAGTTTCGGTTGGTTACATTTGGTTTGATAACATGGGCATTGCTGACGTTCCCACTCCATCTCTCCTCAAAAAATAAAATTTTCAACGTAATAAACGTCATTTTAAGAGGCGTTTTTTCCTTGTTTTGTCAAAGTGGTGGTTCCGCACCCTGTTCACTATCGTAGGATTTTGTCATTGGCTAGTCAGCAGTTCAGCTATTAATCCAATATTACGGTAGGAAATTTCACTTGCTGAAGCTATATGTACGGCAAAAGTACACTATATATTGTAACCCACGTAGCGGATAAGACCGTATTATTCAATAACATGCCAGATACAAAGTTATATTGTAAGTCTGATGAAGTCAGATGTTCAAAACTTTGTTTCATTCAGTCACGGTGATTTAAGTCAGAGAAAGGAAATACTGCAGTTCAACTAAATTTTTTCAGAATATTCTGTCGAAAAATTGAAATTGTATATTCGGTTACCTGAAGCAACTAAAGACTTATAATAATATATTAGACTCCGGATATTAAAAAAAGATAAATGTCTTGTTGCCTGACATAATGCGCAATTTTGTTTACTATATGGTATATAACAGCATAACAAACAACATTTTAATAGACTTTCGTTGGAAATAAAGTGCTAGATGTGTTTGAAATTTGTGAACAATTCTTACTGCCAGAATAGCAAAATCACAATGCAAATTATATATCAGAAAAAAAACGCCAACAACGCTAGGTAGCTGTTGGATATTGACCAAAGTAACATGTCATAACAAATACGAACTGTAAAAAAGCACCAAGGGAAGGAACTGGTATTGGCTTTAACTAGGTACCGAACAGCTTAAATAAAGTTGACTTTTTGAAAGTAGTTATATTTCTTCCGTTACATGGGATCAACCCTAGATCTCTAGGTCTCAAAGCTTTCCATTTGAAATTCTTTAATTAGACAAACTACCTATTTATATCTGATCGGTCATCCTGGAACAGGTCAATGGTGCATTGATAGTTTATAGTAAAGCCAGTTCAGTATTTATTTCCAGCAGCGATACTACAAAAATGCAACAAAAAGTCGTCCATGCTCATAAAAGCATATCAAAACAAAAACAGATTTATTGGGTACCATAAATGCAACCAGTTTAACTACTGACCATTCCCAAACGTCACGTGGCTGTTCCGGGGCTGGAAAAATTCTTAGAGCCATTCTTCCAGCAAAGATCAAGCGACCAGCATAAAAAATAATAGCATTAATGAAAAAATCTTACATAAAGTATCGAGCACGTGCAGCTATAAACATGTGTGTATTTATTTTATATTCCATTGGAATTGTTTGCGTGCGGTGGCTAGCCAACAAAGCACTATCGAAACACATTTGACGTTGCTCGTGACTTTAAAGCGTATCCAACGACTCTTGACAGCAAAACAAAGAAGGTTATGGGGGAAAGCACGCTTTAAAGTTTTATAGACCCCATAGACAGAACTTTTGAGACTCTTATATAGTTAGTGTCATTTCTTTCATTTCAATTTAAAGTAAAAGGTAAATATTTTAACGAGAACAATATCCTCATGTAGGTATTCTGTTCTGACGTCCAATTTCTTTAAACCATTAAAAATACATAAAAATGATTGAATTATAAAGATGTAATAAATATAAAGGACCGACGACTCGGGCACTTAAACATAATTTTTGGAAATAGACATTTTTACTTATTTTGAACAAATTATATCTAAGGATTACTGTCTGGAAGTTTCAGCTTCCTGCACAGAACAATTACGATATACTATCAATCTGAAGAGGAACATGACCGGCAAAATTGATATTTCTTAAAATACCACGTCACATTGACTAATTTGACGTCAGATTCAATCTGTTCTCAATACTTACCTGACAAGCTTACACAAAGGCATAATATACACACTATAAATCTCAAATCAACAAGCACAAAAGTTGCATGTTCCAAAACGAAGAAAAGAGTTATTCGCGGAAGGTTTTGAGTATTCCGGAACTAAAATCTGGAATCCTTTGTCAGATGAAATCCGTCCATCAAGCTGAAACCACTTCTGGCTTAAAAAGTAAATACATTGCATACTGGAAAATGCCTTCTATCTAACTCAGATATATGAATATTTCTTAACACTTTAATCATGTCATGTTGTACCATGTTTCATTCTATTCTATTCTATTCAGTGTTTGAATTTTACTTATTTCTTTCCTGTATGAGTCCATCTCTGTAAAACATTTTCTCTAGATTTGCTGTATTGTTAAAATGATTTCTGATTATATTGTTGTAGATATTGTGATTATGTATAAAAGAGGCTCACAGGAAAGATTGGGCTGGGCCAAACTGTGTTGTCTCTTAAAAATAAATTTAATATTATAATTATTATTATTAAAATTATACTATGAAAACTTATAAACTGTAAAACATAGCATTTTTTTAGTAACTAGGTGGCATGATTGATTTAAATGTTTCATTTTAGATGAATACAAATTATTAACATACAATTACTTTTCTAAAATAAAATATGTAAAACTTGTAAAAGCTATGCCTTCCTGACAGGCTAGCTTTATTGAAAAAGATAGGTCCAAACTGTAAAAAGATCGAACTTAAGGAATCACTCCACCCTAATTTGAATTTGAAAAATGTAATTTATTAAGGTTATTTCATATTCTCCTAACTTCAAATGTACAGGAAGTAAACAGGCAAGATCTCATCTCAATTAATAAGTCTGTAATTTGACCAAAATACTTTTGACTACAATACTTGTATGGTGCTGTTTTGTACAACATATGTTGTTAAGTTTTATATGTATATTGTATTAATGAAATGAATACAATACACACATATGACTTTAAAAAAAGAAAATGTTGAGTACACAGCACTGGTAAGAGCCTTTTTTCAATTATTTTCCATTTCTTTGACTGAAAATGTAAATTGAAATTCTGACAGCTGTTTTCTTTTTTTTATAACTAAGTGCTTCAGATTGCCAATTGTGAAAACTTATTACCAAAACAAAGCACAGATGAAGTTTATACTACTATTAATATTATAGTCACATGCTATTCAGTACAAAAAAGTAACAGACTTGGAGATACTTGGGTAAATTGAAATTGTATCACGTATGTCAAAAGCAATTCAAAAGTATTTCCAAAGAATATAGCTTGTTAAACGTCTTTTTAAGTTAACAATACATGAAATAATTGTATGGGTATCTTAAAAGACTTTCTCTACCACTACCAGTCATGAAATTAGTTTTAATAATTTGAAAGTAAAACTTTATCTCAATGAAAATTCTGTAACTAAACGTGCTCAATACAAAGATCATGTTGGAATACAACATATTTAATAACGTTACAAAGTCCTATTTCAAATGGTTTCTAGTTTCTGCACTTTCTTATACACTGGGATATGACTGTGTTGATAGAAGGACAAAATACACATAGACAAAACCCCACACATAAAGTTTACAACTATTTGGAGAATTTTGCTACACTGACTGTAAATGTGATGAATACTGAAATTGATACCAAATACTAATATACAAATACAAATTTATCAACAATAAACATTCAACAACAATTCATTTTTAAGACACTTTTTGAAATAGTTTTCTTACAATAGTTGAGCTTTTCGAAAAACATTAAAGTTTTACATGTTAGATAGTTGACAAAACTAATACATGTGCACTAAAATATTTTTAAGAGTCAATAAACCCTCACTGAAAAGGAAACAGTTGAATTAACAGTAATTTAGGGGGTTTTGTCCACTCTGTAAAAAAATCAAGGTAAAATCATATTGTGGGGTTTTGTCCTACATTCGGCTGTGTTACATATGTTATTTTTTAATGTAAACAAACTAGACTCACTTCGGTATAAGTACTGAACTTGTCAACCGGTGCTGATTTTTTTCAACATTTAATTTGTTTTGCATACTTATCCAAAGAAGATCAAATAATATAGTATTTACAATATTAGAATAACATCAATAAACTCACTTCACAAACCTCAAACAGCATGCGAGAAAATTCAGGATTATCTTGACCGATTCACGCTTGATAATAGTAGTTTCCGTACAAAAAGCTGAATTCCAGTATTGTATATTGTATATTCGTAACTCACAACTAAAAATCAAATTCTAAGTCAACTACCATCTGTGAACGAGTTATTTTAAATTAATATGCTTGCATCTGTGCTCTTTTAGTATTACCAACGCTTAAATACATTTTAACAAACATCTTTTCATAATAAATTAAGTTGATTAGGAATGAAAATGGCGTATTTGTTTTCCAAGTTAAATTTAAAAGAAATCGTGTGCCTAGCGGACGGCGCGTATATATATTTATTTTCTTTTCGAAATAAAGGTATCTTTGTTAATTTCAGTTAGTTTCAGAGTGAAACATATAATTTAAATGTCCGTTATGTATTTAATTTCTGTACATTCCTCTGTCTGAGATTTTTTTTGGGTTAAAAGTCGATACATATTGTTGCTAGATTCCATGATTTGATACCGTCAGAAGCCATTGCATACGCTTCGAGGTAACAAGCAACGTAAATTAAGCTTCCAAGATGCTGAGATGGTTAGCTAACGTGTTGTTTTTATCCTAAGTTCTTAATCTTCGTTTTTCAAATATTGAAAACAATACAAGAATGTCTTACATTTCAACAACAACACATATGATATAGGCAGTGAAAAGAGTTCAAACAACACATCTCTCTCTCTCTCTCTCTCTCTCTCTCTCTCTCTCTCTCTCTCTCTCTTTCAAGTAAAGTATCTTAATTGTTGAATTCTGCGTATTTTGCTTAGTAAACTGAAAATAGATTTTCCCTTGTTAAAAACGTATTGATAAACTGTGAATAGTTACGTCGTTAAATATACTGCTGAATTTATCATTTATTTATCCTAATCCGTGATGGCACAAGTTGTTTACCTGAGTATAACTGCTAAGGAAGACAAGTGCCATTTAATGGATTTATCATCAAAATGAAAGGGACTAAACAAGAGGCATGATTTTAATAGTTTTAGAGGTCTACCAGACAATGCTTCAAACATACTTTTAGAAGTCTCAGACTTATGTCTTCTAAAAATATTTTAAAGAGTTTTCTATAATGTAAAACATCGTACAGATGGAAGATGGTCAAATATACAAACAATTAAAAAGATGATTAAGAAATTAACAGTGACAGAATATTCACTGTCAACACAAGACTTTAAGCAAGAGCAACAAGTGTGGACTTTGTTATGCTCTTGTTATAAATATTTTCCTGATCATTTATTTGACAGCTTCCGTGGTATATATCACTACTTCATATAACAATCAGTTATTTAGTATGGTATCTTAAACTTTTTTTTGGTGCTTAAGCGAAGAAGAAAAAAAAATGCGACACATGCATAAGTAGTATAAAACTGAATAAGACCAAGTATAAAGAAGAACGAGAACCAACTATTATGGTTTTTTTTAAATAGTGCATTTTCAAACAAAACTTTTAAAATTCGTCAAATGGAGAGAAAGTAAAAACTTCAAAGGCTCACCACGATGACTGGAAAATACATAAAGACACCAAGGTAAGGTCGTATTAAGCTAATTTACTGTCATATAATGAGAAATACAGAAAGTCTGATAGGATGGACATATTTTAGGGAAGGTCCTTTCTCCGCCAGCTTTCATAAATATAAAGAAACTGACATGTTGGTCTGTGCGTACGAGATAAGAGGTCTACTTCAATCAGCCCGACGCCAAGATAATTGAAAAATTTTGTGGAGTTAACTACTTTTATGTCTATTGGTCCTGTTTGTTTGTTGTAAACAGAAGTTGACTCTCAATGCCGTCCTTTTTCTTGCACACTCAAATTCTTGCTTTCAGTATGAAGTCCAATATTCAACACCGTTACCGGTTAGGAAAAAAGAATATACTACGTTTACTTTTGATTTTAATTTTAGGCAGAAGAGTAATTATAGCGTCTAAGCCAACAACTAACGTATTGTTTTAATTTCTTTTTTCGTAAGTTGGATACGTTTGAGTAGTTCAGTTACTTTTAGCAAAATGTTATTCATTTACTAAAATAGTGAAGATGGCCATCCACCCTGGAAACAACCTACAAAAACAACAAAACTGAACAGAACTGATGACTCAGGCAGGCAATTAAATATTCTTTAAAGGTTAGGAAATAATTTGAATAAACTAAATAAACTCACTACTTTCCATACTTTAATATTTTAAATTTTAGATATTCAAATATATTTTAAGTACCCAGGGTAAATACAACTACCTATGGTAAGAACTCTTTCAGGTATGCTGCTCCTGTGCTGTGGAACTCCTTACCTGATGATTTTAAAAATGCATCAAGTTTTAATCAATTTAAGAAACTATAGTATATAATGTCATCTTTGAACGGAAATGAATGTAAATGTTTCGCCTGCTCCTAAATTGGTGACAAGATCCAGTTGGTTGTTTATAAATTTTTATTGTGCGGTAATATGTATGTAATGCAATACTCTTCTGCTATTGTTTGCATGATGAGTGTTGTATTTATAAATGTGCTTGTATAAAATGCATAACCCTACTCTATTTGGTGCCTCTTGTCGTGTCATTTTTGTTTGTGCTTTTTTATATTGTAATTCGTTTTTCTCCATCATTTAAAATTCCCTCAGGTGGGGCTTCTGATAAGCACCGTAAGTGGGTCAGAAGATTTTCCCCGCACCCTGGTGTGATTTTTGATCTCTTGAGGGGAGGCGCTCCCGATTGAGTTACGGGGACCCCTGGTGTATGTCATGAATCCCTGCCTGACGGAGCATCATTACTGATCTGATTTGGGGACATAATCTCGTTTAGCCTTGTCTTACTCTCAGGTGGTTCACTTTTGTGCTTTTTTTCATTATCAGCTTTTTACTGTTACAGTCTTTACAGCAGTTTCTAGACTTTTTGTGGTCAATATCAGCAACTCCCACACAACTTTTACTGTCAATTGCATGAGTTACCCTTCTTTTATTGTAGCTTTTATCCTTTTTTGTCATTAAACTGAAGTTGTAATAGTCGGTTTAAAAGCTCATTAGAGCATATGTTGATTTGTTTGTATCTTGCCGACTCAAAATAAATCTTATTGTATTGTATTGTATTGTATTCCTTCTCATATGCAGTTCCCTTGCAAGCAACCTCACTAGACAGCAGTCCTTCTACCCCCGCACCATTGACTAGAATTTCCTACCAGAAGAAGTCAAGGCAGCTCCCTCTGTTGCGGCTTTGCGAGCCCAACTACAAGCCACCAACTGTACATCACTTCCTTCTTCCGCTTTTATCCTCACAATGTACATATTCACCTTTTACTGTTATTTCCTTCTTAGTGTACACACCTAGTTCAGCTTGTTGAATGTTACCAATAACGGAATAAGAAGAAAAAATCCGAAAACCTGTTTCTAGTGGTGTCGATGTAAGTTATTCTTAGAAAATCCGTTTCTTTATCATTTTCAGCCGCACTTTAGTATAGTTGTGACTCATTTATTTTACATCGATTGTGATACAAGTTCCAACAACTTAGATTCATCACGCTTGGTGACTGCTTCATGGGTTCCATACCAGTATTCTGAGAAAATCTCGCCTCTGACAGGATTCGAACCAGCGACCTCCGGATCCGGAGCCCTGCACACTATCCCTAGACCACGTTGCCTTGACCGCACTTAAAACTAGCCTAAGTGGTCTCTAAACAGATAAAAACGTATCGGGAAAAACCAGAAGGGAATTTTACCTAAAGATGCCCTTTGAAAGTTCAGAGAACGGAAGTGAACGTTTTTAACCAGGTTTTCAACGAAAACCTGGTTATTGTAAAGCTGAAATCGGCGGGCGGGCGGGCGGGCGGGCGGGGGCGGGCGTCAACTTTTGGTTTCCGCTCAATAACTTGAGTTTGCTTTGGCCTATTGACGCCAAACTTGGTTTATGGGTAGCTTATATCAAGAGGCAGCTTGGGATTGCTACCCATGTGTCTGTGATTAAGGTCAAGGTCACTGTTGCTAAAAATAGAAATTCAGTTTCCGCTCAATAACTTGAGTTTTCTTTGATCTATTGACCCCAAACTTGGTTTATGGGTAGCTTATATCAAGAGGCAGCTTGGGATTGCTACCAGGATGCCTGTGGTAAAGGTCAAGGTCACTGTTGCTAAAAATAGAAATTCAGTTTCCGCTCAATAACTTGAGTTTGCTTTGACCTATTGACCCCAAACTTGGAATATGGGTAGCTTATATCAAGAGGCAGCTTGGGATTGCCACCCAGGTGTCTGTAATCAAGGTCAAGGTCACTGTTGCTAAAAAAGGAAATTAATTTCCGCTCAATAACTTTAGTTTGCTTAGACCTATTTAAACCAAATTTAGTATTTGGGTAGCTGATATCAAGATGCAACTTGGCATTGCTACCCAGGTGTCTGTGGACAAGGTCAAGGTCACTGTTGCTTAAAAAAGAAATTCAGTTTTCACGTAATAACTTGAGTTTGCGTTGACCTGTTTACACCAAACTTGCTGTGTGGGTAGCTTTTATTAAGATGCAGCTTGGGATTGCTATTATATCTGGTAGCAAGGTCAAGGTCACTTGCTTACAATAGAATTTTCAGCTTCTACTCAATAACTTCAGCACACTTTGACCTATTGATACTCAACTTGGCATGTGTGTAGCTTACATGAAAATACAGCCTGGCATTGCTACTCAGGTATCTGATTTATTTTTATTTTGAACTATTGAAACCAACTTTCTGTGTTGGTACCAAAATAACAGCACCATTTTTACTTCACTGCCATATTTCTTCCTAATTCCTGTCACATCAATACTTGGTCGTTGAAAACCTGGTTTTCGTCGCATTGCGGCGCTTCTTGTCTTTACTTAATTTTGTCTAAACAAAGTCTGTTTAAGAAATATAGGAACACTGACTGGAAATAAACAGTGATTAATTTCGACAGGTACATTCTACACTGCTAACTTTTCACATATAACATTGTAGTTAATCTACTGAAAGTAAGACGGGTTCAGCTGGAAAGCTCAGTTCTTTAGAGTGTGCCTTTTTTAGCACCGTGTCTGTACTGAAAGTAAATAACTGTTTTAGAAACTTCTCACAATTCAACAATGTTACTGGTTGACGTCTACGGCAACAAAAATGGCATAGAAAATGTAAGTTAGTCACAGAGATAGGAATGACATTTTCGCATTGTCTACTCTGCATATATTAAATGAATTGCTGAACTTTATTTCACGTTTTTGTTTATATATACATATCTTTGTTGAAAAAAGGTGCCTTCACAATATGTCATTTACTAAACCTTATCAAATGCGTTTTAAAACGGTACAGAAGGAATACTTTATCCCCGGTTAACTTGAACTTGAATATATAACAGTTTATCACATGAAAATGAATGGCATGCACCTTAATTAAAGTGCTTAAAGGTAACATCTATTTTTTCTTTGCTGCTCTTGATGTTTGAGATTCACGATTCTAAAATTGCCTAGCAACGTTCCACAATTTCTTAATTAAACTTCTAAAATTTTATGCATAAAACACGCCCAAAAAGTAAGCTGAATGATGGATGTGTTCTAACAATAAATTGTACCAAGGGAGGGAACTCGTTCTTGGCTTGAGCTGAATTCCGAACAACTTTGTAAAGATAGCTGACCATTTAAAATCCCACATTTCAGGCAGTTATTAATACACATAAATTTATGTGTTAGACTTTTACATTACAGCATAAACTCTGATGAAAGTCAACATAAGACAGGGGCGTAGCTAGAAGTACTCATATACGCATGGGCGTACAAATCAGTTCAAAGATCAATAAATTGAAAGGACTATATAGTTAAAAATAGGTGTAAACAGTGAAAAGCTAAAGAGGCAATGTTAAGACTTACTCAGAATAAGAAAAATCATGATTGAATACATAGATCTGGCTGGCAATTTGAAACATTATTCCCGATTAGGAGCAACATTACATCACCCCGACTCAGTACTTTTATTCATCCGTTGAAATAAATGACTCTATCGGGAGGTTCAAAATACCCCCAATGGACTTAAAGTACAGTTGAAAACATCCTACTCCTCCCTCATTTAAGTAAAATTATCAACACTGTAGAAGAAAGACAACCCAAGTATTATAATTTATAGTACAACTGTGCTGCAGTTGCTGATCATAAATCTAAACATAAAACTGTTCTTAAAACGAGAAGCGGAAAAACAAAGAAAAAGAATAAATGAATGATTGAAATTGAAAAGTGATAAGAACCGAATCCTTTCACAATCAAATTTAGAGTAAGCAAATCAGCAGCTTCTTCGCTGTGACAAAGCAAAAGTTCAATAAAATAACATGAATTACACCATGGACACAAAAGCACAAACATAACAGGTCTTACAAAGAGCAACTATTATGGTCTGTGTGAATATGCTGAACTGGTGACTATAAGTGTGACGTGATTATTGTATAAGGTTTTTGAAATACCGCAATATCGAAAAAGCAGGGTACATCTAGATGACCACATTTCATTGTAAGCTGACAATACATACAAAACATATGTTACTTTGTTAAAGAGACAGAGTTAGTAGCAAACAAAAATCAAGCAAAAAAACAACAAGAACTTAACAAACACTGCAGAGGAATTTAAAAATGAATAAACACAGATGTATAGATGTTTTTAGAAATTTTTGACAATATAAGATAAATAGTATATCTGACACTAATGAACGATTTATAACACCAAACAGAACTTGTAACTGCCCCTGTAAGTTAAGAATATGCAATCTTTTCCGTCCTATGATGACATTAGGTTTTAGACTGGTTAAAACTGGTTGCAGTCCTAAAATCATCAGGGAGGGGATTCCACAGCATTGGAGCAGCATACCTAAATGGGTTTATACTTGTTGTATGTATTCTTGGAGCCTGCAAAATGTTAGATTATCTAAAGTTAATTGATGAGCTTCGTTTAACTACTAATTCTGATTATATTACTGGAAAAATTTCATTTAGGATTTTAATTGTTTCAATTGACCTGATTCTCATTCTTCTAATATATAATGTCGGAGGTTCATTTTATTTAATATTTTTTATAAGTTGAAGTGTAATAACATTAAAGATATCTAAGTGCCCTCTCTTACTCTCTTTTCCATTTCTTTGTATTAACTTCAGAAAAAAATGCCATGCAGTAGGACAGAAGTTAAAGTTTGACGGAATAAAAGTATGAACTAAATCAGAGACCTTATATAAGGTCTCTGACTAAATTTACTTAAATTATGACATATTCTATGAAGAAAGTTAGTTTACCTGCTTTCTTGTAAATGTTACCAATGTGGAAATCAAAATTGAGTTCGTAATCTACATCAATGCCTAAAAGTTTAAGTGTTTCTTCACATTTGTCATTTCAATTTCCTATTTTAAAGACTGAATTTTTCATGAATGATTTGCAATAGCTTGAATTAATCTGAATTTGCCTGCATGTTGTTACACTTAAACATAACATAACATAACATAACATAACATAACATAACATAACATTAAATGTAAACATATATTTAGAGCCATTATAATTACACAGTTCAGTGAAAAAAGCATGCATTTACTTAGAAGGACATAAAACATTTACAAGTAAACATTTCAATTGATAATTTAAATAGTACCAGGTTATAACATAGATACATCTTTTTATACAGCACCATATTTACAATATTTTTATCTGACAGAAACAACAATCTGGGAGAAAATTTAACAGAAAAAATTCTGGGAGAAAAAGTTAACAGAAAACAGTTGTCAGAAGAAATATTTGCATAATTAATTAATAAACTGAGACCATAAATTGCCTTGTACACGTAGATGTAGATCCAGCACCCTTTAAGTGCATTTACGTTGCTTGTTACACTTAAGTGCATTTTACATTGCTTGTTACCTTGAAACACATTTTACGTTGCTTGTTACCATGTAACAAATTTTAAGCTGCTTTTTACCTTGAAACTTTTTTTACGTTGTTTGTTACATTGAAGCGCATTTCACATTGTTTGTTATCTTGAAGCACATTTTACGTTGCTTGCTATTTTGAAGCACATTTTACGTTTCTTGTTACATTGAAACACATTTTACGTTGCTTGTTTCCTTCAAACACATTTTACGTTGCTTATTACCTTGAAACACATTGTACGTTGTTTGTTATCTTGATGCACATAGTACGTTGCTTATTACCTTGAAACACATTGTACGTTGTTTGTTATCTTGATGCACAATGTACGTTGCTTATTACCTTGAAACACATTGTACGTTGTTTGTTATCTTGATGCACATTGTGCAATTGTTTGTTATCTTGAAGCACATTTTACGTTGCTTGTTTCATTCAAACGCATTTTACGTTGCTTGTTACCTTGAAACACATTTTACGTTCTTTGTTATCTTGATGTAACTTGTACGTTGCTTATTACCTTGAAACACATTGTACGTTGTTTGTTATCTTGAAACACATTGTACGTTGCTTGTTACCTTGACACACATTGTGCATTGTTTGTTATCTTGAAGCACATTTTACGTTGCTTGTTAAATTGGAAAATATTTTACATTGTTTGATACCTTTAAGCACATTTTACGTTGTTTGTTACTTTGAAGCACATTTTACGTGGTTTGTTATTTTAGAGTGCATTTTATGTTGCTTGTTACCTTGAAGCACATTTTACGTCGTTTGCTACATTGAAGCACATTTTACGTCGTTTGCTACATTAAAGCACATTTTATGTTGTTTGTTACCTTGATGCACATTTTACTTTGTTTGTTACTTTAAAACATTTTATATTCTTTTTACTTTGGAGCACATTTTACGTTGCTTGTTACCTTGAAGCGGATGCAACGACTCCTGACAGCAAATCAAAATTTTAATAAGGTTATTGAGGAATAGCACACTTTACAGCAATATTTGCCTCACGGGTCAGAATTTATTTAATTTTATTTCTCTATTTCCGTTTATTTAATCAGTGTCTTTTTCTTTCATTTAGATTTAGAGGACAAGGTTAATGTTCTAACGAAAACAGTTTCGCGATGTTGGCTTGTTGGCTTTCTGTTCAGTCATACTAAATTTAGGCTTTTTAAAATACATTAAAATGAATGAATTATAGCGATGTAATTGATACAAAGAAAATATTAGTATCTGTTTTGACCATATTTTTTCGTTTGTGTATAATAGATACAATATGAGTTTTTCTTCGAAACGTGTCTTTTTACAGACGTAAAGAAGGCGGTTCGCTAGGACAAACGACAATTTTTGTCCGAGCCGAAGCCGAGGAAAATTGTTGTTCGTCCTCTCAAGTCGTCTTCCTAACGTCTGTAAGACGACACTTTTAAAGGAAATACGAGTAAATGCATCTGACTTATACGGCGATTACGTGTAAAGAATAAATAAAAAAAATAGATAGACAAATAAATACAAGTCCACGTGGAAGTTAACAGTTACTAAAAGGTGTCTTCTTACAATCGTAAGAAAACATTTTTCGAAAAGCTCTGCTGGATGTATAATTTTACTATAATTGATTGAATATTTGACTTAAGGACTGATTGATGTTTTCTCTCTAACACCGGGATTCTCTGTTCATTGTATTAAGTGATGTAGAAATCGAAATCAACTTTAGAAATGCCTTAGCTCCACTTTGATTTTTATCATACGTATCGGGATTTCTTTTCCCTGTGGCAGATGTTCATGGTTGAAGCTTGGTTTTAATGATGGCTATTGATTTCAGCTAGTTACGAAGTGTATGTTTCTATGTTTTAAGCTTTGACATTACTTTCCCTGTACAATATATGTCTTCTCAAGCATACACAGTAGAATTATTAAGTAAATTTAAATTCTAAATTGAAGAACTAAGATTTATAGTACTCGGTATATCAAACATTAACTTAAAATAATCTATGGATACTGTACGGCCCAGTACAACTTCTTTTACAGAGACTCGTAATCCTTAAAGGAGCAGTTAAAAAGTATTAATAATCTCTCTTTCTTTTTGCCAAAAATGTCTGATTCTTTTCAGTAGCGCATGAGACGGATGATATAAGAAAACAATACATTAAACCATTCTATTAGAAACACCCGAGTAATATGAAATTTACTGAATTGTTAAGGACTTCTTACAAGAATGTTTTAAGAAATTTAGCAGCTTTCACATTCAAAGCATTTGAACGTCGCAGACTATTTATTAATATGTAAATGAATATTTTTCAGGTCTCTCCCAAACTGTATTAATTAATTCTCAATGTTTATTTTCATTCATTTGATATGACTGTTATGTATATGATATATGTATGTATGCTCATAATTTAAATGTATAATTCGGTGTTGTCCGATTGAATGCAGTTGAACTAACACTAGCAACACTGTCATGCCATATTGATATATGTAATTATTTGTATGTTGATATTGATGCTATGATTATGGACCATGATTGGCTTATTTCATAATAAAAGAATATCTATCTATGATTTAACTACTGCCTCGCATTGCTTATATTGTAATACCCTGGTGTTTCTTTAAACTCTTACCTTGACTTGTAGAACATATTTTTTCTACACAGTGGAATTTCCTTCAAATTGTTCCTATTATCACTATTTATTGTATAACTTGTTCATGAATATAGGGTATGATGTGAGCTTCTCACCATACAAAGTTCAACGTACTAAGACTCTTGATAATTTTGACTTATGTTCGCCAAATGTAAAATGTGTTTAAGACGTGTATTTTCACAATCTGTCTTGCACCTAGATTTCTAAATAATATGCATTTAAAGTGAATTTTGAATGGTAGTCTCGTACGTCTATACTGAATGTATCCAGTTTTCACGACTTATGTAAACAATAAATTGCTTCGTATTTTGACACTTTAGAATTTAGACTTTGATTGTATATGATAGAGTAGCCCAACAAATTGTGCGCCAGGGCTCTTTATTATATAGACGATGTTCGCCCTTGGCCCTTCGTAAAGGCCGACATCTATGTAATATCAGTTTGTAAATCGGTCGGTCTTGCAGTCGAAATATTGAGACTAATGATAGAGAAACCAAAGATCTGTAGTTCGGTCGAATGATTATTCCTAAGTCAAAGTGTAACACTTCCATTTTCATGTTCTTTGTTTAAACGCACTTGCTATTCGGCCATTTTGAATACTTTGTTTACCCACGGAGAGAAGTCGCATAGCAACTGTGGATGCTGTGAATCCTGTGGCTGACGTGGGACAATTATTTTTAACTCAATTTTAATGATGCTCCCTTATATTGCATCTCGCAAACGTAAATTTGAGGTTTGTTTTATACCTTTCAATGGTTTTACCACTGTCATCCTTTAAAATATAAAGTATTTTGTTGGTAAATGCAACCCCACAGAAAACTTGTGGAGCGTCTTTTTTTCCACACTCCCACAGAAAATATGTGGAGTTCCACGGAAAATTTGTGGATCGTTCTTTTGCACAGCTGTGGATAGTGTGGGGATTGTGGCATATAAATAGCCCGATTTCTTTCATTCGGGGTCTTCCAAGTTCTAAATTCACATAGGCTCACCGTATTTGGCTTTTTCAAGAAACTTATATTTTCGGCGTATTCAACTTAATTTTAAACGGTGTGCACTCATTTTTTATGCATATTTCCAGTAAATTTTTTAGATAAAAGAGCAAGTAAACCTTAAACATTGTCTTATATAGTATTTATTTCTTTGTTGTTATTATCTTGGGAACTGACAGAACCGCGTCATTTCTGTGGTTTCGCCGCGACTGTCACCGTGATTTTTAACTTTGTACTATTTTCCTAGAATAACTTGTTTTCTGATTTTGTTAGATATAATAAAGTTTTATTAAAATAAGTTGAATTAGATATTGTTTCTTATGTGTTTAGTTAGGTGTTTCCCAAGAATTATTATAAATATAATAGTTGGGAGTCCAACCAAAAATAAGCTAGCCCTCTCGCAAGGATTGGCTTCGACAGTCACGGAGAGCAGTCGATCAGGGTAACTGTGGCTTACAAGAGAAAAACTAACGAGGTCACTGAGAGCAGCCAATGACGGTACTGCAGTCTACAGCAGAGTTAACAAGAACTGAGAGTAAGCACCACTGAAGATATCAGGGGCATTAACCACTGGTCCAATACTTGAGCCAAGTCGGTCATCCAGGTCGTGGGTTTCATAAAGTCAAACCTCAGAACCCTAAGCAATACGTCCAAATAGTCGCTTATCAGCATTAAACATAATAGAAAATACCAAGCGCAGGAGCGTAACATTTTATGGTGGCAGCGGTGGGATCTACTGTATTCCAGAGGTAGATTCAGAGATTCGAACCTGTTTTTGGCGTTACGAAGTATTATTATTTACTGATAAGCGTTATAGCTTTTTGGCTGTATTTAATATAGACATACGCACTGATACTGCTTGAACCCCACTGCATCATGAGCACAAAAAGCCCTACACTTGTTGACAGTGAGGGAGTAATAAGCTTTAAAGATTTGCAACCAAACCAAGGAATGCAAGGCAGATCTACTGACTTCGAGACAGCCGATGAGATATCAGATGTGGCATCAGTGCGGAGTGACGTCTTGGTTGAGTCAAAGAATGATAGCAATACTAACACCAATGGGAATGCTGCTGCAGAGATATCGGCTATGATGAGTGGTGTAACAAGTGTCCTGAGAGATGTGGTGAAAGACTTCAAGAGCTGAGACAAGCCCCTGTAAGACAAGCAAATTCTGAAAGCTGTCCACAGATCCACGCATTACATGAGCCCTATGTAGAGCAACCAAGAGTGTCCTATGGAGAAGTCAGATTTAAGAACAACAGGTATGATACTTCGAGAAGACCACCTGAGAGTTATGGACATGGTGAATACTATGATACGGCCTACGTCAGAAGACCTCAAAGCTGTGGCCACACAAGTATTGTGAAGATACCTTCCTTTACAGGCAAAGAAGACCGGGCTACATGGATAGCTCGATTTGAAGCTGTTGCTTAGGATAGAGGGACAAGCAAGTGAATTTGTCTTTACTCAACTACCTCAATCAGTTGTGCAGAACTATGATGAATTGACTGCAGAACTTAACAGTCGTTTTCGGAAAATTGAGACAGCTAGGTCATTTGCGGCTAAATTTAGTAACAGGATACAAGAAGCTGGGGAAACCATTGAGGAATATGCGGCAGATCTCAAGAGGCTATATGATAAGGCCCATGGGTACAGGGATAGAAGAACCAGGGACGAAGATCTAGTCAGAAGGTTTCTTGATGGACTGAAAGATGAGGAGTTGAAATTCCAGGTGGAATATCATAAAGAACCCTCCAATATTGATGAGGCTGTGTTTCATGTAGTCAACTTAATACAAACAAGAAATGCTTCTAAGAGTGACAGACGAAATAAACATATTATACGGCAGTCCCTGGTGGAAGTACCAAATGAGTTGTCAAAGTGCCAAAGCATTAAGAGGGCGCCTGAGTGGAAAGTAGCAGATACCCCAAAGAATGAAGAGAAAAGCGATGAAATGAAAGTGCTAGATCAAATCCTTGAAAGACTGGAAAAGCTTGAAAGGGCGCAAGAACCTGAAAAAAGGACGGAAATTAGCAAGAGGCCAGATAGGAGGGGTGTTGAATGCTTTAACTGTCATAAGCATGGACATTACTCAAGGGATTGCCCAGCAAAGAAAATTAATGGTAGGAAAACTGAAGATTCAGCAAGGCCCTTTGCAAAGAAGCCTTTAAACTTCAACGGACCAGCTCTTGCGGCCAAAGAGGGGTCCAAGTAAAGAATATAGAGAAGGCCACAGACACTAACAAAAAGCGGACTTCAGAAAATAAGGACGCAAGGAATGGAGAGAATGGCCTGAAGAAGGAGACAAACGATGGTGTCTATGTTTGGGGTACTGTTGAGGGAGAACCGGTTGTGTTCACTGGCTGACACAGGTGCCTCAAGAACCATTTTGTCAAATAGAGTTTACCTTACATTGGATAAGCAGAAAAGGCCAATATTGCAAAATTCTACATATCTGAAGGGGGCAGGGGGTGCGCCAATTAAAATATTTGGAAAAGGACAGTTTGAAATTAAGTTGGGAGAACTTAATCTTAAGCGTGAGGTCATAGTGGCTGATATCGAAGATGATGCCTTGCTTGGTTATGACATTCTGAACTCTGCTGATCTTCTTCTTACCAAGAACTTAGTAATTCTGGAGGGAAAAAGATACCCTGCCGTCGGAGGCTGGACGCTTTGAAGACTAGGAAAGTCACTATCGCAAAAGATGTTGAAATTCCTGGAAAGGCGGAGACAATAGTAGATGTCTATGTAGAAAGAAGTGAAGCGGATGATGAGGATTCAACCGCAGACTTCTTGGTAGAACCAACTGATGGTTTTAAGGACAAGTATCAGTTAGTATTACCATCTACTCTGGTGGATATAAACAGGGCTGCTACAGCAAAGGTGCGCATCTTGAACCCGTTCCCAGTAGACGTCAAACTGAGACAAGATGCGGTGATAGGCAAAGCAGAGAAAGTAGAAAAAGATAGTTAGTATAGTATCGGAAGCAGAGCACAATGGTGAGACCGGAAACTTAAACAAAATTCGGCAGATAAAAGTTGCCAAGGAAGTGGAAGAAGAGGCCACAATAAGTCGACCAAAAGCATGCTCAGAAGATATTCCCAGTCATTTGACGGAACTATATAATGAAGCGGTGAAAAATCGGACAAGTGAGGAAGCTGAAATAATAGCTGGCCTCCTGGTGAAACATGAGCACACATTTTCAAAAGATGAATGGGATATTGGCTTGACAAACCTGGTAGAGCATCCGATAAAAACGAATGGTGCAGAACCAATCAAGCAACGCCCAAGAAGAGTTTCTTTGGCTTACGCGGACGAAGAGAAGAAGGCGATCGATGACCTTTTGAAGAAGGGCGTGATACAAAAGAGCACTTCTCCATGGGCTAGTCCAATTGTGCTTGTTAAGAAGAAATCTGATGCGATCAGGCCTTGTGTTGACTATCGAAAGGTCAATGCACTGGTGAAACAAGACGGCTTCCCATTGCCAAGAGTACAAGACTGTCTCGATAGGGTGGCCGGTGCAAGCTTATTTAGCAGCTTTGATCTCACCAGTGGGTACTTTCAAATACCTCTTAAACAGGAAGACATCCCAAAGAGCGCGTTTGTCTGTAAATTTGGACAATTTGAGATGACGCGATTGCCATTTGGGCTTAACAATAGTAGCAGTACATTTCAGAGGATGATGGAGATTGCGCTACAAGGTCTTCAATAGGAAACCTGCTTAGTCTACATTGACGATATAATTATCTATGGGGCGAATTTAATTCAGCATCTTCATAGGGTAGATCAAGTTTTAAATAGAATACAGAGTGCTGGCCTAAAACTGCGCCCAGACAAATGTCATTTACTGCAGACCGAAGTTGTTTTCTTAGGCCACATTGTCTCTAAAGATGGTGTCAGACCTGATCCGTCAAATATCTCAAAAATTGTCAACTGGCCGCGGCCAGAAACATCTAAGCAAGTAAAGCAATTCGTCGCTACAGGATCTTATTATAGAAAATTTGTGAAGGGTTTTGCGACAATTGCGAGACCACTAATAGACCTTACCAAGAAGGGAAACGATTTCATTTGGAGTATGGAATGTGAGCAAGCCTTTTGTGCATTGAAGAAGGCGTTGATTAGTCCGGACGTGATGGGCTACCCTCTGAACAAAGGTGGCTTATTCATCCTTGACACAGATGCATGTGGAGTTGGGATCGGCTCGGTGCTGGCTCAAGAGCAACAGGGACGTGAAAGAGTAATTTCCTACGCAAGCAGGGGATTAAACAAAGCAGAGCGAAACTACTGTATAACTGAGAAGGAGCTTCTGGCAGTAGTTTTCTTTATTCAGTACTTCCGGCAATACCTTTTTGGGAGACGGTTCCTGGTTCGAACCGATCATCAAGCTTTAGTCTGGCTATTCAGCCTTAAGGAGCCTAGTGGTAAAATAGCCAGGTGGATTGAGATCCTAGCACCGTACCACTTTGCTATAGAGTACCGACCAGGAAGGAAGCAACCACATTGTGACGCATTATCCAGGTGTGAGCAACCAAGAGACTGTCAGTGTAGTGAGGTTGATATGAGTGAAGCGCTAAAATGTGGACCATGCGGTAAATGTCGGAAAAGGGCTGAGCAAATGGTATTTATGAATACATCTGAGAAAGATTATGACTTTGGGGCAAAGAGTGAGGGAAGAAAGGCAACACTTAGAATAAGAGGAGCGACAGCAGACGAAGAACAAAGCACCTCTAAGAGTGCATCATATGACGAGGTTCAGCCTTGGCTTAAAAGGTTTACACCCGAAATGATATCTGAGAAGCAGAGAGCTGACCCAGACATTGCACCGATCATCCAGGCTCTAGAAAGGGAAGAAAGGCCAACCAGTTCAGATATGGAAAGGGAAAGTCCAGCAACAAGACAGTATTGGATCTAATGGGACTCTCTTTTCATCAGGAATAAAGTTGTGTACAGACGATTCAAAAAGAAGAACGGAACTGATGAGTATGAACAGGTTATTGTACCAAAGAGTTTGCAAAAAGACATTTTGAGCCAAATGCACGATAGAGTGTTAGCAGGGCATTTAGGTACAAAGAAGACTAAAAACAGGATTCAGTCAAATTTTTATTGATATGGCCTGAAGGGTGATGTTAATTTATATGTTAAGACCTGTGACTCGTGCGAATCTGACAAGGCATTGCAGAAACCCCCTAGAGGTCCAATGGGTCAAATGCAAAGTGGCGCCCCATGGGATACGCTGGCAATTGATTATCTTGGTCCATTACCTATCACTACCAATGGAAATAGGTATATATTAGTCTTAACTGACCATTTTACCAAGTATGTCGAAGTCATTGCAGTCCCATCCCAGCTAGCTGAAGATTGTGCTCTTAGGATTGCAAATGACTTTATTTCGCGTTGGGGGACGCCTCTAAGAATTCACAGTGATCAAGGCTCTACCTTTGAGGGCACTGTTTTTAAAGAACTTTGCTCCTTATTGCAGGTTAAAAAGAGTCGAACAAGTCCAAGGAATCCGAAATGTAACGGTCAAACGGAGCGCTACAACAAGACGCTTCTTAAGATGATAAAGGCCTACATTATTGATCAGACAGACTGGGACCTTTTCCTCGGATGCTTGGCAGGAGCATACAGATCTTCACCAAATGAGTCGACCAAACTAACACCGAATATGTTGTGCATTGGTCGAGAGGTCAGACTTCCTGGACAGTTGGTGTATGGAACGAAAGAGGACGACACAGTGTCATCATATCGGCCATATGTAGAAACGATTCAAAAGCGCATGCTCAGAGCACATGAGGTTGCAAGAACACATCTTAAAGTCAGCGCAAAGCGAAGTAAGGACTTGTATGATGCCAAGATGTCGTTTGTGTGTTACAAGGTGGGCGACATAGTCTGGTTGTTGCATGAGACTAGAACAGTTGGTATATCCCCAAAACTTGAGAAGAGGTATGATGGGCCATACGTCATCACCAAGAAAATGTCACCTGTAAATTTTGTGGTGCAGCTGGACCCTGAGGGGCACTCTGTGCTAATACATCATGATAAATTGAAAATGTATAATGGGGCAAAGGCGCCAAAGTGGGCCCATAAGATGTCAAAACGACTATTAAATAAACAATAATGTCTGATGTGTTTTTGTTTTGTTTTATGAGACGAGCGAGCCGAAAATGCTAAATGCTGGTCACGTTATTGGTATCGATGCCGAACTGAACCTTTGACATGTTATCGCTGAAGCGTTCTTATTAATTGTCATGAAGAGTTTATCATTACGGTTGACGTGTTTGCGTGTAAAGTACTGTCAGTTACCCTGAGGTCTATGTGCTGAGTTAACAGGAAGTAATTTTTTTTTACAATTGGTGTCTTGCAGGAAGCAATGGACAACAGGCCAGTCAAGAGGAGGTTGTTCACTTGCATGCAGTGTGGAGGTGCTGGAGCTAGCTATGTGGGAGAGCGGTACCGGGTGGTTGACCATGTCATGAAACACCACATGGCTCTGGATCAGACCCCATTCTATTGTAAGCTTTGTATGTTTCGTTGCACAACCTTAGACCAGCTGGACAGACATGTGACAAGCTTCAAGAGACATGTTACCATGGTTGCCATGCCTGAGTACCAAGGTGATGCTTCTCGGTATCTGGTGCGCAACCCCAATGCCAGGCCAATCAAGGAAGGTATAGACTTCCGACCCCTCACTGAAGAGGAGCATCAACGGTTTAGGCCCACAGAGAGTTTGGCATCGACCAGCACACCTAGCCAGAGCAACCCTGAAGAGCTGGTCACCGTTAAGCTGCTCCCATCAGTTTTGGCCTCACTGCTTTCATCTACTGGTATCAACCTAAAGGCTCAGACACCACTTGCACCACCTGTGAACCAGTACGATCCTGCTAGGCCAAGTTTGACTGAGCCTATTGACACAGACTTCATGGATGATATCTTCGGTACTTCGTCCAACTGCGCAGGTACTGGAGGATCCAACACGCATCCTCAGCCGAACGTTAGAAGTCAGTCGTTGAGGTATGAGCCGACACCCATACTGTCAACTTCTCCACAGCTTCGCATCCCTGATTTTCCTGCGGCCAGGAGTGGATCTCATACCCCTGCTGTATCCAACCGGTCAGCATTCTCTCCTCTGATGACACCTGAGCTGCCCAACTGTACGGAGGAGAATATCATGCCTCAGCTATTAGGGGAACAGTCGTCAGAGAATATGATATTCTCACCCCTACCAGCACAGTCTGCAGCTAAGCAGCCGGAACCAGTTAAGAAGATGGTGGACCAGGAGACCCAGACGCTGCCTCAGAATACCCAGAAGGAGGATTCATTGGCCCCTTTGAATGCTGTGCTTGGGCATTTTGAGAAGACCATGGAGGTGGCCCTTGGTAAAGTGACATTTGCAGTCGAGTCAGTAGCAAGGGCCACTCGTCATTTTCAGCAGTCTCTTGATGCCATGGGTACTTCCTTGACGCAGATCTCAAGGGCAGTCGATCGCTTGACAGATGAGCAGAGGCGCCAAGCACGCAATCGCGAGACGACCAGCAGCCAAAGCACCAACAAGAGGGCGAGGGAAGATGAAGATAAGGAGAATGACAGGGCCTTAAAGTCAGTTGTCACTAAGAAGAGCAACACTCACCGGAGATGATTTCCTTCTATTTATAGTATTAATTGTTTATTGTTAAGAAACTGTTAAGAGTTTACTGTTAAAAGAAATTCTATAAAATTTAAGAATTAATTGTTGAATGTATAGTTGTCTCTAGTCATAGGTTTTCCTAGTCATAAGTTAATGAATAATTACACTTACTTTCTGGTATGTTTAAGTGCTCTTCATTGAAATTAAGTTGTAAAAGGAATTTTATTGAGTCATTACTTCTCCTTGTAATTAAACCATAATTCTCGTTATGCTTTTTAAATATAAATGATGTTCTGTCAGTTATTGACTGCGGAGTTATGTGTCTATTTATAACTTTTTTATTCAGTGCTAAAATGTTAAGTTAGGGTACTCACCATCGTATTTAAGGTTTTCCATATGCTCATTATGTATTATTGGTGAAAATAGTATGTATGGCAACAGGAGTTTTGCCATAGAAAACTGGGGGGTAATGTAATACCCTGGTGTTTCTTTAGACTCTTACCTTGACTTGTAGAACATATTTTTTCTACACAGTGGAATTTCCTTCAAATTGTTCCTATTATCACTATTTATTGTATAACTTGTTCATGAATATAGGGTATGATGTGAGCTTCTCACCATACAAAGTTCAACGTACTAAGACTCTTGATAATTTTGACTTATGTTCGCCAAATGTAAAATGTGTTTAAGACGTGTATTTTCACAGCACCTAGATTTCTAAATAATATGCATTTAAAGTGAATTTTGAATGGTAGTCTCGTACGTCTATACTGAATGTATCCAGTTTTCACGACTTATGTAAACAATAAATTGCTTCGTATTTTGACACTTTAGAATTTAGACTTTGATTGTATATGATAGAGAAACCAAAGATCTGTAGTTCGGTCGAATGATTATTCCTAAGTCAAAGTGTAACACTTCCATTTTCATGTTCTTTGTTTAAACGCACTTGCTATTCGGCCATTTTGAATACTTTGTTTACCCACGGAGAGAAGTCGCATAGCAACTGTGGATGCTGTGAATCCTGTGGCTGACGTGGGACAATTATTTTTAACTCAATGTTAATGATGCTCCCTTATATTGCATCTCGCAAACGTAAATTTGAGGTTTGTTTTATACCTTTCAATGGTTTTACCACTGTCATCCTTTAAAATATAAAGTATTTTGTAAATGCAACCCACAGAAAACTTGTGGAGCGTCTTTTTTTCCACACTCCCACAGAAAATATGTGGAGTTCCACGGAAAATTTGTGGATCGTTCTTTTGCACAGCTGTGGATAGTGTGGGGATTGTGGCATATAAATAGCCCGATTTCTTTCATTCGGGGTCTTCCAACTTCTAAATTCACATAGGCTCACCGTATTTGGCTTTTTCAAGAAACTTATATTTTCGGCGTATTCAACTAAATTTTAAACGGTGTGCACTCATTTTTTATGCATATTTCCAGTAAATGTTTTAGATAAAAGAGCAAGTAAACCTTAAACATTGTCTTATATAGTATTTATTTCTTTGTTGTTATTATCTTGGGAACTGACAGAACCGCGTCATTTTTGTGGTTTCGCCGCGACTGTCACCGTGATTTTTAACTTTGTACTATTTTCCTAGAATAACTTGTTTTCTGATTTTGTTAGATATAATAAAGTTTTATTAAAATAAGTTGAATTAAATATTGTTTCTTATGTGTTTAGTTAGGTGTTTCCTAAGAATTATTATAAAATATAAATAGTTGGGAGTCCAACCAAAAATAAGCTAGCCCTCTCGCAAGTATTGTCTTCGACAGTCACGGAGAGCAGTCAATCAGGTTAACTGTGGCTTACAAGAGAAAAACTAACGAGGTCACTGAGAGCAGCCAATGACGGTACTGCAGTCTACAGCAGAGTTAAC
Source organism: Cyclina sinensis (assembly GCA_012932295.1). Taxonomy (NCBI): domain Eukaryota; kingdom Metazoa; phylum Mollusca; class Bivalvia; order Venerida; family Veneridae; genus Cyclina; species Cyclina sinensis. Next base: position 217,085 of record JAAONU010000116.1, read on the forward strand.
AAGAACTGAGAGTAAGCACCACTGAAGATATCAGGGGCATTAACCACTGGTCCAATACTTGAGCCAAGTCGGTCATCCAGGTCGTGGGTTTCATAAAGTCAAACCTCAGAACCCTAAGCAATACGTCCAAATAGTCGCTTATCAGCATTAAACATAATAGAAAATACCAAGCGCAGGAGCGTAATAATATATCAGATTCCTTCTCGTGTGCTACTATCCTTTTGCACTCATTATACAAAAGAACATTCCTGAATCGGTGGCCGAGAGGTTTGTGCGTTGGGTTACGAAGCTAGCCACCCGGGTTCGATTCCGGGTAGCAACTGAGTTACCGACTGATTTCCCAGGACTGGGTGGTAACCTAATCGGGTACTGTTTCCAACAGTATCGGCCTAGACTGGGGATCGGGGAGGTAAAATACACGCACCGTAGGGTCTTCTGGAAATAAGTTGTTCCATCCACACCAGGTGGGGGCTTTTGTTGACTACCCATGTTAAATAAGAATGTGTTACATTAAAATGCCTTAAAACATGTTGCATGTGGTTCCTCAATGTAGATATGCATCGGGTGTCATAGGCATCTGCTGAGGTAAAACATTCTGTGGTCTTTTGTATAATCAATGCAAAAGGATATTTCATCAAACATCTTTTCATAATAAAGCAAGTTGATATGGTGTAAAAGATAGCGTGATTAAAGACAATCATAAAGCGTTTTCATCACAAAAATAATGTATCTATGTCACTTTTAGTTAGATTTAAGAGTGAAACATATATATTTCAAATGCTCCTTCATGTATCTATTTACTATAATTCCCGCTGTATAAGACTTCAATCTGTTACCATGTGATACCTGCCGTAACTACAATTGATGATTTGACGCTGTCAGAGGCCGATAAATACGCTTCGAGGTAACAAGCATCTTAATGTCAGGGCGCAGGGATCCCTTGTTAAAGTCGTATTTTTTTAGCTGTGAACTGTTCAATACGGCCCTAAATGCCTGAGCTTGGTTCAGGTATTCATGTTTACAGTAAATTTAAATACATTGTAATAATGAAAGCATCACAATCCTTAATAAACGATGGTCTGTCAGAAATGTAAGAAAAAAACTGCATTTATAGTTTTTTTATACATATAGTGAATTGAAAATGTACACTTCTGTTCAATATACAAGACCAATAACATTCGAACCTTTATTGATTTATTGTTGAATACATGTAAATGAAAAAACCACCGAAAACAAGTACTACAGCTCTTAAAATAACGGTCTCCCAGTGCTTGATTACCAAAAAACCCTTGAACTTTAGAAGATTTAGAACACACACACACACACACACACACACACACACGCACGCACGCACGCACGCACGCACGCACGCACGCACTGAGGGAGAGAGAGATATATAAAATATACCAACTGTAAAAGTAAAGGTATTCCAAAGCAAAAAGGAACAAGAAATGTTTGTAAAACATACATGCCCCCCAGCAGCACCTAATTGCTTGTGGTTGGGCCAAAGCGTTCTCTAGTTATTGATCAGAAACCGTTTTTAGGATCAAGATCCCTGTGGCCTTGACCTTTGACCTAATGACCTCAAAATCAATAGGGGTCCTCTACTGGTGATTATCAACCAGCATACCAAGTTTAGTGAACCTAGATCAAAGCATTCTCTAGTTATTGATTGGAAAATGTTTTTAGGATGAAAGTCTCTGCGTTCTTGACCTTTGACCTAATGATCTCAAAATCAATAGGGGATCATCTACTGGTGATGACCAACAAGCATACCAAAATTGGTGAACCTAGGTCAAAGCATTCTCTAGTAATTGATCGGAAACCATTTTAGGATGAAAGTCTCTGTGATCTTGACCTTTGACCTAATCACCTCAAAGTCAATAGTGGTCCATTTACTGGTGATGACCAACCAGCATACCCAGTTTGGTGAACCTAGGTCAAAACGTTCTCTAGTTATTGATCGGAAACCATTTTTAGGATGAAGGTCCCTGTGAGCTTGACCTTTAACCTAATGACCTTAAAATCAATAGGGATCATCTACTGGCGATGACCAACCAGCACAGCAAGTTTGGTGAACCTAGGTCAAAGCGTTCTCTAGTTATTGATCGAAAACCGTTTCTAGAATGAAAGTCTCTTTGATCTTGACCTTTGACCTAATGACCTCAGAGTCATTTACTGGTGATGGCCAACCAGCACACCAAGTTTGGTGAACCTAGGTCAAAGCGTTCTCTAGTTATTGATCGGAAACCATTTTTAGGATGAAGTTCCCTCTGTGATCTTGACCTTTGACCTAATCACCTCAAAGTCAACAGGGTTCATGTACTGATGATGACCAACCAGCATACCATGTTTGGTGAACCTAAGTCAAAGCGTTCTCTAGTTATTGAGCGGAAACCATTTTTAGGATGAAAGTCTCTGTGATCTTAGCCATTGACCTAATGACCTCAAAGTCAATAGGGTTCATGTACTGATGATGACCAACCAGCATACCAAGTTTGGTGATCCTATGTCAAAACATTCTCTAGTTATTGATCGGAAACCGTTTTTAGGATGAAAGTCTCTGTGATCTTGACCTCTGGCCTAATGACCTCAAAGTCAAAAAGGGTCATTTACTGGTGATGACCAACCAGCATACCAAGTTTGGTGAACCTAGGTCAAAGCGTTCTCTGATTATTGATCGGAAACCGTTTTTAGGATGAAAGTCCCTATGAGCTTGACCTTTGACCTAATGACCTCAAAACCAATAGGGTTTATGTACTGGTGATGGCCAACCAGCGTACCAAGTTTGGTGAATCTAGGTCAAACCGTTCTCTAGTTATTGATCCGAAACCATTTAAGGATAAAGGTCCCTATGAGCTTGACCTTTGACCTAATGACCTCAAAATCAATAAGGTTCATCTACTGGTGATGGCCAACCAGCGAACCATGTTTGGTGAACCTAGGTCAAAGTGTTCTTTAGTTATTGATCGGAAACTGTTTTTAAGGATGAAAGTCTCTGTGAGCTTGACCTTTGACCTAATGACCTCAAAATCAATAGGGGTCATTTACTGGTGCTGGCTACCTAGCGTACCAAGTTTCGTGAACCTAGGTCAAAAAGTTCTGTAGTTATTGATCAGAAACCGTTTTTTAGGATGAAAGTCCCTGTGAGCTTGACCTTTGACCTAATGACCTCAAAATCAACAGGTGTCATCTGCTGGTGATGACCAACAAGCACACCAAGTTTGGTGAACCCAGGTCAAAGCGTTCTCTAGAAGTTGATCAGAAACCGTTTTTAGGATGAAGGTCCCTGTTAGCTTGACCTTTGACCTAATGATCTCGAAATCAACAGGTGTCATCTACTGGTGATGGCCAACCAGCGTATCAAGTTTGGTGAAACTAGGTCAAAGTGTTCCCTAGTTATTGATCGGAAACCATTTTTAGGATGAAGGTCCCTATGAGCTTGACCTTTGACTTAATGACCTCAAAATCAATAGGTGTCATCTACTGGTGATGGCCAACCAGCATACCAAGTTTGGTGAACCTAGGTTACAGCATTCTCTAGTTATTGATCGGAAACGAAGTGTCTTCCGACGGACCGACCGACCAACAGACCGACCGACATTTGCAAAAAACTATATGCCCCCTCATCTTCGATGGGGGGGGGGGGCAGAACAATGCAAATTAAAACAATTCATGTACAGAAAAGCTTTGCAAAACTTTTTACACAAGGATATAACAAAATAGTTTAAAATCAACACATGAGCGGAAAACGGATATATCGAGTCCTCAAACGGAACGGTTAGAAGATTGAAACATTTACACACAACTACAAATATGGCCAAGTAAAGAGGTGACAAAAAGTCACCATGTTGGGGTTGAAAATAAACAAAAATACGAATATTAAGTAGCTTTAAGCTCATGTACTGTCATAAAGCTTAGTACCCTCAACACTGAAAAGATGGATACGTCTTAGGGAAGATCTTTTCTCCGCCAGTTTTCATAAATGTACCGAAACTTGAATGTTGGTCTGTGCGTACGAGAAAGCATTTCTTCGATTTGACAATATCTTTGCACTTTATTCTGAATTCCTGTTAATCCCGAATGCCATTCCATTTGAATATTCTTAAAATATCTCGTCATATTTGATAAAAAAATATTTTCTAAAACACCAAATTCACATCCCTCACAATCCATAGATAAGAGGTCTACTTCAATCTGTCCGACGCCAAGATCATTGAAGAACTTTGTCGAGTTAATTACCATAATTTCTGTGGATCCATTCTTGTTATTGTAAACAGAAGTTGCATCTCCATGCAATCCTGTGACTTGCACACTAAAATTCTTTGTTTCAGTGTGAAGTCCAAAATTTAACACCGTTACTCTTAAATAAAAGGAATATAGTACAATGTAGATGATTAATTAGATAATAGATATATAATATTAAGCATGAATCATTGTTCTTTGACTTCTGATTTCTGTTTAATTCTATAAAAAATAGTTATTTATTTACTGAAATAGCGCAGCTAAAAGGATTTAAAATATCGGGATTGAATTAATCATAACAAGAAACTTAATTGACACTTAATGCAAGCTTGCATACTATATAAATGTCTTAGGATATTCTTCTTGTTGTAGACATTAAAAATATTTTCGAAATATCATGACTGGCAAAATTGCAAAAGAGTGTATTAAACGGTTTCTATGGTTGCTGCTTTGAGTTGAATTACCCCAACAGAACAGTGACATTGCGCCAGACAAATAGGATAAAGAATAAGGAATGAGTTGTAACATTAACTCTAGAGACTGGCCTTTAAACATAGGGATGCCATTGTAATAAGCGATTACTGTATTTTGTCTCAATACCTTGGGTTATCCCTGAATCTTTCTCTTAGTTTATCTGCGAAGTATTTGGTTGGCTCCAAAATGATGTGTGTTGGTTTATATAGCTTCTGTAAGGCTGCTGCATCTTCACCCTCATTTCCTTTAAAACAAAATCTGATATTTTTTAACCGACAGTTTAAAGACTTTGGCTTGGTTGGAATAGAACTGTATTATCTAGTAAGTAAAGTCAAGTTGTTTACTCAAATTGGCAAACCTGAGGAAAAAATGGATAAAATGGAACTTTATCAAAATCTTGTAACTATCCCATGATTTGCAACTAAGGCTATTTAAAGCGTTGAACTGTACTTGTAAAAACTAATGATATGTATCATTTAAGCAAAACTGAAAGATAATACCTCCAACTTCAATAAGCAGACTGCTTTCTTTCATGTACTGATGATGCGTTCGACATATTCCAAGATGTTTACGGAATCTTTTCCTTTCCTTGTGATGCTTTTCGAAGACTGAAGTTTCACAGTGCGCTGCATTAGTACGCTCCTTTTCGCTCAGAAGATTTATACCAAGATGTGACTGAATTTCCCTTTTGGTTACAACGTCACCATCAAAACCTTTTATTATTTTTGATATCCTCAATATATTGTTCATATAACTCCATAGTATCACACACACGCATACAATCAGAAAAATGAAAAAACACATCCTTATACCCATTGGAATTTAAATTTTAGCTATGTTGTCGATCAGAGATTAATACAACTTGAATATACACAATTATATGTTCAACTGTTATTACAATTTTTTTTTAAAACATGAAAGTCTCTAACTTTTTTCTTGAATAAGTTCAGTTTTAAAGAGAGTCATATAAAACATTTCAATATCTACGCCGTTTCACTTTCAGTCTTTTAGATATATTTTCAAAATAACGACAAACTGGCTTTTTACTCGATACTTGCATTTGAATTAATCAATGTAACGATAACAAATACCCAGATGTATGTGCAAAACACACTGAGTGCAACACATTTCATTCCCATATAGTTAGTCTTACAATCAATCCACTTAGAGTGAGATATTTTAGCACCAGTTCGGTATTTCAATTGTTGTGTTTATGCGAGGGAGATTCAAGATGTCACACTACACAGATGTCATTCGTCATAGAAATGTAAAGTAGGCCACAGGATTTTTTCACCGCTGCACTGTCAGCACTACGCAAAAATATCAATATATTTTTCACCTACTATAGTTTTATTTATAACTCTTTCTAATTTTGCAGTCTGCTTCCTTCCTAGTTTGATTCCGCTCGATGAATGCCAAGCTCGCAGAGACGTCTTTTTATTCGGCAATTAATTACATTATACGAACTGAAGGTCAAACGCTGATTGCTTGTACTGGATCAAAAATAGCAAAAGCGTGTTTTCCAGTGTTTACATTTAGATAATGAACATACTGGTTGCCATTTGACAAGAATGATTGCTTACATCATTATTCTTCCATTAAATTTGTTATTGCAGATTTTTAAGCAATTTTGGTCTGACATATTTGTGTTCTCGAGTCATATAGAATGCGTGAAAAAGACCAAAATTAGAAGAAGTGTTAATAGCACATAACTATACATAATGTACACAGCCAAAAAGAGAAAAGAAACTACATATTAACGGCGGGACGAACAAGGAAATGTCGCTCTGGACGGATGATGAACACTGAACGTCATGAACAGGTACAAGAATATAACAATGGGCCAAATAAAGCCGTGTGAATTTCGGTTGATTACATTTGGTTTGATTACATGGGCATTGCTGACGTTCCCACTCCATCTCTCCTCAAAAAATAAACTTTTAAACGTAATAAACGTCATTTTTAAGAGGCGTTTTTTCCTTGTTTTGTCAAAGTGGTGGTTCCGCGCCCTGTTCACTATCGTAGGATTTTGTTATTGGCTAGGCAATTTAACCACTTAAATTTTAACTACTCACCATTCCCAAACGTCACGTGGCTGTTCCGGGGCTGGAAAAATTCTTAGAGCCATTCTTCCAGCAAAGATCAAGAGAACAGCATAAAAAAGAAAATTGTAGCATTAATGAAAAAATCTTATATAAAGTATCGAACACGTGTAGCTATTGCATGTTGCTATTTTTGCACGGGAAACATGTGTGTATTTATTTAATATTCCATTGGAATTGTTCACGGTGGCTAGCCAACAAAGCACCATCGAAACACATTTGACGTTGCTCGTGACTTTAAAGCGTATCCAACGACTCTTGACAGCAAAACAAAGAAGGTTATAGGGGAAAGCACGCCTTAAAGCTTTATAGACCACATAGACAGAACTTTTGAGACTCATATAGTTAGTGTCAATTCTTTTATTTCAATTTAAAGCAAACGGCAAAAGTTTAAAAGTTTAGATGTAATAAATATAAAGGACCGACGACACGGGCACTTAAACATATTTTTTGGAAATTGACATTTTTACTTATTTTGATTTAATTATATCTAAGGATTACTGTCTGGAAGTTTCAGCTTCCTGCACAGAACAATTACGATATACTATCAATTTGAAGAGGAACATGACGCGCAAAATTGATATTTCTTAAAATATCACGTCACATTGACTAATTTGACGTCAGATTCAATCTAAGTTCAATATGTCAGAAAATCATTATAGTTGAATATAAATATTTTACGTCAAGCTGTTTTATTGTAAATTTCTATACATTTTCAATGTATCCAACCGTTTTACAAAACTAAAAATGTTATCATTTAACACTGCTTTTTAATTAGGTATCAGGTAATCATGTTTTTACATAACTAAAACTGTCTACAAAAATTGTTGCCATAGTAATCAAGGCATTTCAAAAAGGGCAATAGACTATCATTTTTTTACTTTAACTTTGCTTCTAGAAATTTGTCTCTTTTTTTGCTGATTTTCAATTCACTTTATTTCAGAAGAGTATCAAATGTCTGAGTGCCCTTTTATAGATAATAAAAGATTTGGACAAGGTAGAGTTATGGTTATTAAATGATTCCTGACAAAAATTCATTAGAAAATTAAAAAAGTGGAAATAACCGAAAAAAAGGAAAAGGTAGACTTATGCTTCTTAGGCACTGCACTTCTCCTTGTCATTATCTATCTATATATCTATATTTTAAGTTTCACTTCAATTCACTACAAAGTTTTAAAGTTATTCTATGGACAAAACAAATAAGAAAGGAGATAATTAAAAAATGTGACCGGGTATAGTTATAGTTCTTAAGCACTGCACTTCTACTTCTTACCATCTTTAATCTCTTTCATAGTAATCAAGTTATGCTCCAGATATTGTAGAAGTTAAACAAGGAGAGATTACTCAAAATTTGGATAATTAAGAGTTAGGCTTCTTTGGCATTACACTTCTCCTTGTCGTCATCTACCTATCTTTTTCGTTTCATATAAATTCACTTCATAGTTTTAAGTTATGCTCCGGACAAATAAAAACATAAGAGAGGAGATAACTCGAAAAATGGAACCTTTGTTTTACGTTTCACATGAATTCACTTCATAGTTTAAAATTATACCCAGGACAAACAAGTTGGCTGCTTAAAAAAGCATCCAATGGATTATGCCAAATAATTGAACTATACATATGATCAAATCTTTATGTAACATTCCTTGCGATATTGATAGTTGTCCTCTTCCTTCCATAGTCTATATTAGTGAATGTGTCAGTGTGTGAACAAAAACAAGTAATTTTTTAGAATAAAGAGTATTATCAGTGCTTACGAGCACAGGATATAATGAATACACAATAAAAATATAAAAATAAAATCTTTGAGAACTCAAGACAACTACGATCATCTATTTTAGAAATAATTATAGAATCGTAAATAGAGCTAAAAGGGAAAATTAAAAATGGAACAGCATAACAATTTTATATTCTACAAGACTAACATTTCCAGCGTGCATTATATATTTACCTACACATTTGAAATGAAACCACTGTATTTTGCATTTTTGTTGTCACATTTCAAGAAGGCCGCTATCCTGCAGGGGCAGTGGTAACGCACTGAACTGATATTCCAGGGGTCCTATATATTAGTGCTATACACTGAGCATGCAAAAGAACCAGAGGCGTCATTGAAATGAGATGCTTTCTTGTCTTACACTATACCCAACATCCTAAAAATGCTAACCTTTCTATGGGACGTCGACGAGAAATAAACTCAAATAGATAAAGGAATAAACAGTAAATTTAGCAACGCTCACATCACCTGCTGACATTATATGCATTTTCTGAATTCTGCGAAATTGTTCGAAATGTTGAAGTTCTAAACATTCATTTAAATGTGGCTTCATTTAAAAATATCAAATCTAATGTTTATATCAAATGATTTTATTGTGAAACATGTTTCTACGGCAAAACAGTTGCGAAATTCTAAAGTCTGAATTGTAAGTCTGTTTTCTTTGTGCAGTAAATAGATTTCAATTTTATATCTACCGTTTTTAAAAATTATGCAAAATTATATGTAAATTACAATCAATTTCTCTGTTGAATTTAAACACATCATTTACTTAAAAACACAAACATATATTTTCCACTCACATTGATACAATCAGATTCATACATTGAATACAGCTTCCTTAATCATATGATTGCACATTATTAAAACTAGGGTCGCAAATAGGACCGCAAATAGGATCGCAGGGCCGCAGAATAAGGATGTCAGAAATCTCCGGATCTAGACGCTCTGCTCCATATTCTTTTTCAATAGACGCTCTGTCGCATTTTTAAAACTCGCCAGTATACTGGGTGATGCACTAAGGGGCATAACACAAAAAGAATTAAGAGAGGAGATAATTAGAAAAATTTCGACAAGCATCTTTTCATAATAAATTAAATTGATTAGGGATGAAAATGGAATATTTCTTTTCCAAGTTAAATTGAAAAAAAAATCTTGTGTACAGCAGACGGCGCGTATATATATTTGTTTTCTTTTCGAAATAAAGGTATCTTTGTCAATTTCTGTTAGTTTCTTGAGTGAGACAATATAATTCCAATGTCTGTTATGTATGTAATTTCTATACAATTCTCTGTATGAGACTTTTTTGGGTTAAAATTCGATATTTATGATTTGGTATCATCAGAAGCCGTTGTATACACTTCAAGGTAACAAGCAACGTTGATTCGAGATGGCTAACTTATGTATTGTCATTATCTTTATTTCTTAACCTTCGTTTTTCAAATATTGAAAAAAAGAAATATATAACTTACATTTCAACAACAATACGTATAGTTTAGTCAGTGCAAAAGGGATTCAATCAACATATCTCTCTATTTCAATTAAAATTGAACATCTGCTTAAATTTTCTGTTCAAAATGTCAGCAGATGTTGCCATTAAAGCGTTTAATTTCTCAATTGTTCTGTGCAATCAACTTGACGTTCATGTTAAAATTTTATTCTTTTCTTCACATTTAAAAGTTAAGTTTGAATGTCAATCTAGACATTAACATATACACTTAATATAACTCATGAAAGGAAACGGTACAATCCAACATACATATTTATAATTCGTTTTCTCATCATTCAATAAGAATTGCAATTATAAATGAACATGTCATTAAAAATAAAACAATAAGATCAATCATATTTATTTTCCAGTTCAAGGCCTTGCGGTTTTGGGAAAGAAGATTTTTAAGTTTTCACTTTTTTAAAAACTGTAATCATCTCCTGTGGCCCAGATCTGTAATCAACTGGATCCATTTGAATAATGTTGATAGAGCTTTATGCAAGGAACATTCCAGGCAAATTTAAACAATTGTGGACGACGGACGCCGACGAACGACGGACAATCACTGATCCTAAAAGCTCACAAGAGCACTCTCTGTTGAAATGAGCTATGTGAGAAATGTGTTTTACAATAAGTTGCTGAAAACAAAGTGATTGAACGACTTTTTAGTGATCTTTTTGACTGCACATGACAAAGTTCAGAAATTGTTCTAAATCTAAATGAAAGGAATTCTCTGAACCAAGTTCATGAAGATTGGGTGCAACATATGACATGTAGTGCTCACATGTTTTCAGATTTGACCTATGACATAAATTTCGAGGTCAGATATCCAAATCTAATCTATATTACATGACAATCTGTTTAACCACATCTCATCAAGATCCAATTAAAAATGCAATTATTCTGTGTACAAAAGGTAAAGTCTTAAAGGCAGATGGATACCAAATGGTCATTTTTTAGCAGACTATAAAGAAGTATAATATATACATATATACATGTTACTAAAATTAAATATGACTAGCATAAAAAAGCAAGAGGGAACCTAAGTACCACCAGTTACAACAGCGAGACCAGTGAAGGAATTAAGGTAACTTCACCAAATATTTGAGTTAAATCAACAAAAATTGCACATCTAATCCAGATTTCATAGACAGCTCAAATAACTGTAAGTTGATCAACAGTATAAGTCAAATGTCAGCTGAGGTCAAAGTTGAAATCCCAATGGAATATTATATTTTAAATTTCCGTACTGCAGCTGAAAAACAAGAAAATATGTCAAAATCAATTTCAACTAGTGTCAGTGCTGAAATCTCCCTGCAAAATTATAAACAGAAGTCAAATTTTCATACCGAAGCAGAATGTCAGAAGGTCAAAGTGAATGTCTGCTAGGGTCAAAGTTATTAGAATACTTCAAATTACCGTACATAAGCTCCGAAAACTTAAAGTAGGTCAGTAGTTAAAGGCAATGTCAGCTAAAGTCAAAGTTGAAATCTGCATACAAAGTATATATAAAAATATACATAAAAGGACAATTTTAAACTGGTTACTATAGTGACAGCAAAATTTATATCATTTGAATATATTCACATATATTTCGTTTTGTGGTTCAAAAGATGAAAGTCATCTGAAATGTGTTGTCATATTATGTGACGCATTAAGTCAATATATGTTGAACTGATCATAAAACAAATAAATGTTCATTATAAAATTCAGTATCATTTGTTCCTGACATTTAATTAGTTTCTTTGGCTAACATACATCTTTTGCTGACTCTGAATTTGTCAACATGGTCATCTAATGAGTGGATATGTTGTTTCTGATTAATTGAAAACTTTTCAAAACAGTAAACAGTCTATCAGTACTACTTTAAGACCTGGCAAATGTATAAAAAGATCATTGCTTTAAAAAATTTATCAATTTTACTAGTAACTACATGTACATTGTTGTTAGCTAACAAGAGATTAGTTCTTTACAAAACAAAAGTATTGGTAATTTAACCTTCCCCACACTAAAGATATTTTGGAACAAGTACGTCCAGATTCCAGAAGGCTGTGATACTTTCTTGATGTACATGTATGTCATTCATAATCCTGCAAAACATACATGTTTATACGAACATGCCTCTAAGATGCAATATTTCTTAAATATATGAACTTACATTCAACAGTATCTGTTCTCAATACTTACCTGACAAGCTTACACAAAGGCATAATATACACACTATAAATCTCAAATCAACAAGCACAAAAGTTGCATGTTCCAAAACGAAAAAAGAGTTATTCGGGGAAGGTTTTGAGTATTCCGGAACTAAAATCTGGAATCCATTGTCAGATGAAATCCGTCCATCAGGCTGAAACCACTTCTGGCTTTAAAAGTAAATACATTGCATACTGGAAAATGCCTTCTATCTAACTCAGATATATGAATATTTCTTAACACTTTAATCATGTCATGTTGTACCATGTTTCATTCTATTCTATTCTATTCAGTGTTTGAATTTTACTTATTCTTTCCTGTATGAGTCCATCTCTGTAAAACATTTTCTCTAGATTTGCTGTATTGTTAAAATGATTTCTGATTATATTGTTGTAGATATTGTGATTATGTATAAAAGAGGCTCACAGGAAAGATTGAGCTGGGCCAAACTGTGTTGTCTCTCAAAATAAAGTTATTATTATAATTATTATTATTAAAATTATACTATGAAAACTTATAAACTGTAAAACATAGCATTTTTTTAGTAACTAGGTGGCATGATTGGTTTAAATGTTTCATTTTAGATGAGTACAAATTATTAACATACAATTACTTTTCTAAAATAAAATATGTAAAACTTGTAAAAGCTATGCCTACCTGACAGGCTAGCTTTATTGAAAAAGATAGGCCCAAACTGTAAAAAGATCGAACTTAAGGAATCACTCCACCCTAATTTGAATTTGAAAAATGTAATTTATTTAGGTTATTTCATATTCTCCTAACTTCAAATGTACAGGAAATAAACAGGCAAGATCTCATCTCAATTAATAAGTTTGTAATTTGACCAAAATACTTTTGACTACAATACTTGTATGGTGCTGTGTTTTACAACATATGTTGTTAAGTTTTACATGTATATTGTATTAATGAAATGAATACAATACACACATATGACTTTTAAAAAGAAAATGTTGAGTACACAGCACTGGTAAGTGCCTTTTTTCAATTATTTTCCATTTCTTTGACTGAAAATGTAAATTGAAATTCTGACAGCTGTTTTCTTTTTTTTTTATAACTAAGTGCTTCAGATTGCCAATTGTGAAAACTTATTACCAAAACAAAGCACAGATGAAGTTTATACTACTATTAATATTATAGTCACATGCTATTCAGTACTAAAAAGTAACAGACTTGGAGATACTTGGGTAAATTGAAATTGTATCACGTATGTCAAAAGCAATTCAAAAGTATTTCCAAAGAATATAGCTTGTTCAACGTCTTTTTAAGTTAACAATACATGAAATAATTGCATGGGTATCTTAAAAGACTTTCTCTACCACTACCAGTCATGAAATTAGTTTTAATAATTTGAAAGTAAAACTTTATCTCAAAGAAAATTCTGTAACTAAACGTGCTCAATACAAAGATCATGTTGGAATACAACATATTTAATAACGTTACAAAGTCCTATTTCAAATAGTTTCTAGTTTCTGCACTTTGTTATACACTGGGACATGACTGTGGTGATAGAAGGACAAAATACACATAGACAAAACCCCACACATAAAGTTTACAACTGTTTGGAGAATTTTGCTACACTGACTGTAAATGTGATGAATACTGAAATTGATACCAAATACTAATATACAAATACAAATTTATCAACATTAAACATTCAACAACAATTCATTTTTAAGACACTTTTTGAAATAATTTTCTTACAATAGTTGAGCTTTTCGAAAAACATTAAAGTTTTACATGTTAGATAGTTGACAAAACTAATACATGTGTACCAAAATATTTTTAAGAGTCAATAAACCCTCACTGAAAAGGAAACAGTTGAATTAACAGTAATTTAGGGGGTTTTGTCCACTCTGTAAAAAAATCAAGGTAAAATCATATTGTGGGGTTTTGTCCTACATTCGGCTGTGTTACATATGTTATTTTGTAATGTAAACAAACTAGACTCACTTCGGTATAAGTACTGAACTTGTCAACCGGTGCTGATTTTTTTCAACATTTAATTTGTTTTGCATACTTATCCAAAGAAGATCAAATAATATAGTATTTACAATATTAGAATAACATCAATAAACTCACTTCACAAACCTCAAACAGCATGCGAGAAAATTCAGGATTATCTTGACCGATTCACGCTTGATAATAGTAGTTTCCGTACAAAAAGCTGAATTCCAGTATTGTATATTGTATATTCGTAACTCACAACTAAAAATCAAATTCTAAGTCAACTACCATCTGTGAACGAGTTATTTTAACTTAATACGCTTGCATCTGTGCTCTTTTAGTATTACCAACGCTTAAATACATTTCAACAAACATCTTTTCATAATAAATTAAGTTGATTAGGAATGAAAATGGCGTATTTGTTTTCCAAGTTAAATTTAAAAGAAATCTTGTGCCTAGCGGACGGCGCGTATATATATTTATTTTCTTTTCGAAATAAAGGTATCTTTGTTAATTTCAGTTAGTTTCAGAGTGAAACATATAATTTAAATGTCCGTTATGTATTTAATTTCTGTACATCCTCTGTCTGAGATTTTTTTTGGGTTAAAAGTCGATACATATTGTTGCTAGATTCCATGATTTGATACCGTAAGAAGCCATTGCATACGCTTCGAGGTAACAAGCAACGTAAATTAAGCTTCCAAGATGCTGAGATGGTTAGCTAACGTGTTGTTTTTATCCTAAGTTCTTAATCTTCGTTTTTCAAATATTGAAAACAATACAAGAATGTCTTACATTTCAACAACAACACATGCTGAATTTATCATTTATTTATCCTAATCCGTGATGGCACAAGTTGTTTACCTGAGTATAACTGCTAAGGAAGACAAGTGCCATTTAATGGATTTATCATCAAAATGAAAGGGACTAAACAAGAGGCATGATTTTAATAGTTTTAGAGGTCTACCAGACAATGCTTCAAACATACTTTTAGAAGTCTCAGACTTATGTCTTCTAAAAATATTTTAAAGAGTTTTCTATAATGTAAAACATCGTAAAGATGGAAGATGGTCAAATATACAAACAATTAAAAAGATGATTAAGAAATTTACAGTGACAGAATATCCACTGTCAACACTGTCAACACAAGACTTTAAGCAAGAGCAACAAGTGTGGACTTTGTTATGCTCTTGTTATAAATATTTTCCTGGTCATTTATTTGACAGCTTCCGTGGTATATATCACTACTTCACATAACAATCAGTTATTTCGTATGGTATCTTAAACTTTTTTTGGTGCTTAAGCGAAGAAGAAAAAAGAATGCGACACATGCATAAGTAGTATTAAACTGAATAAGACCAAGTATAAAGAAGAACGAGAACCAACTATTATGGTTTTTTTAAATAGTGCATTTTCAAACAAAACTTTTAAAATTCGTCAAATGGAGAGAAAGTAAAAACTTCAAAGGCTCACCACGATGACTGGAAAATACATAAAGACACCAAGGTAAGGTCTTATTAAGCTAATTTACTGTCATATAATGAGAAATACAGAAATTCCGATAGGATAGACATATTTTAAGGAAGGTCCTTTCTCCGCCAGCTTTCATAAATATAAAGAAACTGACATGTTGGTCTGTGCGTACGAGATAAGAGGTCTACTTCAATCTGCCCGACGCCAAGATAATTGAAAAAAATTGTGGAGTTAACTACTTTTATGTCTATTGGTCCTGTTTGTTTGTTGTAAACAGAAGTTGACTCTCAATGCCGTCCTTTTTCTTGCACACTCAAATTCTTGCTTTCAGTATGAAGTCCAATATTCAACACCGTTACCCGTTAGGAAAAAAGAATATACTACGTTTACTTTTGATTTTAATTTTAGGCAGAAGAGTAAACATAGCGTCTAAGCCAACAACTAACGTATTGTTTTAATTTCTTTTTTCGTAAGTTGGATACGTTTGAGTAGTTCAGTTATTTTTAGCAAAATGTTATTCATTTACTAAAATAGTGAAGATGGCCATCCACCCTGGAAACAACCTACAAAAACAACAAAACTGAACAGAACTGATGATTCAGGCAGGCAATTAAATATTCTTTAAAGGTTAGGAAATAATTTGAATAAACTAAATAAACTCACTACTTTCCATACTTTAATACTTTAAATTTTAGATATTCAAATATATTGTAAGTACCTAGGGTAAATACAACTACCTATGGTAAGAACTCTTTCAGGTATGCTGCTCCTGTGCTGTGGAACTCCTTACCTGATGATTTTAAAAATGCATAAAGTTTTAATCAATTTAAGAAACTATAGTATATAATGTCATCTTTGAACGGAAATGAATGTAAATGTTTCGCCTGCTCCTAAATTGGTGACAAGATCCAGTTGGTTGTTTATAAATTTTTATTGTGCGGTAATATGTATGTAATGCAATACTCTTCTGCTATTGTTTGCATGATGAGTGTTGTATTTATAAATGTGCTTGTATAAAATGCATAACCCTACTCTATTTGGTGCCTCTTGTCGTGTCATTTTTGTTTGTGCCCTTTTATATTGTAATTCGTTTTTCTCCATCATTTTAAATTCCCTCAGGTGGGGCTTCTGATAAGCACCGTAAGTGGGTCAGAAGATTTTCCCCGCACCCTGGTGTGATTTTTGATCTCTTGAGGGGAGGCGCTCCCGATTGAGTTACGGGGACCCCTGGTGTATGTCATGAATCCCTGCCTGACGGAGCATCATTACTGATCTGATTTGGGGACATAATCTCGTTTAGCCTTGTCTTACTCTAAGGTGGTTCACTTTTGTGCTTTTTTTCATTATCAGCTTTTTATTGTTACAGTCTTTACAGCAGTTTTTAGACTTTTTGTGGTCAATATCAGCAACTCCCACACAACTTTAACTGTCAATTGCATGAGTTACCCTTCTTTTATTGTAGCTTTTATCCTTTTTTGTCATTATACTGAAGTTGTAATAGTCGGTTTAAAAGCTCATTAGAGCATATGTTGATTTGTTTGTATCTTGCCGACTCAAAATAAATCTAATTGTATTGTATTGTATTGTATTGTATTGTATTGTATTCCTTCTCATATGCAGTTCCCTTTGCAAGCAACCTCACTAGACAGCAGTCCTTCTACCCCCGCACCATTGACTGGAATTTCCTATCAGAAGAAGTCAAGGCAGCTCCCTCTGTTGCGGCTTTGCGAGCCCAACTACAAGCCACCAACTGTACATCACTTCCTTCTTCCGCTTTTATCCTCACAATGTACATATTCACCTTTTACTGTTATTTCCTTCTTAGTGTACACATCTAGTTCAGCTTGTTGAATGTAACCAATAACGGAATAAGAAGAAGAAATCCGAAAACCTGTTTCTAGTGGTGTCGATGTAAGTTATTCTTAGAAAATCCGTTTCTTTATCATTTTCAGCCGTGCTTTAGTATAGTTGTGACTCATTTATTTTACATCGATTGTGATACAAGTTCCAACAACTTAGATTCATCACGCTTGATGACTGTTTCATGGGTTCCATACCAGTATTCTGAAAAAATCTCGCCTCTGACAGGATTCGAACCAGCGACCTCCGGATCCGGAGCCCTGCACACTACCCCTGGACCACTTTGACTTGACCGCGCTTAAAACTAGCCGAAGTGATCTCTAAACAGATAAAAACGTATCGGGAAAAACCAGAAGGGAATTTTACCTAAAAATGCCCTTTGAAAGTTCAGAGAACGGAAGTGAGCGTATTCTTTACTTAATTTTGTCTAAACAAAGTCTGTTTAAGAAATATAGGAACATTGACTGGAAATAAACAGTGATTGATTTCGACAGGTACATTCTACACTGCTAACGCCTCACATATAACATAATAGTTAATCTACTGAAAGTAAGACGGGTTCAGCTGGAAAGCCCAGTTCTTTAGAGTGTGCCATTTTAAGCACCGTTTCTGTACTTAAAGTAAATAACTGTTTTAGAAACTTGTCACAATTCAACAATGTTACTGGTTGACGTCTACAGCAACAAAAATGGCATAGAAATGTAAGTTAGTCACAGAGATAGGAATGACATTTTCGCATTGTCTACTCTACATATATTAAAGGAATTGCTGAACTTTATTTCACGTTTTTGTTTATATATACATATATTTGTTGAAAAAAAGGTGCATTCACAATATGTCATTTACTAAACCTTATCAAATGCGTTTTAAAACGGTACAGAAGGAATACTTTATCCCCGGTTGATTTGAACTTGAATATATAACAGTTTATCACATGAAAATGAATGGCATGCACCTTAATTAAAGTGCTTAAAGGTAACATCTATTTTTTCTTTGTTGCGCTTGATGTTAGAGATTCACAATTCTAAAATTGCCTAGCAACGTTCCACAATTTCTTAATTAAACTTCTAAAATTTTATGCATAAAACACACCCAAAAAAGTTAGCTGAATGATGGATGTGTTCTAACAATAAATTGTACCAAGGGAGGGAACTCGTTCTTGGCTTGAGCTGAATTCC
Source organism: Cyclina sinensis (assembly GCA_012932295.1). Classification (NCBI taxonomy): domain Eukaryota; kingdom Metazoa; phylum Mollusca; class Bivalvia; order Venerida; family Veneridae; genus Cyclina; species Cyclina sinensis. The sequence goes on from JAAONU010000116.1 coordinate 235,841, forward strand.
GAACAACTTTGTAAAGATAGCTGACCCTTTAAAATCTCACATTTCAGGGAGTTATTAGGACTCATAAATTTATGTGTTAGACTTTAACATAACTGCATAAACTCTGTTGAAAGTCAACATAAGACAGGGGCGTAGCTAGAAGTACTCATGTACACCTGGGCGTACAAATCAGTTCAAAGATCAATAAATTGAAAGGACTATATAGTTAAAAATAGGTGTAAACAGTGAAAAGCTAAAGAGCCAATGTTAAGACTAACTCAGAATAAGAAAAATCATGATTGAATACATAGATCTGGCTGGCAATTTGAAACATTATTCCCGATTAGGAGCAACATAACATCACCCCGACTCAGTACTTTTATCCATCCGTTGAAATAAATGACTCTATCGGGAGGTTCAAAATACCCCCCAATGGACTTAAAGTACAGTTGAAAACATCCTACTCCTCCCTCATTTAAGTAAAATTATCAACACCTGTAGAAGAAAGACAAACTCAAGTATTATAATTAGTACAAATGTCCTGTAGTTGCTGATCTTGAATCTAAACATAAAACTGTTCTTAAAACGAGAAGCGGAAAAACAAAGAAAAAGAATAAATGAATGATTGAAATTGAAAAGTGATAAGAACCGAATCCTTTCACAATCAAATTTAGAGTAAAAATATCAGAAGCTTCTTCGCTGTGACACTGCCAAAGTTCAGTAAAATAACATGAATTACACCATGGACACAAAAGCACAAGCATAACAGGTCTTACAAAGAGCAACTATTATGATCTATGTGAATATGCTAAACTGGTGACTATAAGTTTGATGTAATTATTGTATAAGGTTTTTGAAATACAGCAATATCGAAAAAGCTGGGTACATCCAGACGACCACATTTCATAGTAAGCTGACAATAAATACAAAGCATATATTACTTTGTTAAAAAGACACAGTAAGTAGCAAACAAAAAGCAAGCGGAAAAACAACAAGAACTTTACAAACACTGGAGAGGAATTTAAAAATGAATAAACACATAATAAATAGATGTTTTAGAAAAAAAGGACGAGATTTTGACAATATAAGATAAATAGTATATATGACACCAATGAACGATTTATAACACCAAACAGAACTTGTAACCGCCCCTGTAAGTTAAGAACATGCAATCTTTTCCGTCCTATGATGACATTAGGTTTTTAGACTGGTTAAAACTGGTTGCAGTCCTAAAATCATCAGGGAGGGGATTCCACAGCATTGGAGCAGCATACCTAAATGAGTTCATACTTGTTGTATGTATTCTTGGAGCCTGCAAAATGTTAGATTATCTAAAGTTAATTGATGAGCTTCGTTTTACTACTAATTCTGATTATATAACTGGAAAGATTTCATTTAGGATTTTAATTGTTTCAATTGACCTGATTCTCATTCTTCTAATATGTAATGTTGGAGGTTTATTTTATTTAATATTTTTTATAAGTGGATGTGTAATAACATTAAAGATATCTAAGTGCTCTCTCTTACTCTCTTTTCAATTTCTTTGTATTAACTTCAGAAAAAAATGCCATGCAGTAGGACAGAAATTAAAGTTTGACGGAATAAAAGTATGAACTAAATCAGAGACCTTATATAAGGTCTCTGACTAAATTTACTTAAATTATGACATATTCTATGAAGAAAGTTAGTTTACCTGGTTTCTTGTAAATGTTACCAATGTGGAAATCAAAATTGAGTTCGTAATCTACATCAATGCCTAAAAGTTTAAGTGTTTCTTCACATTTGTCATTTCAATTTCCTATTTTAAAGACTGAATTTTTCATGAATGATTTGCAATAGCTTGAATTAATCTGAATTTGCCTGAATGTTGTTACACTTAAACATTACATAACATAACATAACATAACATAACATAACATTAAATGTAAACATATATTTAGAGCCATTATAATTACACAGTTCAGTGAAAAAACATGCATTTACTTAGAAGAACATAAAACATTTACAAGTAAACATTTCAATTGATAATTTAAATAGTACCAGGTTATAACATAGATACATCTATTTATACAGCACCATATTAACAATATTTTTATCTGACAGAAACAACAATCTGGGAGAAAATTTAACAGAAAAAATCTGGGAGAAATAGTTAACAGAAAACAGTTGTCAAAAGAAATATTTGCATAATTTATTAATAAACTGAGACCATAAATTGCCTTGTACACGTAGATGTAGATCCAGCACCCTTTAAGTGCATTTACGTTGCTTGTTACACTTAAGTGCATTTTACATTGCTTGTTACCTTGAAACTTATTTTACGTTGCTTGTAACCATGTAACAAATTTTAAGCTGCTTTTTACCTTGAAACTTTTTTTTACGTTGTTTGTTACATTGAAGCGCATTTCACATTGTTTGTTATCTTGAAGCACATTTTACGTTGCTTGCTATTTTGAAGCACATTTTACATTTCTTGTTACATTGAAACACATTTTACGTTGCTTGTTTCTTTCAAACACATTTTACGTTGCTTATTACCTTGAAACACATTGTACGTTGTTTGTTATCTTGATGCACATAGTACGTTGCTTATTTCCTTGAAACACATTGTACGTTGTTTGTTATCTTGATGCACATAGTACGTTGCTTATTACCTTGAAACACATTGTACGTTGTTTGTTATCTTGATGCACAATGTGCGTTGCTTATTACCTTGAAACACATTGTACGTTGTTTGTTATCTTGATGCACAATGTACGTTGCTTATTACCTTGAAACACATTGTACGTTGTTTGTTATCTTGATGCACATTGTGCATTGTTTGTTATCTTGATGCACATTTTACGTTGCTTGTTATCTTTAGCCACATTTTACGTTGTTTGTTATCTTGATGCAACTTGTACGTTGCTTATTACCTTGAAACACATTGTACGTTGTTTGTTATCTTGAAACACATTGTACGTTGCTTGTTACCTTGAAACACATTGTGCATTGTTTGTTATCTTGAAGCACATTTTACGTTGCTTGTTAAATTGAAAAACATTTTACATTGTTTGTTACCTTTAAGCACATTTTACGTTGTTTGTTACTTTGAAGCACATTTTACGTGTTTTGTTATTTTAGAGTGCATTTTATGTTGCTTGTTACCTTGAAGCACATTTTACGTCGTTTGCTTCATTGAAGCACATTTTACGTCGTTTGCTACATTAAAGCACATTTTATGTTGTTTGTTACCTTGATGCACATTTTACTTTGTTTATTACTTTAAAACATTTTATATGCTTTTTACTTTGGAGCACATTTTACGTTGCTTGTTACCTTTTAGCGGATGCAACGACTCCTGACAGCAAAACAAAATTTTGATAAGGTTATTGAGGAATAGCACACTTTACAGCAATATTTGCCTCAGGGGTCAGAATTTATTTAATTTTATTTCTCTATTTCCGTTTATTTAATCAGTGTTTTTTTCTTTCATTTAGATTTAGAGGACAATGTTAATGTTCTAACGAAAACAGTTTCGCGATGTTGGCTTGTTGGCTTTCTGTTCAGTCATACCAATTTAGGGTTTTTAAAATACATTAAAATGATTGAATTATAGCGATGTAATTGATACAAAGAAAATATTAGTATCTGTTTTGACCATATTTTTTCGATTGTATATAATAGATACAATATGAGTTTTTCTTCGAAAGTGTCTTTTTACAGACGTTAAGAAGGCGGTTCGCTAGGACAAACGACAATTTTTGTCCGAGCCGAAGCCGAGGAAAATTGTTGTTCGTCCTCTCAAGTCGTCCTCCTAACGTCTGTAAGACGACACTTTTAAAGGAAATACGAGTAAATGCATCTGACTTATACGACGATTAAGTGTAAAGAATAAATAAAAAAATAGATAGATAAATAAATACAAGTCCACGTGGAAGTTAACAGTTGCTAAAAGGTGTCTTACAATCGTAAGAAAACATTTTTCGAAAAGCTCTGCTGGGTGTATAATTTTACTATAATTGATTGAATATTTGACTTAAGGAATGATTTATGTTTTCTCTCTAACACCGGGATTCTCTGTTCATTGTATTAAGTGATGTAGAAATCAACTTTAGAAATGCCTTAGCTCCATTTTGATTTTTATCATACGTATCGGAATTCCTTTTCCCTGTGGCAGATGTTCATGGTTGAAGCTAGTTTTAATGATGGCTATTGATTTCAGCTAGTTACGAAGTGTATGTTTCTATGCTTTAAGCTTTGACATTACTTTCCCTGTACAATATATGTCTTCTCAAGCAGACACAGTAGAATTATTAAGTAAATTTAAATTCTAAATTGAAGAAGTAAGATTTATAGTACTCGGTATGTCAAACATTAACTTAAAATAATCTATGGGTACTGTGCGGCCCAGTACAACTTCTTTTACAGAGACTCGGAATCCTTAAAGGAGCAGTTAAAATGTATTAATAGTCTGATTCTTTTTAGTAGCGCATGAGTCGAAATCTGATTCAAGCAATACGATATAATTAAACTACTGTCTCGTATTGCTTGAATATCAGATTTCTTCTCATGTACTACTATCCTTTTGCACTCATTATACAAAAGAACATTCCTGATAGGTGACTCGGTGGCCGAGTGGTTTGTGCGTTGGGTTACGAAGCTAGCGACCCGGGTTGATGATTTGACGCTGTCAGAGGCCGATAAATACGCTTCGAGGTAACAAGCAACTTAATGTCAGGGCGCGGGGATCCCTTGTTAAAGTCGTATTTTTTTTAGCTGTGAACTGTTAAATACGCCCCTAAATGCCAGAGCTTGGTTCAGGTATTCATGTTTACAGTAAATTTAAGTAATATAGAAAAAGCATCACAATCCTTAATAAACGATGGTCTGTCAGAAATGTAAGAAAAAACTGCATTTATACATATATTGAATTGAAATTGTACACTTATTTTCAATATAGAAGACCAATAACATTCGAACCTTTATTGATTTATTGTTTAATAAATGTAAATGAAAAACCCACCGAAAACAAGTATTAGAGCTCTTAAAACAACGGTCTCTCAGTGCTTGATTAGCAGAAGCCCCTTGAACTTTAGAAGATTTAGAAGATTAAACACACACACACACACACATAGAGATAAAATATACCAACTGTAAAAGAAAAAGGTATTCCAAAGCAAACAAGAACAATGCAAATGAAAACAATTCATGTAAAGAAAAGCTTTGCAAAACTTTTTGCACAAGGATATAACAAAATGCTTAAAAATCAACACATGAGCGGAAAACGGATATATCGAGTCCTCAAACGGAACGGTTAGAAGATTGAAACATTTACATACAACTACAAATATGACAAAGTAAAGCAATGACAACGAGTCACCATGTTGGGGTTGAAAAAAAAAACAAAAATACGAAGATTAAGTAGCTTTAAGCTCATGTACTATCATAAAGCTTAGTACCCTCAACATTGAAAAGATGGATACGTCTTAGGGAAGATCTTTTCTCCGCCAGTTTTCATAAATGTACCGAAACTGGAATGTTGGTCTGTGCGTTCTGAATTCCTGTTAATCCCGAATGCCATTCCATTTGAATATTCTTAAAATATCTCGTCATATTTGATAAGAAAATATTTTCCAAAACACCAAATTCACATCCCTCACAATCCATAGATAAGAGGTCTACTTCAATCTGTCCGACGCCTAGATCATTGAAGAACTTTGTCGAGTTAATTACGATAATTTCTGTGGATCCATTCTTGTTATTGTAAACAGAAGTTGCATCTCCATACAATCCTGTTACTTGCACACTAAAATTCTTTGTTTCAGTGTGAAGTCCAAAATTTAACACCGTTACTCTTAAAAAAAAGAATATAGTACAATGTAGATGATTAATTAGATAATAGATAATATTAAGCATGAATCATTGTTCTTTGACTTCTGATTTTTGCTTAATTCTATAAAAATAAACAGTTATTTATTTACTGAAATAGCACAGCTATAAGTATTGAAAATATCGGGATTGAATTAATCATAACAAGAAACTTAATTGACACTTAATGCAAGCTTGCATACTATATAAATGTCTTAGGATATTCTTCTTGTTGTAGACATTAAAAATACTTTCGAAATATCATGGCTGGCAAAATTGCAAAGGAGTGTATTAAACGGTTTCTATGGTTGCTGCTTTGAGTTGAATTACCCCAACAGAACTGTGACATTGCGCCAGACAAATAGGATAAAGAATAAGGAATGAGTTGTAACATTAACTCTAGAGACTGGCCTTAAGCATAGGGATGCCATAGTAATAAACGATTACTGTGTTTTGTCTCAATACCTTGGGTTACCCCTGAATCTTTCTCTTACTTTATCTGCGAAGTATTTGGTTGGCTCCAAAATGATGTGTGTTGGTTTATATAGCTTCTGTAAGGCTGCTGCATCTTCACCCTCATTTCCTTTAAAACAAAATCTGATTTTTTTTAACCGACAGTTTTAAGACTTTGGCTTGATTGGAATAGAACTGCATTATCTAGTAAGTAAAGTCAAGTTGTTTACTCAAATTGGCAAACCTGAGGAAAAAATGGATAAAATGGAACTTTATCAAAATCTTGTAACTATCCCATGATTTGCAACTAAGGCTATTTAAAGCGTTGAACTGTACTTGTAAAAACTAATGATTTGTATCATTTAAGCAAAACTGAAAGATAATACCTCCAACTTCAAAAAGCAGACTGCTTTCTTTCATGTACTGATGATGAGTTCGACATATTCCAAGATGTTTATGGAATCTTTTACTTTCCTTGTGATGCTTTTCGACGACTGAAGTTTCACAGTGCGCTGCATTAGTACGCTCCTTTTCGCTCAGAAGATTTATACCAGGATGTGACTGAATTTCCCTTTTGGTTACAACCTCTCCATCAAAACCTTTTATTATGTTTGATATCCTCAATATATTGTTCATATAACTCCATAGTATCACACACACGCATACAATCAGAAAAATGAAAAAACGCATCCTTATACCATTGGAATTTAAATTTTAACTATGTTGTCGATCAGAGATTAATACAACTTGAATATACACAATTATATGTTCAACTGTTATTACATTTTTTTTTAAAACATGAAAGTCTCTAACTTTTTTCTTGAATAAGTTCAGTTTTAAAGAGAGTCATATAAAACAATTCAATATCTACGCCTTTTCACTGCTTTAAGCACAACAGTCTTAGATATATTTTCAAACTTGCGACTAACTGGCTTTTTACTCGATACTTGCATTTGAATTAATCAATGTAACGATAACAAATACCCAGATATATGTGCAACACATTTCATTCCCATAAGCACAGCTTTTAAGTAGGAGCATCTGTTTTAAGTAACAATTGACAATCTGAAGTTACTTTGTGAAATGCCATTAAAGCGTTAGCGTTCTCAGTTGTTTTGCGTAACCAGTTTAAAAACACAGAAGTGACAGCGAAACCTATTACAGGTTGCAACACAGAAAACTTGTTTATATTGTCTACAACTATTATAAACATGGATTTTAATAAAATATGCATGATAATACATTTATTTCCGACAATGAACGAACATGAGTGAAACAGTGTCACCTAAAAACGATCGCAACAGTTCCCCCAATTTTTGGTAACATCCAGTAACATATTCAAAAATGAGTTAATCAAATTTGAAAATTGATTCTCCGTATATCAAAGTGAAATTTATTGCAATGAAAAAGTACCTACCATTCAACATTTTAGCAAATATTTGATTAAGGTTTTAATATAAAAAAATGAAATCCATCTCTGAAAGATGGGAAGGAAAAATCCCAGATAATGGCAGTATCTGGTGTGTTTTCTACTCTCAGTAGTTGACGTTTTCACGTTCTTTAATCATATATCCTATATTCAATTGGTGAAAGATCCGAAGATTTTCAAGGACACTGAATCACGTTCATTTTGTTTTCATGTAGAATGTCCTTCGTATGCATTATCCTTGAAATCCTTCATGTCGTTGAAGAATATCACCATTGACAGGATGATCTAGTTGTAATATATCTGAGCATTAAGGGTTCTTAGAACTGTGACAACTTTAGTCTTGCAATCATTGTAAATTCCATGCAACACTATAATATACCACCCGAAAATTGGTCACGCATGACAACGTTTAAAGGATTTATCCTTTCGCCCCTTATTTTCCACACACGAATCTTACCATAAGATAAAGGAAAGGTTAAAGCAAGATTTATCACAGACCAATACATCATTCCACTGTCTACGTTTCCAGCGCTGATGAATCCGAGCCCATTTAACACATGCCATTTAACATGTAATTGTTAACTGAATTCTAACGTAAGGTCCTCCCAGTCGAGCAGGGCGCAGTCTATTTCTGGCGGTTATTTGATAAACTCTAGTTCCGGCTGTATTCGTTAAACAAGCAGCTAACTTCCGACTAGACATGAACCTGTTACGTCTAGATCACGTCACATTGTAGTCAACCTCTCAAACAGTCGTTTAAGATAGGCGTCGAGGTTATGGCCCGTCAGAGTTGTTACCAGTTAGTTGGAATTAAGTCTTGAGGCAACTGGTGTCAGACTCCTGTACATTTTAATGGTAAAGCGATCTCTCTTGCCGACATGCCGGCCCTTACAACAATCTTATGTCATTGATAAACGACGCCCCATTTTGCTTGTAGTTGAAAGTAGTGCGGCTTTTCTGGTTACTATGTAATACGACCAGTGTTGTGTGAAACTCTAAAACAAAGATTTTACTGGGAACATGATGCACGTGATTTCGGTGTTGTTTTTGTTCGAAACGGACTTGATGTGTGTATCATAGTGCAGAAAATAGATTAAAATTTGTCATTCAAAGACTCTCACACATTTCCAATAAATTAGTATTCTGAGTATAGATGTTCATGCGAAACAAAAAGTTTCAGCATCTGTTCGTGAAGTATTGCTGCAGCCTAGAGGCCTAACTGTAGTGACCTAGCCACCTGGCGGCCAATCCACCTTTGGTTTTTGATAAAACTTAAGTCAGAGCTGTGTTTTATTTTGATATTTGGAGCACATTACACAGCAAACTTCTTTTAGTTAACTGAAATCTTACTTTTTTAATTTTGGAAAAGTCTTTCGAAATCCTTTTGTTATTTTGTTATTTGTTGATTTTCAAAAGTTAATCTTTACCTTGGTACAGACTATATATTTTCAGGACGCTGGCCGTTAATGTTAGTCCGTCAGGCCGCCAGGCTGTTAAGTCGATGAGCCACAAGTATAGTGAATACATAACATATATTATATAATCAATATTGTCCATATTAGGAATTCTTAAATAATTAATTAATTCATCATTTTAGACTGTGCCTTAATCTAGCCGATTTTGTTTTCGTAGCATAAAAGAAAAGTCGTACCATCGTACCAGAAAAAACTGTACCTTTAGTATGTTTTTTGTAAAAAATCAATAAAAAGAAGATCGAAAACGTTCTTTGCCCAGTTTGTCGTTTTTAACAGTTTCTCTAACTCAGAAGAGAAATATCATATCACTGTAGTTAGTCTTACAACCAGTCCACTTAGAGTGAGATATTTTAGCACCAGTTCGGTATTTCAATTGTTGTGTTGATTTATGTGAGGGACATTCAACATGTCACACTACACAAATGTCATTCGTCATAGAAATGGAAAGTTGGCCACAGGATTTTTTCACCGCTGCACTGTCAACACTACGCAAAAATATCAATATATTTTTCACCTACTATAGTTTTAACTATAACTCTTTCAAATTTTGCAGTCTGCTTCATTCATAGTTTGATTCCGCTCAATAAAAATGCGTCGACATGAATGCCAAACGTCTTTTTATTCGGCAATATAGACATTATACGAACTGATGGTCAAACGCTGATTGTTTCTACTGGATCAAAAATAGCAAATGCGTGCTTTCCAGTGTTTACATTTAGATAATGAACATGCTGGTTGCCATTTAACAAGACTGATTGCTTACAACTTTATTCTTCCATTAAATTTGTTATTGCAGATTGTTTTATGCAATTTCGGTCTGACATATTTGTGTTCTTGAGTCATATATGATGCGTGAAAAAGACCAAAATTAGAAGAAGTGTTAATAGCACATAACTATACATAATGTTCACAGCCAAAAACGGAAGAGAAACAACATATTAACGGCGGGAAGAACAAGGAAATGTCGTTCTGGACGGATGATGAACACTGAACGTCATTAGCAGGTACAAGAATATAACAATGGTCCGAATAAAGCCGTGTGAGTTTCGGTTGATTACATTTGGTTTGATTACATGGGCATTGCTGACGTTCCCACTCCATCTCTCCTTAAAAAATAAACTTTTAAACGTAATAAACGTCATTTTTAAGAGGCGTTTTTTCATTGTTTTATCAAAGTGGTGGTTCCGCACCCTGTTCACTATCGTAGGATTTTGTCATTGGCTAATCAGCAGTTCAGCTATTAACTCAATATTACGGTAGGAAATTTCACTTGCTGAAGCTACATGTATGGCAAAAGTACACTATATATTGTAACCCACGTAGCGGATAAGAACCTATTATCCAATAACATGCGAGATACAAAGTTGTATTGTAAGTCTGATAAAGTTAGTCAGGTGTTCAAAACTTTGTTTCATTCAGTCACGGTGAGAGAAAGGAAAAAACTGCATTTTCAACTAAATTTTTTCAGAATATTCTGTCGAAATATTGAATTTGTATATTCGGTTACTTGAAGCAACTAAAGACTTATAAACAATAATATATTAGACTCCGGATATTAAAAGAAATAGATAAATGTCTTGATGCCTACACATAATGCGCAATTTTGTTTATACAACAGCATTAACAAAAATCATTTTAATAGACTTTCGTTGGAAATAAAGTGCTGGATGTGTTTGAAATTTTTGAGCAATTCTAACTGCCAGAATAGCAAAATCACATTGCTAATTACATATCAGAAAAAACGCGAACCACGCTAAGTAGCTGTTGGATATTGTTCAAAGTAACATGTCGTAACAAATTGGCTTTAGCTAGGTACTGAACAGCTTAAAGAAAGTTGACTTTTTGAAAGTAGTTTTATTTCTTCCATTACATGGGATCAACCCTAGATCTCTAGGTCTCAAAGCTTTCCATTTGAAGTTCCTTAATTAGACAAACTACCTATTGATATCTGATCGTTTATCCTGGAACAGGTCAATGATGCATTGATAGTTTATAGTAAAGCCAGTTCAGTATTTATTTCCAGCAGCGATACTACAAAAAGGCAACGAAAAGTCGTTCATGCTTATAAAAGCATATCAAAACAAAAACAGATTTATTGGGTACCATAAATGCAACCATTTTAACTACTCACCATTCCCAAACGTCACGTGGCTGTTCCGGGGCTGGAAAAATTCTTAGAGCCATTCTTTCAGCAAAGATCAAGAGAACAGCATAAAAAAGAAAATTGTAGCATTAATGAAAAATCTTATATAAAGTATCGAACACGTGTAGCTATTGCATGTTGCTATTTTTGCACGAGAAACATGTGTGTATTTATTTAATATTCCATTGGAATTGTTCACGGTGGCTAGCCAACAAAGCACCATCGAAACACGTTTGACGTTGCTCGTGACTTTAAAGCGTATCCAACGACTCTTGACATCAAAACAAAGAAGGTTATAGGGGAAAGCATGCCTTAAAGCTTTATAGACCCCATAGACAGAACTTTTGAGACTCATATAGTTAGTGTCAATTCTTTTATTTTAATTTAAAGCAAAAGGCAAATAGTTTAACGAGAACAATATCCTCATGTAGGTATTCTGTTCTGACGTCAAATTTCTTTAAACCCTTAAAAATACATAAAAATGATTGAATTATAAAGATGTAATAAATATAAAGGACCGACGACACGGGCACTTAAACATAATTTTTGGAAATAGACATTTTTACTTATTTTGAACAAATTATATCTAAGGATTACTGTCTGAAAGGCTCAGCTTTCTGCACAGAACAATTACGATATACTATCAATTTGAAGAGGAACATGACCCGCAAAATTGAATTGATATTTCTTAAAATAACGTCACATTGACTAATTGAACGTCAGTTTCAATCTAAGTTCAATTTGGCAGAAAAACATTATAGTAAATTATAAATATTTCACGTTAAGCTGTTTTATTGTAAATTTCTATACATTTTTAATGTATCCAACCGATTTACAAAACTGAAAATGTTATCATTTAACACTGCTTTTTAATTAGGTATCAGGTAATCATGTTTTTACATAAATAGAACTGTCTACAAAAATTGTTGGCATAGTAATGGTCATTAAGAAATTTATACAAAAAGGCATTTCAAAGAAGGGCAATATTGTAACTATCATTTTTTTACATTAACTTTGCTTCTAGAAATTTGTCTCTTTTTTTGCTGATTTTCAATTCAGTTTATTTCAGAACATTAACAAATGTCTGAGTGCCCTTTTAGAGATAATAAAAGATTTGGACAAGGTAGAGATATGGTTATTAAATGATTCCTGACAAAACTTCATTAGAAAATTAGATAAGTGGAAATAACCGAAAAAAGGAAAAAGTAGACTTATGCTTTTTAGGCATTGCACTTCTTCTTGTCATTATCTATCTATTTATCTATATTTTAAGTTTCACTTCAATTCACTACAAAGTTTTAAAGTTATGCTATGGACGAAACAAATAAGAAGGGAGATAATTAAAAAATGTGACCGGGTATAGTTATAGTTCTTAAGCACTGCACTTCTACTTCTTACCATCTTTAATCTCTTTCATAGTAATCAAGTTATGCTCCAGATATTGTAGAAGTTAAAGAAGGAGAGATTACTCAAAAACTGGATAATTAAGAGTTATGCTTCTTTGGCATTACACTTCTCCTTGTCGTCATCTATCTATATTTTCGTTTCATATAAATTCACTTCATAGTTTTAAGTTATGCTCCGGACAAATAAAAACATAAGAGGGGAGATAACTGGAAAAAGATGTTTTACGTTTCACATCAATTCAATTCATAGTTTAAAGTTATATCCAGGACAAAAAAGAATTAAGAGGGATGATAAAGAGAAAAATTAGTGGGAAGAGTTGTGGTTCTCGTGCTATCCACTTTTACTTTTTACCATCCATCTTTGCCTTAAGTTTCAAGACAATCCCTTTCATAGTGTTCAAGTTATGCTCCGGACAGAAATTCATTTTCGAAATTAAGAGATTCAAAAATGTGACCAGTAAGATTTATGGTTCTTGTGCACTGCACTTCTACTTCTTACCATCTATCTTTTTCAAGGCAATCCCATTCATAGTGTTCAAGTTACGCTCCGGATAAAAAATCATTACAGAAATTAAAGAAGGGGAGATTACTAAAACCCTGGATAAGGTAGAGTTATCCTTCTCAAGCAATGTACTTCTCCTTGTCTGCTCTATCTATACTTCAATTTCACATGAAGTTACTTCACAGTTTTAAAGTTATTTTCCGGAAAAAAAAAACGAGGGGAATGCCCCCTCCCCCTCCCCCGCCCCAACGCAAGTGTTTCCAATAATACGACCGTCTTTTGACGGGCCTATAAAAATGTATAGGAAGTGAGCAGTAGCAGTACAAAGCAGTAGAAAAATGTGAAGTTGACAGTAGCAGTAACAGCAGTAGCAGTAAAAAAACGTGAAGCTGGCAGTAGAAGTAACAGCAGTAACAGTACGCAAAAGGTGAAGCTGGCAGAAGCAGCTACAGCAATAGCAGTAGGCAAAACGTAAAGCTGGCTGTAGGAGTAACAGCAGTAGCAGTAAGCAAAACGTGAAGCTGGCAGTAGCAGTAACAGCAGTAGCAGTAGGCAAAACGTGAATGCGGCAGTAGCAGTAACAGCAGTAGCAGTAAAGAAATCGTGAAGCTGGCAGTAGCAGTAACAGAAGTAGCAGTAGGAAAAACATGAAATTAGCAGTAGCAGTAACAGCAGTAGGAAAGTCTTATAAGTCTTGAAAGTTTCAATGAAAATAAAACAATTTAGACCCTCCTGAGTCTATTGCGCAGGTCTGCGACTGTTTCTGACACTCTTGCAGACTTCATGAATTTTGGTGCCAATCAAAAAAAAAAGTCATTTTTGATGTTAAAAGACCCTCCCGGGTAGATTCAACAAGTCTGCGACTGTTTCTGAATATCGCGTAGACTTTCATAAATTTTGGTACCAATCGGGAAATGTCATATTTGATGTCTAGGAACGCTCCCGAGTCGATTTCACAGGTCTGCGACTGTTTGTGATACTCTAGCAGACTTTCAGGAATTTTGGTGCCAATCGAGAAAATGTCATTTTTGATGTCTAGGAACCCTCCTGGTTCGATTTAATCGGTCTTTGACTGTTTCTGACACTCCCGCAGACATTAAGAAGGAAATTTTGGTGCCAATCAGGAAAATGTCTCATTTGACGTCAAGGAACGCTCCCGAGGCGATTTAACCGGTCTGCGACTGTTTCTGACACTCTTTCAGACTTTCAGGAATTTTGGTGCCAATCGCGAAAATGTCATTTTTGATGTCTAGGGACCCTCCTGGTTCGATTTAATCGGTCTTTGACTGTTTCTGACACTCCCGCAGACTTTCAGGAATTTTGGTGCCAATCAGGAAAGTGTCTCATTTGACGTCAAGGAACCCTCCCGAGTCAATTTAACCCGTCTGTGACTGTTTCTGACACTCTTTCAGACTTTCAGGAATTTTGGTGCCAATCGCGAAAATGCCATTTTTAAGGTCTATGGACCCTTTCTGGTCGATTTAACCGGTCTGCGACTGTCTCTGGAACTCCCGCATTCCTTCAGGAATTTTGCTGCCAATCGAGAAAATGTAATTTTTGAGGTAAAGGGATCCTCTGGGTCAATTTTACCGGTCTGCGACTGTTTCTGACCCTCCTGCAGACATTCAGGAATTTTGGTGCCAATTGAGAAAATGTCATTTTTGATGTTAAGGTATCCGGAGTCCATTGTTACGGTCTGCTACTGTTTCTGACATTCTTGCAGACTTTTAGGAATTTAAGTGCCAATCTAAATAGTCTGGGGACCCTCCCGGTTCGATTGCACCGGTCTGGGACTGTTTCAAACACTCTCGAAGACTTTCAGAATTTCCTACTGCTACTGCTGTTACTGCTACTGCCAACTTCACGTTTTGCCTACTGCTACTGATGTGACTGCTACAGCCAACTTCACGTTTTGCCTACTGCTACAGCTGTTACTGCAACTGCCAACTTTACGTTTGATTTAATTTCTACTGCCAACTGCTACTGCGTACTGCTACTGCCAACTTCCTATTAGTCCTATACATATAAAGGCTAACTAGACAAAATTGCTGTTAAAATGATGAAATTTTAGTAGTCTCTTTTCTGCGCTAACTTGATATTTTGTTGAGAATATAAGGGTTTATAGTCAGCGAGACTTTCCATTTAATCAGTATTCAGTCAGAACTAGTAACAGTTACAACAACAACAAAAAGAAACATTCTATTTCAATCAGTCATCGATTGTATCAGTACATTTTTCATCATCATTATAGTTATCAATAACGTTACATTAATAAAATTTTATCATTTATTTTATATAACACATTTTATTTAATATGCCATTAATTGTGTAGATATTCTCAAACATATATTGTTCTACATTCAGTACCCTGCTCTAGATAAACAGGATGTACGCGAAGAATTAAAAAATTCAGATAAATTAAATGATTATTTACAATAATATTTTCTAAATTTAATCTTATCGACCTAAAAAGGCAAATTTGAAATGCTAATTTACACCGTTGCCAGTTATCGTTAATGAACTCGACGAAAAGAAATCAGATGAAAACAACACGAGACAGTAGTGAAATATTTCTGAGTATTACCTTCGAAGAGCCACATGCTATATCTTTAAAGGCCTTGTGTGCCGTAGGCATCTGCTGCTGATGTAACACAATTTACTTAATACGCTTGCATCTGTTCTCTTTTAGTATTACCAACTCTTAAATACATTTCAACAAGCATCTTTTCATAATAAATTAAGTGTATTAGGGATGAAAATGGCATATATCTTTTATAAGTTAAATTGAAAAAAAACCGTGTGTACAGCAGACGGGTCGTATATATATTTGTTATCTTTTCGACATAAAGGTATCTTTGTCAGTTCTTAATAGTTTCTAGAGCGAGACATATAATTCCAATGTCCGTTATGTATGTAATTTCTATACATTCCTCTGTATGAGACTTTTCTTGGATTAAAATTCGATAACTTTTTTAACTAGATTTCATGATTTGATACCGTCAGAAGCCATTGCATACGCTTAAAGGTAACAAGCAACTGTAATTGCGTTTCGAGGATTCGAGATGGCTAATATTAAAACAATATATTATGTTTTGTGGTTCAAAAGATGAAAGTCATCTGAAATATGTTGTTATATTATCTGACGCATTAAGTCAAGATATGTTGAATCATAAAACAAAATAAATTTTCATCATAAAATTCAGTAGCATTTATTCCTCACATTTAATTAGTTTGTGTGGTTAACATACATCTTTTGCTGATTCTGAATTTGTCAACATGGTCATCTAATGATATGTTGTGTCTGATTAATTGAAAACTTTTCAAAACAGTAAACAAACTATCAGTACTACTTTAAGACCTGGCAAATGTATAAAAAGATCGTGCTTTACTAAATTTATCAATTTTACTTGTAACTACATTGTTGTTTGCTAACAAGAGATTAGTTCTTTACAAAACCTAAGTATTGGTAATTTAACCTTACACACACTAAAGACATTTTGGAACAAGTACGACCAGATTCCGGAAGGCTGTGGTACTTTCTTGATGTAAATGTATGTCATTCATAATCCTGCAAAACATACATTTATATATGCATATGCCTCTAAGATGCAATATTTCTTTGCCACGGAAAAATAAATGAACTTATATTCAACTGTATCTGTTCCCAATACTTATGTGACAATCTTACACAAAGGCATAATATACACACAATAAATCTCAAATCAACAAGCAAAAAAGTTGCATGTTCCAAAACGAAGAAAAGAGTTATTCAGGAAAGGTTTAGGATATTCTGGAACCAAAATCTGGAATCCATTGTCAGATGAAATCCGTCCGTCAGGCTGAAACCATTTCTGGCTTTAAAAGTAAATACATTGTATACTGGAAAATGCCTTCTATCTAACTCAGATATATGAATATTTCTTAACATTTTAATCATGTCATGTTGTACCATGTTTCATACAATTCTATTCTATTCTATTCTATTCAGTGTTTGAATTTTACTTATTCTTTCCTGTATGAGTCCATCTCTGTAAAACATTTTTTCTAGATTTGCTGTATTGTTAAAATGATTTCTGATTACATTGTTGTAGACATTGTGATTATGTATAAAAGAGGCTCACAGGAAAGATTGGGCTGTGCCAAACTGTGTTGTCTCTAAAAATAAAGTTATTATTATAATAATTATTATTAAAATTATATTATGAAAACTTACAAACTGTAAACATAGCATTTTTTAGTAACTAGGTTTCATGATTGATTTAAATGTTTGATTTTAGATGAGTACAAGTTATTAACATTCAATTACTTTTCTACGATATAATATGTAAAACTTGTAAAAGCTATGCCTACCTGAAGCCTCAACAACATCACAGGCACACTGACAGGCTAGCTTTATTGAAAAAAGATAGTCCCAAACTGTAAAAAGGTTGAACTTAAGGAATCACTCCACCCTAATTTGAATTTAAAAAAAAAACGTGATTTATTTAGGTTATTTCATATTCTCCTAACTTCAAATGTACAACAAATAAACAGGCAACATCTCATCTCAATTAATAAGTTTGTAATTTGACAAAAACACTTTTGACTACAATACTTGTATGATGCTGTGTTGTACAACATATGTTGTTAAGTTTTACATGTATATTGTATTAATGAAATGAATACAATACACAAATATGACTTTAAAAAAAGAAAATGTTGAGTACACAGCACTGGTAAGAACCTTTTTTCAATTATTTTCCATTTCTTTGCACTGAAAATGTAAATTGAAATTCTGACAGCTGTTTTCCTTTTTCTATAACTAAGTGCTTCAGATTGCCAATTGTGAAAACTTATTACCAAAACAAAGCACAGATGAAGCTAATACCACTATTAATATTATAGTCACATGCTATTCAGTACTAAAAAGTAACAGACTTGGAGATACTTGGGTAAATTGAAATTGTATCACGTATGTCAAAAGCAATTCAAAAGTATTTCCAAAGAATATAGCTTGTTAAACGCCTTTTTAAGTTAACAATACATGAAATAATTGCATGGGTATCTTAAAAGACTTTCTCTACCACTACCAGTCATGAAATTAGTTTTAATAATTTGAAAGTAAAACTTTATCTGAATGAAAATTCTGTAACTGAACGTGCTCAATACAAAGATCATGTTAGAATACAACATATTTAATAACGTTACAAAGTCCTATTTCAAATAGTTTCTAGTTTCTGCACTTTCTTATACACTGGGACATGACTGTGTTGATAGAAGGACAAAATACACATAGACAAAACCCCACACATAAAGTTTACAACTGTTTGGAGAATTTTGCTACACTGACTGTAAATGTGATGAATACTGAAATTGATACCAAATACTAATATACAAATACAAATTTATCAACAATAAACATTCAACAACAATTCATTTTTAAGACACTTTTTGAAATAATTTTCTTACAATAGTTAAGCTTTTCGAAAAACATTAAAGTTTTACATGTTAGATAACAAAACTAATACATGTGCACTAAAATATTTTAAAGAGTCAATAAACCCTCACTGAAAAGGAAACAGTTGAATTAACAGTAATTTAGGGGGTTTTGTCCACTCTGTTAAAAATCAAGGTAAAATCATATTGTGGGGTTTTATCCTACATTCGGCTGTGTTACATATGTTATTTTGTAATGTAAACAAACTAGACTCACTTCGGTATAAGTACTGAACTTGTCAACTGGTGCTGATTTTTTTCAACATTTAATTTGTTTTGCATACTTATCCAAAGAAGATCAAATAATATAGTATTTACAATATTAGAATAACATCAATAAACTCACTTCACAAACCTCAAACAGCATGCGAGAAAATTCAGGATTATCTTGTTCGATTCACGCTTGATAATAGTAGTTTCCGTACAAAAAGCTGAATTCCAGTATTGTATATTGTATATTCGTAACTCACAACTAAAAATCAAATTCTAAGTCAACTACCATCCGTGAACGAGTTATTTTAACTTAATACGCTTGCATCTGTGCTCTTTTATTACCAACGCTTAAATACATTTTAACAAACATCTTTTCTTAATAAATTAAGTTGATTAGGAATGAAAATGGCGTATTTGTTTTCCAAGTTAAATTTAAAAGAAATCGTGTGCCTAGCGGACGGCGCGTATATATATATATATATATTTTCTTTTCGAAATAAAGGTATCTTTGTTAATTTCAGTTAGTTTCAGAGTGAAACATATAATTTAAATGTCCGTTATGTATTTAATTTCTTTTTGGTTAAAAGTCGATACATATTGTTGCTAGATTCCATGATTTGATACCGTCAGAAGCCATTGCATACGCTTTGAGGTAACAAGCAACGTAAATTAAGCTTCCAAGATGCCGAGATGGTTAGCTAACGTGTTGTTTTTTCCTAAGTTCTTAATCTTCGTTTTTCAAATATTGAAAACAATACAAGAATGTCTTACATTTCAACAACAACACATATGATATAGGCAGTGAAAAGAGTTCAAACAACATCTCTCTCTCTCTCTCTCTCTCTCTCTCTCTCTCTCTCTCTCTCTCTCTTTCAAGTAAAGTATCTTAATAGTTGAATTCTGCGTATTTGCTTAGTAAACTGAAAATAGATTTTCCCTTGTTAAAAACGTATTGATAAACTGTGAATAGTTACGTCGTTAAATATACTGCTGAATTTATTATTTATTTATCCTAATCCGTGATGGCACAAGTTGTTTACCTGAGTATAACTGCTAAGGAAGACAAGTGCCATTTAATGGATTTATCATCAAAATGGAAGGGACTAAACAAGAGGCATGATTTTAATAGTTTTAGAGGTCTACCAGACAATGCTTCAAACATGCTTTTAGAAGTCTCAGACTAATGCCTTCTAAAAATATTTTAAAGACTTTTCTATAATGTAAAACATCGTACAGATGGAAGATGGTCAAATGTACAAACAATTAAAAAGATGATTAAGAAATTTACAGTGACAGAATATCCACTGTCAACACAAGACTTTAAGCAAGAGCAACAAGTGTGGACTTTGTTATGCTCTTGTTATAAATATTTTCCTGGTCATTTATTCGACAGCTTCCGTGGTATATATCACTACTTCATATAACAATCAGTTATTTGGTATGGTATCTTAAACTTTTTTGGTGCTTGAACGAAGAAGAAAAAATAATGCGACACATGCATAAGTAGTATAAAACTGAATAAGACAAAGTATAAAGAAGAACGAGAACCAACTATTATGTTTTTTTTAAATAGTGCATTTTCAAACAAAACTTTTAAAATTCGTCAAATGGAGAGAAAGTAAAAACTTCAAAGGCTCACCACGATGACTGGAAAATACATAAAGACACCAAGGTTAGGTCGTTTTAAGCTAATTAACTGTCATATAATGAGAAATACAGAAAGTCTGATAGGATGGACATATTTTAGGGAAGGTCCTTTCTCCGCCAGCTTTCATAAATATAAAGTACTGATATGTTGGTATGTGCGTACGAGAAAGAATTTCTATGATTGTACAGTACCTTTATTTTTTATTCCTTGTATCCAAGGATGCCATTCAAATTGAATGTTCTTAAAATATCTTGTCATATTTGATGCAAACATATTTTCCATAACACCAAATTCACATCCCTCACAATCCATAGATAAGAGGTCTACTTCAATCTGACCGACGCCAAGATAATTGAAAAAATTTGTGGAGTTAACTACTTTTATGTCTATTGGTCCTGTTTGTTTGTTGTAACCAGAAGTTGACTCTCAATGCCGTCCTTTTTCTTGCACGCTCAAATTCTTGGTTTCAGTATGAAAACCAATATTCAACACCGTTACCCGTTAGGAAAAAAGAATATACTACGTTTACTTTTGATTTTAATTTTAGGCAGAAGAGTAAACATAGCGTCTAAGCCAACAACTAACCTATTGTTTTAATTTCTTTTTTCGTAGGTTGGATACGTTTGAGTAATTCAGTTATTTTTAGCAAAATGTTATTCATTTACTAAAATAGTGAAGATGGCCATCCACCCTGGAAACAGCCTACAAAAACAACAAAACTGAAAAGAACTAATGATTCAGGCAGACAATTAAATATTCTTTAAAGATAAGGAAATAATTTGAATAAACTAAATAAACTCACTACTTTCCATACTTTAATACTTTAAATTTTAGATATTCAAATATATTGTAAGTACCCAGGGTAAATACATCTACCTATGGTAAGAACTCTTTCAGGTATGCTGCTCCTGTGCTGTGGAACTCCTTACCTGATGACTTTAAAAATGCATCAAGTTTTAATCAATTTAAGAAACTATAGTATATAATGTCATCTTTGAACGGAAATGAATGTAAATGTTTCGCCTGCTCCTAATTTTATAAACACAATTTTATAAACACAGTAACACAGTATGGGTTGGTTGTTTATAAATTTTTATTTTGCTGTAATATGTATGTAATGCAATACTCTTCGGCTATTGTTTGCATGATGAGTGTTGTATTTATAAATGTGCTTGTATAAAATGCATAACCTTACTCTGTTTGGTGCCTATTGTCGTGTCATTTTTGTTTGTGCTCTTTTATAGTGTAATTCGTTTTTATCGATCATTTTAAATTCCCTCAGGTGGGGCTTATGATATGCACCGTAAGGAGATTTCCCCCGCACCCTGGTGTGATTTTTGATCTCTCGAGGGGAGGCGCGCCCGATTGAGTTACGGGGACCCCTGGTGCATGTCATGTCATGAATCCCTGCCTGACGGAGCATCATAACTGCTTTGCATTTATATTGCTTGTCTATGTAAGAGAGTTGCTGATCAGTTCCTCCCCTCCCCACCCTCTATCTGATTTGGGGAGATAATCTCGTTTAGCCTTGTCTCACTCTAAGGTGGTGCACTTTTGTGCATTTTTTCATTATCAGCTTTTTATTGTTACAGTCTTTACAGCAGTTTTTAGACTTTTTGTGGCAATATCAGCAACTCCCACACAGCTTTAATTGTCAATTGCATGAGTTACCCTCCTTTTATTGTAGCTTTTTATCCTTTTTTGTCATTATACTAAAGTTATAGTCGGTTTAAAAGCTCATTAGAGCATATGTTGATTTGTTTGTATCTTGCCGACTCAAAATAAATCTTATTGTATTCCTTCTCATATGCAGTTCCCTTTGCAAGCAACCTCACTAGACAGCAGTCCTTCTACCTCCACACCATCCTTGACTGGAATTTCCTACCAGAAGAAGTCAAGGCAGCTCCCTCTGTTGCGGCTTTGCGAGCCCAACTACAAGCCAGCAACTTTACCTAACTTCCTTCTTCCGCTTTTATCCTCACAACTTTCACTTTATTTCCTTCTTTTTGTACACACCTAGTAGACTATTCACTTGTTGAATGTGACCAATAACGGAATAAGAAGAAGAAATCCGAAAACCTGTTTCTAGTGGTGTCGATGTAAGTTATTCTTAGAAAATCCGTTTCTTTATCATTTTCAGCCGTGCTTTAGTATAGTTGTGACTCATTTATTTTACATCGATTGTGATACAAGTTCCAACAACTTAGATTCATCACGCTTGATGACTGTTTCATGGGTTCCATACCAGTATTCTGAAAAAATCTCGCCTCTGACAGGATTCGAACCAGCGACCTCCGGATCCGGAGCCCTGCACACTACCCCTGGACCACTTTGACTTGACCGCGCTTAAAACTAGCCGAAGTGATCTCTAAACAGATAAAAACGTATCGGGAAAAACCAGAAGGGAATTTTACCTAAAAATGCCCTTTGAAAGTTCAGAGAACGGAAGTGAGCGTATTCTTTACTTAATTTTGTCTAAACAAAGTCTGTTTAAGAAATATAGGAACATTGACTGGAAATAAACAGTGATTGATTTCGACAGGTACATTCTACACTGCTAACGCCTCACATATAACATTATAGTTAATCTACTGAAAGTAAGACGGGTTCAGCTGGAAAGCCCAGTTCTTTAGAGTGTGCCATTTTAAGCACCGTTTCTGTACTTAAAGTAAATAACTGTTTTAGAAACTTGTCACAATTCAACAATGTTACTGGTTGACGTCTACAGCAACAAAAATGGCATAGAAATGTAAGTTAGTCACAGAGATAGGAATGACATTTTCGCATTGTCTACTCTACATATATTAAAGGAATTGCTGAACTTTATTTCACGTTTTTGTTTATATATACATATATTTGTTGAAAAAAAGGTGCCTTCACAATATGTTATTTACTAAACCTTATCAAATGCGTTTTAAAACGGTAAAGAAGGAATACTTTATCCCCGGTTAACTTGAACTTGAATATATAACAGTTTATCAGATGAAAATGAATGGCATGCACCTTAATTAAAGTGCTTAAAGGTAATATCTATTTTTTCTTTGTTGCTCTTGATGTTTGAGATTCACGATTCTAAAATTGCCTAGCAACGTCCCACAATTTCTTAATTAAACTTCTAAGATTTTATGCATAAAACACACCCAAAAGTTAGCTGAATGATGGATGTGTTCTAACAATAAATTGTACCAAGGGAGGGAACTCGTTCTTGGCTTGAGCTGAATTCTGAACAACTTTGTAAAGATAGCTGACCCTTTAAAATCTCACATTTCAGGCAGTTATTAAGACACATAAATTTATGTGTTAGACTTTAACATAACAGCATAAACTCTGATGAAAGTCAACATAAGACAGGGGCGTAGCTAGAAGTACTCATGTACACCTGGGCGTACAAATCAGTTCAAAGATCAATAAATTGAAAGGACTATATAGTAAAAAAATAGGTGTAAACAGTGAAAAGCTAAAAAGGCAATGTTAAGACTAACTTAGAATAAGAAAAATCATGATTGAATACATAGATCTGGCTGGCAATTTGAAATATTATTCCCGATTAGGAGCAACATAACATCACCCCGACTCAGTACTTTTATTCATCCGATGAAATAAATGACTCTATCGGGAGGTTCAAAATACCCCCAATGGACTTAAAGTACAGTTGAAAACATCCTACTCCACCCTCATTTAAGTAAAATTATCAGCACCTGTAGAAGAAAGACAAACTCAAGTATTATAATTAGTACAACTGTGCTGCAGTTGCTGGTCTTGAATCTAAACATAAAACTGTTCTTAAAACGAGAAGCGGAAAAACAAGGAAAAAGAATAAATGAATGATTGAAATTGAAAAGTGATAAGAACCGAATCCTTCACAATCAAATTTAGAGTAAACATATCAGAAGCTTCTTCGCTGTGACACTGCCAAAGTTCTGTAAAATAACATGAATTACACCATGGACACAAAAGCACAAGCATAACAGGTCTTACAAAGAGCAACTATTATGATCTGTGTGAATATGCTGAACTGGTAACTATAAGTGTGATGTGATTATTGTATAAGGTTTTTGAAATACAGCAATATCGAAAAAGCTGGGTACATCCAGACGACCACATTTCATAGTAAGCTGACAATAAATACAAAGCATATATTACTTTGTTAAACAGAAACAGTAAGTAGCAAACAAAAAGCAAACGGAAAAACAACAAGAACTTTACAAACACTGGAGAGGAATTTAAAAATGAATAAACACATAATAAATAGATGTTTTAGAAAAAGGACGAGATTTTGACAATATAAGATAAATAGTATATATGACACTAATGAACGATTTATAACAACAAACAGAACTTGTAACTGCCCCTGTAAGTTAAGAACATGCAATCTTTTCCGTCCTATGATGACATTAGGTTTTTAGACTGGTTAAAACTGGTTGCAGTCCTAAAATCATCAGGGAGGGGACTCCATAGCATTGGAGCAGCATACCTAAATGAGTTCATACTTGTTGTATGTATTCTTGGAGCCTGCAAAATGTTAGATTATCTAAAGTTAATTGATGAGCTTCGTTTTACTACTAATTCTGATTATATAACTGGAAAAATTTCATTTAGGATTTTAATTGTTTCAATTGACCTGATTCTCATTCTTCTAATATGTAATGTTGGAGGTTTATTTTATTTAATATTTTTTATAAGTGGATGTGTAATAACATTAAAGATATCTAAGTGCCCTCTCTTACTCTCTTTTTCCATTTCTTTGTATTAACTTCAGAAAAAAATGCCATGCAGTAGGACAGAAGTTAAAGTTTGACGGAATAAAAGTATGAACTAAATCAGAGACCTTATATAAGGTCTCTGACTAAATTTACTTAAATTATGACATATTCTATGAAGAAAATTAGTTTACCTGCTTTCTTGTAAATGTTACCAATGTGGAAATCAAAATTGAGTTCGTAATCTACATCAATGCCTAAAAGTTTAAGTGTTTCTTCACATTCGTCATTTCAATTTCCTATTTTAAAGACTGAATTTTTCATGAATGATTTGCAATAGCTTGAATTAATCTGAATTTGGCCTGCATGTTGTTACACTTAACATAACATAACATAACATAACATAAATGTAATCATATATTTAGAGCCATTATAATTACACAGTTCAGTGAAAAAGCATGCATTTACTTAGAAGGAACATAAAACATTTACAAGGAAACATTTCAATTGATAATTTAAATAGTACCAGGTTATAACATAGATACATCTATTATACAGCACCATATTAACAATATTTTTATCTGACAGAAACAACAATCTGGGAGAAAATTTAACAGAAAAAAATCTGGGAGAAAAAGTTAACAGAAAACAGTTGTCAGAAGAAATATTTGCATAATTAATTAATAAACTGAGACCATAAATTGCCTTGTACACGTAGATGTAGATCCAGCATACTTTAAGTGCATTTACGTTGCTTGTTACACTTAAGTGCATTTTACATTGCTTGTTACCTTGAAACACATTTTACGTTGCTTGTTACCATGTAACAAATTTTAAGCTGCTTTTTACCTTGAAACTTTTTTTACGTTGTTTGTTACATTGAAGCGCATTTCACATTGTTTGTTATCTTGAAGCACATTTTACGTTGCTTGCTATTTTGAAGCACATTTTACATTTCTTGTTACATTGAAACACATTTTACGTTGCTTGTTTCCTTCAAACACATTTTACGTTGCTTATTACCTTGAAACACATTGTACGTTGCTTATTATCTTGAAACACATTGTGCATTGTTTGTTATCTTGATGCACAATGTACGTTGCTTATTACCTTGAAACACATTGTACGTTGTTTGTTATCTTGATGCACATAGTACGTTAATTATTACCTTGAAACACATTGTACGTTGCTTATTATCTTGAAACACATTGTACGTTGTTTGTTATCTTGATGCACAATGTACGTTGCTTATTACCTTGAAACACATTGTACGTTGCTTGTTATCTTGATGCACATAGTACGTTAATTATTACCTTGAAACAAATTGTACGTTGTTTGTTATCTTGATGCACATAGTACGTTAATTATTACCTTGAAACACATTGTACGTTGTTTGTTATCTTGATGCACATAGTACGTTAATTATTACCTTGAAACACATTGTACGTTGCTTATTATCTTGAAACACATTGTACGTTGTTTGTTATCTTGACGCACAATGTACGTTGCTTATTACCTTGAAACACATTGTACGTTGTTTGTTATCTTGATGCACATTGTGCATTGTTTGTTATCTTGATGCACATTTTACGTTGCTTGTTACCTTTAAGCACATTTTACGTTGTTTGTTATCTTGATGCAACTTGTACGTTACTTATTACCTTGAAACACATTGAACGTTGTTTGTTATCTTGAAACACATTGTACGTTGCTTGTTACCTTGAAACACATTGTGCATTGTTTGTTATCTTGAAGCACATTTTACGTTGCTTGTTAAATTGAAAAACATTTTACATTGTTTGTTACCTTTAAGCACATTTTACGTTGTTTGTTACTTTGAAGCACATTTTACGTGGTTTGTTATTTTAGAGTGCATTTTATGTTGCTTGTTACCTTGAAGCACATTTTACTTCGTCTGCTACATTGAAGCACATTTTACGTCGTTTGCTACATTAAAGCACATTTTATGTTGTTTGTTACCTTGATGCACATTTTACTTTGTTTATTACTTTAAAACATTTTATATGCTTTTTACTTTGGAGCACATTTTACGTTGCTTGTTACCTTGAAGCGGATGCAACGACTCCTGACAGCAAAACAAAATTTTGATAAGGTTATTGAGGAATAGCACACTTTACAGCAATATTTGCCTCAGGGGTCAGAATTTATTTTTTTTCTCTATTTCCGTTTATTTAATCAGTGTCTTTTTCTTTCATTTAGATTTAGAGGACAAGGTTAATGTTCTAACGAAAACAGTTTCAAAATGTTGGCTTGTCGGCTTTCTGTTCAGTCATACCAAATTTAGGGTTTTTAAAATACATTAAAATGATTGAATTATAGCGATGTAATTGATACAAAGAAAATATTAGTATCTGTTTTGACCATATTTTTTCGATTGTATATCATAGATACAATATGAGTTTTTCTTCGAAAGTGTCTTTTTACAGACGTTAAGAAGGCGGTTCGCTAGGACAAACGACAATTTTTGTCCGAGCCGAAGCCGAGGAAAATTGTTGTTCGTCCT
Source organism: Cyclina sinensis (assembly GCA_012932295.1). NCBI lineage: Eukaryota > Metazoa > Mollusca > Bivalvia > Venerida > Veneridae > Cyclina > Cyclina sinensis. Next base: position 263,638 of record JAAONU010000116.1, read on the forward strand.
CTCAAGTCGTCCTCCTAACGTCTGTAAGACGACACTTTTAAATAAATACGAGTAAATGCATCTGACTTATTCGGCGATTAAGTGTAAAGAATAAATAAAAAAATAGATAGATAAATAAATACAAGTCCACGTGGAAGTTAACAGTTGCTAAAAGGTGCCTTACAATCGTAAGAAAACATTTTTCGAAAAGCTCTGCTGGGTGTATAATTTTACTATAATTGATTGAATATTTGACTTAAGGAATGATTTATGTTTTCTCTCTAACACCGGGATTCTCTGTTCATTGTATTAAGTGATGTAGAAATCAATTTTAGAAATGCCTTAGCTACGTATCGGGATTCCTTTTCCCTGTGGCAGATGTTCATGGTTGAAGCTAGTTTTAATGATGGCCATTGATTTCAGCTAGTTAGGAAGTGTATGTTTCTATGCTTTAAGCTTTGACATTACTTTCCCTGTACAATATATGTCTTCTCAAGCAGACACAGTAGAAATATTAAGTAAATTTAAATTGAAGAAGTAAGATTTATAGTACTCGGTATGTCAAACATTAACTTAAAATAATCTATGGGTACTGTACGGCCCAGTACAACTTCTTTTACAAAGACTCGGAATCCTTAAAGGAGCAGTTAAAATGTACTAATAGTCTGATTCGTTTTAGTAGCTCATGAGACGAAATCTGATTCAAGCAATGCGATATGATTAAACTACTGTCTCGTATTGCTTGAATATCAGATTTCTTCTCATGTATTGCTATCCTTTTGCACTCATTATACAAAAGAACATTCCTGATAGGTGACTCGGTGGCCGAGTGTTTTGTGCGTTGGGTTACGAAGCTAGCGACCCGGGTTGATGATTTGACGCTGTCAGAGGCCGATAAATACGCTTCGAGGTAACAAGCAACTTAATGTCAGGGCGCGGGGATCCCTTGTTAAAGTCGTATTTTTTTTAGCTGTGAACTGTTCAATAAGCCCCTAAACTAGCTTGGTTCAGGTATTCATGTTTACAGTAAATTTAAGTAATATAGAAAAAGCATCACAATCCTTAATAAACGATGGTCTGTCAGAAATGTAAGAAAAAACTGCATTTATACATATATTGAATTGAAATTGTACACTTATTTTCAATATAGAAGACCAATAACATTCGAACCTTTATTGATTTATTGTTTAATAAATGTAAATGAAAAACCCACCGAAAACAAGTACTACAGCTCTTAAAACAACGGTCTCTCAGTGCTTGATTAGCAGAAGCCCCTTAAACTTTAGAAGATTTAGAAGATTAAACACACACACACACACACACACACACACACACACACAGATAAAATATACCAACTGTAAAAGAAAAAGGTATTCCAAAGCAAACAAGAACAATGCAAATGAAAACAATTCATGTAAAGAAAAGCTTTGCAAAACTTTTTGCACAAGGATATAACAAATGCTTAAAAATCAACACATGAGCGGAAAACGGATATATCGAGTCCTCAAACGGAACGGTTAGAAGATTGAAACATTTACATACAACTACAAATATGACAAAGTAAAGCAGTGACAAAGAGTCACCATGTTCTATCATGTACTATCATAAAGCTTAGTACCCTCAACACTGAAAAGATGGATACGTCTTAGGGAAGATCTTTTCTCCGCCAGTTTTCATAAATGTACCGAAACTGGAATGTTGGTCTGTGCGTACGAGAAAGCATTTCTACGATTTGACAATATCTTTGCACTTGGTTCTGAATTCTTTTTAATCCCGAATGCCATTCCATTTGGATATTCTTAAAATATCTCGTCATATTTGTTAAAAAAATATTTTCCAAAACACCAAATTCACATCCCTCACAATCCATAGATAAGAGGTCTACTTCAATCTGTCCGACGCCAAGATCATTGAAGAACTTTGTCGAGTTAATTACCATTATTTCTGTGGATCCATTCTTGTTATTGTAAACAGAAGTTCCACCTCCATGCCGTCCTTTTACTTGCACACTAAAATTCTTTGTTTCAGTGTGAAGTCCAAAATTTAACACCGTTACTCTTAAATAAAAGGAATATAGTACAATGTAGATGATTAATTAGATAATAGACATATAATATTAAGCATAAATCATTGTTCTTTGACTTCTGATTTTTGTTTAATTCTACAAAAATAAACAGTTATTTATTTACTGAAATAGCGCAGCTCGACTTATAAGTATTGAAAATATCGGGATTGAAGTAATCATAACAAGAAACTTAATTAACACTTAATGCAAGCTTGCATACTATATAAATGTCTTAGGATATTCTTATTGCTGTAGACATTAAAAATACTTTCGAAATATCATGACTGGCAAAATTGCAAAGGAGTGTATTAAACTGTTTCTATGATTGTTGCTTTCAGTTGAATTACGCCAACAGAACAGTGACATTGCGCCAGACATGTAGGATAAAGAATAATGAATGAGTTGTAACATTAACTCTAGAGACTGGCCTTTAAACATAGGGATGCCATTGTAATAACAATTGTGATTTGTCTCAATACCTTGGGTTATCCCTGAATCTTTCTCTTAGTTTATCTGCGAAGTATTTGATTGGCTCCAAAATGATGTGTGTTGGTTTATATAGCTTCTGTAAGGCTGCTGCATCTGCACCCTCATTTCCTTTAAAACAAAATCTGATATTTTTTAACCGACAGTTTTAAGACTTTGGCTTGGTTGGAATAGAACTGCATTATCTAGTAAGTAAAGTCAAGTTGTTTCTCAAATTGGCAAACCTGAGGAAAAAAATGGATAAAATGGAACTTTATCAAAATCTTGTAACTATCCCATGATTTGCAACTAAGGCTATTTAAAGCGTTGAACTGTACTTGTAAAAACTAATGATATGTATCAAATTAGCAAAACTGAAAGACAATACCTCCAACTTCAATAAGCAGACTTCTTTCTTTCATGTACTGATGATGCGTTCGACATATTGTATGATGTTTATTGAATCTTTTCCTTTCCTTGTCATACTCTTCGACGACTGAAGTTTCACAGTCATTAGTACGCTCCTTTTCGCTCAGAAGATTTATACCAGGATGTGACTGAATTTCCCTTTTGGTTACAACGTCCCCATCAAAACCTTCTATTTTTGATATCTTCAATATATTGTTCATATAACTCCATAGTATCACACACACGCATACAATCAGAAAAATGAAAAAACGCATCCTTATACCCATTGGAATTTAAATTTTAGCTATGTTGTCGATCAGAGATTAATACAACTTAAATATACACAATTATATGTTCAACTGTTATTACAGTTTTTTTTTAAAACATGAAAGTCTTTAACTTTTTTCTTGAATAAGTTCAGTTTTAAAGAGAGTCATATAAAATAATTCAATATCTACGCCTTTTCACTTCTTTAAGCACAACAGTCTTAGATATATTTTTTTCAAACTTGCGATTAACTGGCTTTTTACTCCATACTTGCATTTGAATTAATCAATGTAACGATAACAAGTACCCAGATATATGTGCAAAACACAATGTGTGCAACTCATTTCATTCCCATTAGCACAGCTTTTAAGTAGGAGCATCTGTTTTAATTAACAATTGACAATCTAAAGTTACTTTGTGAAAAGCCATTAAAGCGTTAGCGTTCTCAGTTGTTTTGCGTAACCAGTTTAAAAACACAGAAGTGACAGCGAAACCTGTTACTGGTTGCAACACAGAAAACTTGTTTATGTTGTCTACAACTATTATAAACATGGATTTTAATAAAATATGCATGATAATACATTTATTACCGACAATGAACGAACATGAGTGAAACAGTGTCACCTAAAAACGATCGCAACAGTTCCCCCAATTTTTGGTAACATCCAGTAACATATTTAAAAATGAGTTAAACAAATTTGAAAATTGATTCTCCGTATATCAAAGTGAAATTTATTGCAATGAAAAAGTACCTACCATTCAACATTTTAGCAAATATTTGATTAAGGTTTAATATAAAAAAATGAATTCCATCTCTGAAAGATGGGAGGGAAAAATCCCAGATAATGGCAGTATCTGGTGTGTTTTCTACTCTCAGTAGTTGACGTTTTCGCGTTCTTTAATCATATATCCTATATTCAATTGGTGAAAGATCCGAAGATTTTCAAGGACACTGAATCACGTTCATTTTGTTTTCATGTAGAATGTCCTGTGTATGCATTATCCTTGAAATCCTTCATGTCGTTGAAGAATATCACCATTGACAGGATGATCTAGTTGTAATATATCTGAGCATTAAGGGTTCTTAGAACTGTGACAACTTTAGTCTTGCAATCATTGTAAATTCCATGCAACACTATAATATACCACCCCAATATTGGTCACGCATGACAACGTTTAAAGGATTTATCCTTTCGCCCCTTATTTTCCACACACGAATCTTACCATAAGATAAAGGAAAGGTTAAAGCAAGATTTATCACAGACCAATACATCATTCCACTGTCTACGTTTCCAGCGCTGATGAATCCGAGCCCATTTAACACATGCCATTTAACATGTAATTGTTAACTGAATTCTAACGTAAGGTCCTCCCAGTCGAGCAGGGCGCAGTCTATTTCTGGCGGTTATTTGATAAACTCTAGTTCCGGCTGTATTCGTTAAACAAGCAGCTAACTTCCGACTAGACATGAACCTGTTACGTCTAGATCACGTCACATTGTAGTCAACCTCTTCAAACAGTCGTTTAAGGTAGGCGTCGAGGTTATGGCCCGTCAGAGTTGTACCAGTTAGTTGGAATTTAGTCTTGAGGCAACTGGTGTCAGACTCCTGTACATTTAATGGTAAAGCGATCTCTCTTGCCGACATGCCGGCCCTTACAACAATCTTATGTCATTGATAAACGGACGCCCCCATTTTGCTTGTAGTTGAAAGTAGTGCGGCTTTTCTGGTTACTATGTATACGACCCAGTGTTGTGTGTGAAACTCTAAAACATAGATTTTACTGGGAACATGATGCACGTGATTTCGGTGTTGTTTTTGTTCGAAACGGACTTGATGTGTGTATCGTAGTGCAGAAAATAGATTAAAATTTGTCATTCAAAGACTCTCACACATTTCCAATAAATTAGTATTCTGAGTATAGATGTTCATGCGAAACAAAAAGTTTCAACATCTGTTCGTGAAGTATTGCTGCAGCCTAGAGGCCTAACTGTAGTGACCTAGCCACCTGGCGGCCAATCCACCTTTGGTT